>WOXC01008691.1:0-585554 GCA_011680675.1 Gymnobelideus leadbeateri
ATTTCCTTCTCAAGCTTTGAATTTACCATATCAGTGGGAATTTCTTTACTGAAGAGTTTCCTCTATAAATGAAATTACAGAACTAGGCTGAACTATATTTTTCTATAGAGCTTTATCACTCTTATTCTTTGATGTCATTCCTTATATTTCCCATCATTATATACCAAACACTGCATAGCATGGTAGTGAGTTTTTGCCTGATGGCTTCAAAGAGAGAATTTTAGATGCTAAGATTAATAAAAATCTTGCAAAAGTGTGAATGGAAGAGGGATTGGTTTATTTAGAAGAAAAGGCATGAAACATTTTTTCATTGCTTACAAAATTGAAATACAATTATCTTTATCACTGATATTCATGAAGGATTATCTTGGAACCACTAAACTAAAAATTTCACTTTTATTTCACACTCTCCAATAATGATCCATTTGGTAAAGTCAGAAAGAGGTTTTAGAACTTTAGTGCTTTTATTTTTCTCCTATTTATAGCAGAGCATATCAGTTAGTGTGTGCGTGCTTGTGTGTGTGTATGTGTGTGTCCAAAAGAGGAAAAAAAAAAACTACAGCAGAGCCAGTTCTCAGCATGGAACTGGTAATAGCATAAATTATTGAAACTGCCTGGACACAGTTCTTTAGATCAAGTTAACTATGAGTGAAAACAAGCAATTGTTTATATTCCAAGCAAAATAATTGTCTCCAATATCAATAAAATCCCCAAAACTTTATAAATAAAAATAAGACATTCATGATCATTATGGGTCAAGCAAATCCCTATTTTTCAGCATTAGCTGAAGAGTTACAGTGAATAGTCAATAAATACTGAATACTAATAATCTATGTTCTCCAGGTGCCCTTCGTCACAGAATCTTAGATGGTCTCTAAGGGAATCTCAGAGCTCAACTAGTTTAATTCAAATCTGAGAAGGAATTCCAAAATATCCCTAATAAGTCAATTTAACGAGTGATTCTGTGAAACAAATTAGTCCATGCTAGAGCAGTTTAGATCTTTCTGCAACCTACAGACCTATCATTCAAAAATGATTTAATTCAAGCAAAATTTATTAAATGGCTACTAAGTGCAGAGCATTGTGCTAGGTGCTGGGGATATGAAGACAAAATATCACAATAGTCCCTATTCTTTTATTTTCTTTTTTTCTAGTATTTTTTAATTAAAGAAATGCTTTATTAACTTCTGGTTTACATCATTCATTTCCACCAGATTATGAGTTACATTTTCCCCCCATTTTTCCCTACCCACCACCCCAGAATAGCAGTCCCACTAGATATTCCCTCATCCAATCTGCTCTCTCCCATATCTTCTCCCATACCCCCTTCGACTTTGCCATTAGGGCAAGGTGAATCTCTGAGCCCCAATGCCTGGACATCTTATGAAACATTTAATTTTAAAACTTCGATTTTCAGATCCATTCCCTTTCCTCCCTTGTCACCCACTCCCTCTGAGAAGATAAGCAATTCAGTATGTGTTGTACATGTATATCTATGCAAAACATTACCATAGTAGATATATTGTAAAAGACTGCTTATATTTCCCTCCCACCTGTCTCACCTCCCACCTGGTCCATTCCCTACTTTGATCCTGTCCCTCTTTGATAGTGGGTACTTCTAACCTCCCCTCTCCCCAGAATGCCCTCCCCTCCATCATCCCCCCTCTCATCCCCCTTTCCCCTACTCAGGAGAGTGAGGGTAAGATATTCCATTTAGTATGTATGTGATTCTCTCCTTGAGCCAACTTCAATGAGAATATGCTTTTGCCTTTTTACCTTCCTGTTCTTCCCCTCCCCTGCAACTACTTCCCCTTGCCTCTTCTACATGAGATAGTTTACCCTACCCTGTCTCTCTCCATCTCCTCTTGCCACTTTCCTCTCTCACCTCTTGACTTCATCCCTTCATTGGGGTGGCTAGGTGGTGCAGAGAGTAGAGCGCCGGCCCTGGAGCCAGAAGGACCCGAGCCCGGATCCAGCCCCAGACACCCAACACACAAACAAAAACCCAGCTGAGTGATCCCGGGCAACTCACCCAACCCCAATTGCCCTCCAAAAAAAAAAGAATCATCCCTTCCCATCAAATTCAACCTGTACCCTCTATCCATGTATACCTGTGAACATATGCCATGTACCCTTCTTCAATTATTTTCATAATGAGAAAGGTTTCATCAAACACAGTTATTGTTTTTCCATATAGGACTGTAAATAGTCCAACTTTGATAGTTCCTTTTGATTTCTTTTCCCTGATTACCTTCTCAAGCATCTCTTGCTTCTTGCGTCTGGATGTCAAACTTTCTATTCAACTCTGGTTTTTTCCTCAAGAATGCTTGAAAGTCCTCTATTCCACTGAATGACCATATTTTCCCCTGAAACAAAATACTCAGTTTTGCTGGGTAGGTGACCCTTGGGTACATTCCCAGCTCTTTTGCCCTCTGGAATATCATATTCCATGCCCTTCGATCCCTCAGTGTAGAAGCTGCCAGGTCCTGGGCTATTCTGATTGTGTTTCCACAATATTGAAATTGTTTCTTCCTGGCTGCTTGTAGTATTTTCTCCTTGATCTGGGAATTCTGGAGCCTGGCTATAATATTCCTAGGAGTTTTCTTTTTGGGATCTTTTTCAGGAGGTGATTGGTGGATTCTTTCAACCTCTATTTCCCCATCTGGTTCTAAAACATCAGGGAAATTATCCTTGAGAATTTCTTTAAGGATGATTTCTAGGTTCTTTCTTTGATCATGGCTTTCAGGTAGTCCAATAATTTTTAAATTATCTCTCCTGGATCTATTTTCCAGGTCAATGGTTTTTCCCATGAGATATTTCACATTGCCTTCTATTCTTTCATTTGTACGGATCTGTTTAACAGCATCTTGATTTCTCATAAAGTCACTAGCTTCCACTTGCTCCAGTCTAACTCTGAAGGAATGAATCTCCTCAGTGAGCTTTTGAGATTCTTTTTCCATCTGGCAAATTTGGCTTTTTAGGAATTCTTCTCCTCATTGCCTTTCTGAGCCTCTTTTGCCATTTGAGTTAGTTTATTTTTTAAGGTGTTATTTTCCTCAGTCAGGCTGTTGACTGTCATTTCATACTTTTCTTGCATCTTTTTCATTTCTCTTCCCAAATTTTCCCCCACTTCTCTTATCTGCTTCCTAAGGTCCTCTATGGCCTGTAGCCAGCTTGTATTTTCATTTGGGGCTTTTGGTGCAGGAGTTCTGACCTCACAGTCCTCCTCTATACTTTGAGCCTCTTTGCCCCTAAAATAGGAGTCCAATGTTGAACTTTTCTGTTTATTTTGTTTCATTTGCCTAGGCATGTTGCCACTTAATTACTTGATTTTTGGGCTTGTTGCCACAGTAGGGCTCTGCCACCAGACAGAGGAGCTTCTGTCCAAACGTGGGGTCTTCACAACTTCCACCAGTTGGGTGGCCTCTATAAAGCCTCCACTCACTCTGGCAAATTGGATACCCACCCCAAACTTCCCTCCCAGACCACAATCCAGATCCAGGCAGTTTAAAGCAAGAATGATTAACCCCCAGACTGATTGCTGGATCTCCCTACAGTTCACAGACCAGGAGCTAGAGCCACTACTGAAACTGCAAAATGGCTTCTGTGAAGCTGTTTCTTCAGCAGCTTTTTGCCCCCAGGGGAGGAAGCCAATGGGTTCCCCAAATACTGGTCCCAAAGTCCATAGGGCACTAACCTCTCACTTTGTCCTAGGCATATCTGTGCTGATAATTCTGGAATCACCACAATCATGCTGGTGTTCTGGGGTCCCTCCAGCCAGATGCTGGCCAGGCCAACCTGGGGCTAAAACCTTGGACCTGGACTGGGCTCTGTGCTCTGCGCTGTCGGTTCCCAGGGCACTGTGCTGCCTGCTCTCAGAGCGCTGCACTGGCCGCTTCATGCAGGGCTGCTGGGCTGTCCTCAGCAGGAGGTTAGCTTCTCTGTGCTGTTCTGTGGGTGCTGTGGCTCCAGAAGTTGTTTGGATTCCCCTTTCACATTGTTTGAAATTTGTGTGGGGCAGAGCACATTGGAAATGCTGTTTTTACTCCTCCATCTTGGCTCCAGTCCCTATTCTTAAGAAATTTAGCCTATCTTACCAGCAGCTGGAAGTAGAATAATATTGAACTGTATTGAAAAAGAGTTGCTGTCAGGAGAAACAGTTCTTAAATAAGGGAGTTACTGCAGGTCAAGTAGTTGCTATATCATTAGAAATAAGCAGCATATCTACTAGAAGGAAGTCATTGAAAATAAGAATGCCTTCATACACACATATTTGCAGCAAGAGTTTTTGTGTTAGTAAAGAAATGGAAACGTGGATATATTTGTCCATATATTTGTGACTAAGTGAACTGTGATAAATGATTACAATGGAATAATATTGTGGTGTAGGAAATGAAAATTATGATGCATATAGAGAAATATATAATAATTTGGATGAACTGATACAAGGTAAAGTAAGTAGAGCCAGGAAAACCATATACAGAAAGAACACCTCAGTGTAAATGGAAGAAATAATAAGCTCGAAAGAAACAAAGACAAGTTAAAAAATTCTAAAACACGTGAACAAGCTTGACTCCAAAGAATATGTATTAGAAGAAACTTCCCCTTACTCGAATGAAGGGTTGGTATCCATAAGTGTGAAGCATTACTGATAGCAAGGCTTTTTTTTTAATATATTCATTAGTTTTGCTCATTTACTTCTTTTCCTAATTTTCTTTCTCAAAAACATTGATTATAGAGAATAGTTTTCTATGAGATACAGGAAGATTATAAAATGTAAAACAAGATGCACGAATTAAGTCTATTAAATAAGAAATGGGTTATGTAAGATGAGGGGGAGGAAGGGCTTTTCCTTTCTAACTCTTTAAGTTTGGAAAGCAATCCATATATATTTTCTTACCTTGAATCAAAGTGACATATGCTAAAATTATTATAATACCCATTTTAAAGACAAGAAAATTGAAATTCACAAAGATTTAGCAACTGTCCATTGTTACCTCATTGGGGTAAACTAACAATTATTGAGTAAACAATTGAATTGAAGTGCTAGATATCCCTAAATGATATCCTGTTTACCAATATTTACTCGATATGTCATGGAGCACAGAAAATTACCATACCCTATGACAAAGCACACAAGTTTCATATGATCAGTTACCTTGGCTAGCAAAATGTCTGTACTGACCCCACATTAAAGTGGTCCACCTTTTTGATTATCACCCACTTGATACTTACATATTACAATATTTGTCTTTGTAAATGCATTCATCCATCATTTAAAGAGAGCATGTGCTAAATGTTAACTAGGTAGGCTGTCAAAATTCTTCTTACTCTATGAAAGTTATTCCAATTCTTTCTTCCTCTCTCAAGCCTTCCATAGTTCCTTCTCTCCTTCTTTTTGTGGAGGATCTTAACTCATTTTTCAGAGAAAATTGTTGCTTTTTGTTGTGAGCTCCCTTCCCTCTCATTCTCTTCAGCAGGAAACCCACTGACATCGTCTTCTAACCCCTCTTCCTTTCCCTAATCTCTGATAATGATAATACAAATGTGGATGTTTTTCTTTCCTTTTTGCATTTGATCCCAATCCCTCCAATCTTTTCATTATTCAACATAATTTTCCTTAAATTCAGATACTAGAGATGATGATGATTGATGATAACAATAGTAACAAACATTTATATACTGCTTGCTCTGTCTGCCAGGCATTGTGTTAAGTACTTTACAATATTTATGTCATTTGATCTTTACAACAACCCTAGTCATCATTTTCATTATTATCTCCATCTTACAGATAAGTAAACTGATGCAAAATTAGTTTAAGTTACTGGCCCAGGTCACCTAGCTAGTAAATATCTAAGACTCCACTGTGCCACCTAGCTGTCTATATTTGATTTTGTTGTTCAGACATTTTAGTCATGTCTGACTCTCCACAATCTCATTTGGGGTTTTTTTGGTGGAGGTACTGTAGTGGTTTGCCATTTCCTTCTTGAGACTCTTTACAAATAAGGAAACTAAGTCAAATAGGTTAAAGTGACTAATCCAGGGTAACACAGCTAGTAAGTGTTTGAGGTCAGATTTAAACTTAGGAAGATGAGACTTCCTGACTTCAGGCATAGAATGCTTTGCGTTGTGCAACCTAGCTGTCCATGTTTCTCCCCTGTTCAATGAACTCCAGTAGTGTCCTATCACTAAAATACAAACTGCAGAAATTTTAAAGAACTACACAACCTGAACCCCTTTTCAGCCTCACTATATCCATCACATCACTCTATAATTCAGCAAAATTGGCCTTTTTTTCTCTTCATCACGTTGACACTCCACCTGATGACCTTTACATTTAAAAAGCCCTCCTGCATAATCTCTACTTCATAGATTTCATTTGTTCCTTTAAGATATAGATGTTCATTTACTATTTTCTTCATGAAGCGTTTCCAAATCCTATCTATGAAACTACCTTATATTTTAACTATTCTCTCTCTCTCTCTCTCTCTCTCTCTCTCTCTCTCTCTCTCTCTCTCTCTCTCTCTCTTGCTCCCTCTCTCTCTCTTTTCCTCTCCATCCCTCCCCTCTCTGTCTCTGTATCTATATTTATACACATATATTACACATATTTGCATGAATATGTATTTGTATTTATTAACGTCATATTTGTGATATATATATATATATTGTATATGTTTTCCCTAATTGAATCTAAACTTTTTTAGAAGCAGTGATTGTGATTGTTTTCTTTGTACTTGCATCTCTAATGCCTAACACGGTTCCTAGTAGATAATAGATGCTGAACAAACATTTAGCCATTGATTATTTCCACATAATACCCAATAGAATGACCTGGATTCTTTAGGCACATAATAAATATTCTTGGCTGGCTAGAACAGAGTTTAGAGACTTCAGTATGAACTTTAGAAAAAAAAAATTTGGATTCAATCAGTAGAACCAGTTAATTGAAACAAAATTTTTAACAGTTTTCATATCTTCCAAATGATTTATATATAATGATAGGTTGAATATAAAAATAAAGAATTCTATTATCTATCTGTCTGTCTGTGTCTGTCTATATATCTCCACTGAAGCAGAGGAATGCTTAGCTAACTACATATCTATATCTCTATATATTAGATATATTTCTATAGAGTTGTTATATGGTTATATATATATATATGTCTTCATTTACATATTTCTCTATATAGTTACAGTATAATTATATACATATACATTTGTATATGTACACATGAACAAAAACATTTAGACACATACACATACTAATTGACAGAGCACCAGATTTTTCTGATAACAACCTTCAGTTTAATTGCAAAGAAACAAAGCATGCTGAACAGACTGACATGTCAGTAATAATCAAGATCATTATATCTAAACCTTAATAACAAGGTGGTGAGTCATCTTTGAAGGCCTAAAATGGCATATCTTCCAGTCTTGATTGGAATTACTGCCCAGTCCACCTATGCCTATCACTAACAATAATCTGCTTGCATCAATATTAAAGCTACAGAAAGATTTAATCATTTGAAATGGAAAAAAAATGCCAAGGGGAACACTTGGGGTTTCTAGCCATTAGCCATGCCTGTAGTAGAAGGATATTTACAAATTGATTTTTGCCTCAGTGATTAGAATATACATTTAGACCCTCCCCTTCCCCTACCCTGCCAACAGAATGTAAGACTCTTTAGGGAAAGGTATAATTTGATTTTTGTCCTTTCATCTCCTCAGTCTAGAATATAGAAAGTATTTAATGAAAACTTGATGATTAATTGACTGGTTTTCTTTAAATGACCTTTACCTAATATACCAAACATACTGTTCTTTAAACAGAAAGATCATGGGATTTAGAAAGTGAAGGGATTTCAGTCCAGGTGCCATCATGTTGGCTCCAGGGTCAATTATTTATTAATTATTCTATGCTGCTTTTCACCTTGTACAGAGCAGACATTTAATACATTTTTGTTGTACTGGATGGAACGGGGCAGTATGTGACATTTTAATTGACTGGTATAGATTTCTCTTTATACTTGCAAGTCCCTGAGCTTGTTAAAGAGGTGAGTAACTCAATTCTTATGATGTAGTCCTTCACTTTCTCTATAACTAAAATATACAGGCTATATTAAATTTTGCAGACAAAAAAATGAGCATACAAAAAGATATCTTTGCAAATAATTTGATGTTAATTTACAGAAAGCATCTTGTGCATTGTAAAGAATTTAATTTACACAATTTTCCAGTAACATGTAAAAGAAATGTACATATAATTTAATTCATCTAGGGAATTCCACATAAAGGAACTCTATCAATTTAAGTAGATACTTTTGCAACTTCTCTTATAGCAGGGATTTTCAAGCTGTGATCTAAGAACCTGGGTCTTAAGAGACTTAATATTTAAATAACTATACAAATAAGATAAAAATAATAAAGTGTAATTTATTTTCTCTATAGCATTATGTATTTTATTTTATGCTTTTAAAAACTTTTTATGTGAAAGCATTCATAGGTTTCACCAAATTGCCCCAAATGGTCCATAACAGATGTGCATGTATGTGCATAAACACGAAAGTAAGAAACTCGTGTCCTGATTTTCTAGTGCAATGGAGATTAAGTGATTAAGGAGATTAAGGGTCACAAAGAATTTATGTGTCAAAGGGAGAACATGAATACAAGTCTTGCTAACTTAGAGAGGAAAGAAATAAGCATCAAGTGCCTACTGTGTCAGGCACTGTACTAAATGATTTACATGTATTATCTGAGGTGATCTTTATACCTATTTGAAGGTGGTGCTATAATTATTCAAACTTTATTGTTGGAGAAAATTTATAGTCAGAAAGAGTTGGGTTCTGGTCTTGCCTCTTGCACATACTGTCTATAGGACCCAGTGCAGGTGACTTAACTTCTAAGTATACACAAGGCAATGTGCTAAAATAATAAAAACATGCAGACTGTCATTTATTAAGGGCTTACTATGTACCAGCAATTGTGCTAAATTTTGAGGATATTTAAAAAAAAAAAAGAAAAACAATCACCACTCTCAAGTCTAATGAAGGAGACAACATGAAAATATATGCAACCAAGATATGTACAGGATAACTTGGGAGTACTTTCAGAGGAAAGCACTAAGATGAGCAAAGTCTAGCAAAGACTTTTTTTTTTTTTTTGCTTTTTGGAGGGCAATTGGGGGTAAGTAACTTGCCCAAGGTCACATGGCTAGTTTTTTTTGTTTGTTTGTTTGTGTGTGCGTTAAGTGTCTGAGGCCGCATCCGAACTCAGGTCCTTCTGACTCCAGGGCTGACACTCTACTCACTGAGCCACTAGCAAAGACTTCTTAAAGAAGGTGGGACTTTAGCTGAGATGTGAAAGAAGGCAGGATAGCTAAGATGTAGACATAAGAAGGGAGATCATTACAGGTGAGGAAAAATTAATTGTAAAGCTGTGTAATTTGATTTCTAACATTAATTTATAATACACTCTTCTCTTTAAAATCTCCATTTCTTATTTTTAACTCACATAGTAAAAACATTTCTAGAAACTTGGATAAGGTATGCCTTCCAGGGCATGGTCTGGGGATCCTGTTTATCCCATAAACAAAAGCTCAACTGAGCTGGATCTTGCTATCAAGAGTTACACAGAGCCATTCAGATGACTTTGTTCCCTTTATTAGAATTTGGGGAGACCTTCACCTTCGTGAAGAAAAATATCAAACCAGATAGAACCTGATGAGGGTGCTTAGATGAATAGAAGGAGTTTAAATCTCATGACCAAGTTGACCTCTCCCCTCCCCAATGATGAATAATCAGGAGGAGCTGAGAGCTCTTGGCCCACCTCCTCATTTAATATCCACCAATGAGTGGTGGCTTTTCTTTTATCAGAGGAATTCCCAGAAATTTGCTGTCAGGAAGACAAACCTGGATTTATACTGGTGCTGTGGGACTCTCCTGTAGGGTCTTTGATTACAGAGGTAAATCAATAACAATCAATTCATTGATTATTTGCTGGCTTAATTAATAAATTAATTTTTTAAATGCTGAAACTTTGTCTCTCATAATTATCTTCATGATGTAGGCATGGAAGATGGTCAATGAAAACAGGTATAATGTCAAGTAAGAGGAATATAAGAAGGTCAATGTCACTGAAATGTGAATTAAGTCGTGGAGAGGAGGATGTAAGAAAACTAGAACCATGGAAAGGACTTTAAACATCTAACTGAGGATTTTGCATTTGATCATGGAGGCAATAGCAAACCACTGGAATTTTTTGAATAGGGGCGGTATGGTGAGATTGGTTTTTGTTCAGGAAGACCAGTCTGAGAGCTGAATGGTGGATGCACTGGAGTGGGGAGAGAATTTATACTGGAAAACAATGAGCAGGATATTGTCATAGTTCAGGCATAAGGGGATGTAGGTGGTTGCAATAAAGAGGAAGAGGGAAAGAGAGGGAGAGAGAGAGAGAAAGAGAGAGAGAGAAAGGAAGAGAAAGGGAGAGGGAGAGAGAGGGGGAGAGAGAGTGAAACACCGAGAGACAGAGATGCAGAGACAGAGATGCACAGAGACAGAGACAGACAAGAGAGAAACAGAGAGAAAAAGTGAGAGATTGAGAGACAGAGACAGATAATGACAGAGAGCAAAGGTTGGGGCAAGATATAGCATAATAGCTTTTTGGATTGGATGAATCAAGAGAGATGTGAGAGTTAAGGAAGTTGTTTGTAGGCAATAGGTAAGATGACAGTAGGCAGGGAGTGATTAAAGATTCATTAGATAATAGGGATAAGATAGAGGGCAATCCATTGGAGAAGACAGGATAGGATGAGATGACTCTGGAATGTAGAGGAGTTTGCTTTGGCAGGGAGAAGGGCAAGCTCTTTGTGAGTCACAGGTGTGAAAGGGGATTTAGTGACAAAAGGTATCTGAGTGATGAAATGAGGTATGGAGAGAAGAAGAAGCAAATGTTCACACATTTTTCAGTAAAATATGAGGTTATTTTCTTAGCTGAGAGGGCAAAGAGAAAAGGAGTTATTACATGTTTCAGGAAGGATGAAAAGGTTTGGAAATGCTCCTTTGGTGAGATAGTCAATTGATTAGGAAGGTGTAGAAGAATTCCCTTGCTGCAGCTAGGGCACAGTTGAGATTATGTAATAGAAATTTACATATTTATTTATCAGTTTGTAATTTTCTTTAGCTTCATTCAGTAGCATGATCTAAGACTGAGTATTGGCACGGCAAGATCTTCAAAGGATAAAGGAACAGGGGACTCTAGAGAAGAGGACAGTGTAGAATTGAACCATTTCAACATTTATCCAAGTAAAAATAAAGGGGGAAAAAAGAATGTAATCAGTACAGAGGTGATGGCCTGGACAGAACGAAGAAATGGAAATATTGGAGGTCATCCTGAAGATGAAGTATACAGTTTGGAGTTGAGAGTCAAAGGAAGAGGAAAAAAAGATGATAGATTATGATTAAATGAAGGAATTCTAGAGTTTATGAATATGAAGCAATATTGAATAATAGAGTTTGCTGTAGTGAGTTCTTAAGACCAATTAATTCACAAGTCCAGTTCAAAAATATCTATCCATTGAGCTTTCTTTCCTTATTGAGTACTGACACACTAATATTCTCCTCCACCCTGCTTTCCTGTACTGCATTTCTGTCATTCCTTATTATTGGACTCCAGAGAATAGAGCTAGAACACTGGGAAAGAGATAAGGGAACTGATACTTGAGGACAGGTACCCCTGTCCTTGACCTGATCAGATTGCACCAAACAATACCTAATCAACCTACTTATATACACAGAAAAGCTGGCTATACAATTGGATTGATGTTATTGTAGTATTTCTATTGGGATTCTTTATACATCTGCTTGGTAATGACCTGCCACACAGATAAATGGAACAGATAAATGGAATAGACCTATTCTAACCTCAATCATGCACCCAAATTCAGTCTCAATACCAAATTTGTCTTTAGTCCCAGATTTTCTTCCAGTGTAGAAGGTTCCAAATTGTTAATAGAAAATAAGAACACTAAGGAACATATGGCGCCATACATTACTGTCAAAGATAGGCTGGCCAATATTAGGGAAAATGTCAGGGGGAAGAAACTAATAGACACATGATGGAGTTTTGTTGCCTCACACTTCATTTTTCCTTTATTGAATATTAATTTCTTATTAAAAATGTTGAGAAATTGCTCTGAACAAACCAGATGTCCATGTAAATCACTGTATCATACTTATCTTTTGCTTTGAAACATATGTCCCACGTTTGAGATTTAGGTGTTCTCATCCTCTATGAAACTTGTAATTTTGGAGAGCTATCAGAATCTGCTCTCAAAGCTGTTATCTCATAATCCTCTTGAAGATCTGTCTTGTCTCGAGCATGATCTAATTTGTTTTTACAGCCTGGAAATGGCAAATGAAGCAGTTCTATTTGCCAGACATCCCTGAAATTTTTCCAGGCATTAAACAGACCCCTCAGTTCCCAGATTATTTTAGTCCAATGTAATCTATGCCATACAGTGTTAGACTTTCACCATTTCTTGTACCAAAGAAACCTTATATCATTCAAACGATTATAGAAACAGAATGAAGGGATGGAAAGTGCATTTTGAATGAAATCAGAATATTTCCAGTGCTGATTCCATCACTTTTTACCTACATAACTGACTACTAAAAAGTCATTGGAATTTTCTGAGTCTTAGCTATCTTATGTCTAGGATGAGGAGGATAAGAATTATGACACCTACTTTATGAAGCTTTTGTGAACAAACAGTTCCTTACCTTTAAAGAGCTATTTAAATGGCAGCTATTATTACTTAGTGTCAAGAAAAGAGTGAAAAAATGACAGTTTTATTAAATCTAGCATTGGATCTAGGACTATGACTCTCTGTGTGTACATATGTACATATGTAATTTTTAAAAATGTCTATGTTAAACCAGAACTTGAAAAAAAGTCTAAGAATTTTAAGTACTAAATAGATATCATTATACAAGTAATTCAGTCAATAAACATGATGAAGATTTTTAAAAAATGAAACATTATATACTCAAGTAGTTTTCATGATTTCTAGAATTTTATAATCCTTTAAGTCTTGCAAAGCATGACATTATGATATTATATACCATATTATATTATTTCATATATTAGATATTTGGTCTTCACAATAACACCATGTGTTTAGTATGTACAAAATAGAAATATGGATATATGTATATTTATAAAGCTAGCCTTTATATAACATTTTAAAACTTATAAAGAGCCTTTCAAGATTTTAATATTATTTTATAGATATTGAATAAATGCATATATGTACATTTATATTTATATACATGCATATATTGGCTACAGGTAACAAATTTTAAAGATGTGTTTTTCTGAAAATTTAAAGAATTTTCTGAGAAGTTAAATGACATATAGTTCATAATTGTTGGAAATAGGACTGAAACCAAGTTTTCTGATGCCTCCAAATCCAGAACTATTTTTTACTGTAACACTCTGTGCCTTATGTAATGCTGAAACCCATTGTGAACTTCAGATTTTTTGGGGGGGGGCAATCCATTTTCAAAGTACTATTAAAAGACATATTTATGGCTCACTTGGCACAGAAAATCTTCCTTTTCCAAAGGAAACACTTTGAACAGCCAAATGCATAAGGAATACAGGTACAGAAAACAATTTATTTTGTCTTTTCTTTTTTTCTTGGCATTTGAAAACCACATAACAAGACATTTATTTAGGTCTTTGGTAATTATTCTTGGATATATAGAGTTTTAATTTAGCATGACTAGCATATTGCCTCTCTAACACTGTGATTCAATAAATTGATCTCACCTCTATCTTTTATGATGTAGAATACTGGGAGTTGGCACTGCTATGTTTTCCATATTACAATTTTTAGTTCCTTTGAGGAATTATAACATGACTTTTAACTTTTTATCAAGGTTATTTTAAACATTCAGCAAAATCCAGTAATTGAAATAGAAATCAATCCAAGAAGAATTCCTATCTCTTTAAATAATTTTCTAAATATCATTCTGCACTGTTGTTTGCTTTGGTAGTCACCCATACCCATGTATTCATGTAACACCTATCAAAAATATCTAGGTAATTAAATTAATGAGAAGAAGAAGACTGAAGAGGTTAAAGGAAATAATAGCTCATTAATGAGACTTTTCTGGACTTGCTTTATTTTATTTTTTTTAATGGTAAGAAAAATAATTATCTTTGGCCATATGACCTTTCAAATCAAATTTATCAGAGAAATTTAGAGTGTTATGCATTTTTCTTCCTGAGTTATAGTGCTCTCACTATAACTATAAAAATGCTTTTAATAGGTATGGAAATAAAACCTAACTTATTGCATAAAATATTAAGTTGATTATTTAAAATGCACTGATGATAATCCACATTATTTAAATCAAACAAAGTCTAAAAAGCTCTTCACAATATGAATTCAACAATGTTTGTATTCTCTAAATCCAAAGACTCCACTGAGACTGAGATCTGAAAGGGGGAAATAGGCAGGTACTTGTTCCAAAGTGCTACTATTTAGAAAAATATGAACAATTTAGATTGCAAGTTAGATCAGATACCAGCTCCGAGCTTCATATCTGTTCTTGTCAAATTTTTAATACTCAGAGAAAAATTACATGTATATAACTTGGGCCACAATATAAGTGAGACAGTGCTAAATACTGAAGCAGACAAAAATATGAATACTATAAGATCCTTGCCCTCAAATACCATAAAATCTGCCAGAGGAGGAAAAGGAATATGCACAAATAATTATAACATGATACTGACTCTGACAAGTGTATATAACCAATTCAGAATAATGTATTAGGACCTTACCCTAGGGTAAGGACATTTCTGATGTTGTAAAAACTCCTCTCGTTATTTCCAATTCTCTCCCCCTTTTCTTCTGTGTCAAAGGAAGTTGTATGTGAATGTGATTTCAAATCCTGAATTGGCCACTTACTTTCTTTATAAGACTATGACTATAACTCCCTTAATCTCTTTGGGGTATAGTTTCCTCAAAGGTGGAATGAACATCTTGGATCCTTATAAATTTAGAGAAGTGATCCTCTAATTCTTCCCAAGGTTAAACCTATTCCTTTGTTCTTAATTACTCCAATGTTTTTAGATTCTTCCTTCAGCAACAATTGTCTCTCATGTATTTTCAGTATCTCCTTTCACACTGACTCCTTACCATCTACTTATAACCATGCTTAAGAGTCTTCAATCACAAAAACAAAAAACCACAGCTTTTCTCAAGTCTTTGAGTCCACCCAGAAACTTTTCCATCCTTTCCTCTCCTTCCGTCCAAATTCTTGAGATAATGGTCTAATCCCAAGTTTTTAATTGTTAAAACCACCCATTCTCCCTTAACCCTTGCAGCTTGAACTCTTAACTCATTACTCAGTATAAGATCTTTGCCCACTCAGAGGTCCCCAATAATTTTGTGATCATTCCGAATCATTTAATACTATGAATTATACTCTCAATATGATTTATTGAAAAAAATTCATATCTTCCTTGATAGATTCTTTTCTTGTAAAGGGAAAAATATACTAGAATTAGAAAATGTAGGCTGCAATTTTGGGTCTGCCCATAACTATGGACAGTGGCAGCAAAGCACATTAGAAAGAAACTAGATTTGAAGTAAGAAGACTCAGATTTGGACTATGCCATACCAGTCTCATTCCCACCCCACCTCCCAACCAACAGAATATATACTTCAATTTAGGCAAGTAACAAACCTTCCAAGTTTCAGTGTTCTAATAGGAAAGATAAAGTATTTAGACTAAATGATGTCTAAGGTCACTCCTATGACTAAAGCCTATGCTTTCTTGGGACTCAAATCATATAAATTCTCACCATCTCTGTTTCTACATCTATAAAATAAGGAAGTTTGATTAATACTCTCCATGGAGACTTTCCAAAGATTCTACAAAGACACTAAAGTGTAACTCACAACTTGAAAAATAAAGTGTGTATGTTGGGGTAGGGGAAGGGTGAGAGCAGGATCTGTTCTCAGTGACCTGAAAAACATCAGAAAACCCCAAACTGTCATGAAATAAAAAAAAGAATTAGATTCTTCACAATAGACTCAAGATTGTGGGGTCCTTAAAATTATACTGAAAAGAAATTCTTTCATGTTTTCTTCAAACTCTAAAATTCTATCATTCTTGATAAAAAGTCTTAAACATGTTGTTTTACAGGAAAATATAAACTCTCTATGGGTAGAATCTAATTTCTTTTTTGCTTTTGCCTCCTCAGCACATATTACTCTATCCTATATCTAGGAATAAAATTTTATTTAGTTGAATTTATTTGAACAAGTCTTAAAAACAGAGGTTCCATAATCCAAACTAAATCTGCAAGTCAAAATTATAATATTTCCCTCATTAAAATGTCAACCTAGGCTTTATCATTCAATAGAAGAAAATAACTAAATATACAGAGAAGAGGTAGCTAGGTTACACAATGGGTAGAACTCTGCACTGGAGTCTGGAAGACCCAAGTTCAAATATGGCCTCAGACATTTATAAGTCATGTGACCTTGCACAAGTCATTTGACCCTTGTCTACCTTAGTTTCCTCAGTGACAAAATGGGGATATTAATAGCACCTACCTCCTAAAGGAGGATAAAATGAGAAATGTGTGAACTGTTCTGTAAACCTCAAAGCACTATATAGATGTTTATTATTATTATTATTTTCATATTACATTTCACCTATAGTATAAAGCTAATATAGAAGAAACAAAGGAGGAGAATAACTGGATATGTTAAACTAAAGGAGACCTATGAGAATTAGGAGTGATGGCAGAAGGGATATATAAGAGAATAGTAAATAAGTTTCAAGTTAAGAAAGCCATTTTAAATTTAACCTAGAGACTAATGGGAAACCAGAAAATGATCATGTCACAATAAAACAGCTTGAACTTTGCTTCCTTTATATTGTAAAAGAATGATAAATTTAGGTAGATAACCTTTGCCTTGGGAAATGGTGTGGGAATGGCAGCATGTATACTTACAGCAGAAAAGAAGTGTCAACCTACTTAGCCAAAGGGAAATTGGGAAGCAGTAATGGTAACTCTAAGAGCTAGGTAAATACTATTTCAAAAGTATCTCTCCTTTGACTAAGGTTCAATATCTCTGTAAGGCATCTTCAAAACAGACACATTGTTTTCCCCTTACATATTGAAAAAATCCTGTAGTTATCATGTGGGTTCTGTTGTTTCACCTGGAGGCAGATGTAGGGGGAAAAAAGTTGCTTTTTCTAGCATGCTGCTATATGGCATCTAGAAAGGTTTAAGAAGAGTTGGTTTTAATGTGACCTTTTTAGACATGGAAAAGAAACATTTATTTCTGGAATAGATGGTTAGGAAAGGATAAGAATAAAAATTGAAGTCAGTATCGCCATTTTAGAATTATATTCTTGATATATTCTAATTACTCAAAGCTTTCATACTTAATAGGTTTTCTCTTGTGTCTTTTGTACTTGATTTTTCCTGTCAAAATCAATCATACTTAAATGAATTTATGGAAAATATATGCAATTATGTAAATAAAAATATAATTAAGTGCAAATTCTCATGTAAAGATATGCATTCACATTTATGAAATGTTTCCAAGTCTAAAGTGGATTCTGAACAGGAAAATAGTGTTTTCTGACATTTTTCTAATTTGGATTATTCTTCCTTACTTCAGATATTATATGCTCAGATTAGTTACTTATAACTTCTCTTATCATTTTTCAAAAACTTCAACCATTTCTTCTGGTCCTAGTCATGGCAAAATCCCTACTCCACCTTCCTAATGATTTTAGTATTAGAGGAAAATTTTCTCAAACTTGGGAAAGGGGAAAAAATTAAGGTATGTACAAGGTGTTGCTTAAAGTTAAATTTAGGAAGTTATTTTAATCCACAGATAATAAATTTCAGTTCCAAATGCATTTAATTAGATTAGCTTCAAAAATTATCATGCAATATATACGACTATTTCTTATTAGCCTCTTCAGTGTCAAATATCTTTTTTTGATTGCTGTGGAGAAGTCATGCTTTATCTACTTAACATTAATTTCTTGATTTCTACTGAATACACATTTCATTCATGCATGCAGAAGCTCTAAAAAGTATAAGGATTGGTAAAACTGATAGAATGAGAACTTTAGTGATGCTTCAGTAGAAGATATCTTCTGTAACACACTGGCCCAATCAAGTTGAATCATAAAGCAGCATATCAAAAATTGGTATTAATAATAACTAAGGATTTCTGCTACTCCCTCCCCACTTCAGTGTGCTTCACAGAAAACGTAATGTGAAATAATGTCTAATTCAGTCTCAATTCTATCTGTAGTTTAAAAAGTTGAATTGTTTTAGGTAAGAAAATATAATTCTTCTAGAGAAAATTAAAGTAGAAAATTCAATGTATCCAATTCCAACTTACTAACTTAATAACAGATCATTGTGATAGTATGAAATATTACTATATAAGGAGGAAATCAACTCCAAGAAAGATGTTGGTTTTCAATTCTCACTATAGACTTATTTAATGAGAAGGGAATGTTGATATACTTAAATACAGAATGTGGAGATTAGTTATTCCTAGTTAAGACTTAAAGGAGGCACCATAGATAAGATATGCCATGTGAATCAACAGATGAACTATTTAACATATATACGTATATATGGTTATCTGATGAAATATCCATTTCACAACTGTGCATCACTTCAGAAAAATGCAGACATTTCAGGACTTTCTGACCTTTGACATTAAATCATGGAGACACTGACCTTTGTTCTAGTAAATAATACATTGTCTATGTAGTGCTTTAGGTCTGGAACTGCCAAATATTATGTACACTAGTGACATAAGCTATAGCTGGAATGTTGTCAAAGGGGAGTTGTCAAATAAACGGAATAATGAAATGAATACATAGATTGTATATCATTTTACTGTAATGAGGAAATATATTAGAAATGTTAAAACTTTACGAAATGCTGGTGGTGTTACCGGAATAATGGTTTGCACAATACTTTCATGAAAATTAATTTTTAGCTCCATTACATTTTTAACCTGAATTATTTCAAATAAAATTATACTTGCTGAGTGGAGGAGAAAAGAGGACAATTTTATGTATGTGTTCCTGAAATGATTAAGATAATAAAGTTTATTTAATACCTACTTTTCTTCAGAGAAACAAAAAAACTTATCTACAGTTGTCTGACATAAAAAGTCAATGAAATGATTTTTAAAATAATTTTAAGTGGTAGAAACAAGTAAATTGAACAGATAACTGGCATTAAATATAGAACAAAATATGAGAAATCATTCAATTATCCTTTGATAGATCTATAACCTTCAATTATTATGTAATAGCTAATGCTTCAATCATTGTTTATTTTATTCATCCTATTTTTGATAACATTCTTATATGTTATATTCAAGCAAAAGCCTTCAGTTTCCTAAATTATGAAGAGTAAAGTTAATATGCATTCTCACAACTCATTTTGTAAGGCTAAGAGTTTGTGAAGAATAAAAGCATTTTATATTTTGATTATTTTTTTACTTAAATGAAAAAAGTTAACAACAGACATTGAAATCCTGTGGGCATGGATATATTTTCAAAGCACAGTAATTGTTGTAAAAAATGAAATATTTGTTTCTTCTTTCAGAGAGCCAATGATTTGAATACCAGACAAGAAAATTAAAACAGATGCCTTAAATATTGAAAGTAGCATTTCAGATTTTTACTTATTTGCTTTGCTGCTAGAATTCTTATCACTTATTAATCTGATTTTGCACCAATGAGAGGTCTTTATAAGACAATAAATAGCAACTTGAAAATTGATTTTGAGGGTTTTTTTTTAAGTTCTACATGCCAGGATAGCTAAGTGGTGCAGTGGATAGAGCACTGGCCCTGGAATCAGGACGGCCTGAATTCCAATCCAGTCTCATACATTTGACGCTAGAAGCTGTATGACCCTGAGCAAGTCACTTAACCCCAATTGCTTTGCTCCCCACCCCCAAAAATATTCTAAATGTCACAACAAAATACTAGAGGAGCTATGAATGAAATCAATGAAAATTGTTTGATAAATCACTAAAGCACCCTTCTTATGTCACACTATGAAATTATATATTCTTCTCCTTTGTTTGAATAGTTAGTTATGCATTGTTGATATTTTAAAATTTGAATGGCTATATATTCTCACTCACATAGCCAGTCCCTATATTAATTAAAGTGAAAGAGTATTATATTTGGCATCAGAGGAAGAGGGATCAAATCCAGCCTATTTCACTATCTGATTTTGGGCAAATAATTTCACTTCTTTGGGTTTCAGTTTTTGCATCTATAAAACTCCTCTAAAGAATCAATTCTATGAACATCTGCATGCTGTCTCTTCAGGTAAGATTCTCATTCATATCTTGCCAGATAGTGTTTTTAATATTTAGCCTAAAATAAAGCACTTATACTATCCATTTGCTTTTTGTTCTCACTGTAAAAATAGACCAATTTTTCTGATCATATATATTCTTGATGATATAATTTGTTGATATTTGTGATGATTCATAGCCTGTGTAATTTTTGTAATAATTGCTAAAAGGTACACATTAATGGAAAGTAAGTGGGCCAGATGATTCAAAATAATTTCACATAGATTCTCAAAATATGAACAAAGTTATTCCTTTGTTAAATGTTTATATGCTTACATTTACATATGTGTTTTCTGGAATTTGGTAACGCTTCAAAGAACATAATAAAAACTGAAGATCAGATTGGATAGCATATGCAGGAAGAAGTAACTCTTTTGCTTGGGGGCCAATGAAAAGAAGGAAGGAAGGAGGGAAGGAAAGAAGGAAGGAAGGAAGAAAGGAAGGAAGGAAGGAAGGAAGAAGAAAGGAAGAAGGAAGGAAGGAAAGAAAAGGAATATATAGCTTAGCAGTTACCAAAATTTTGACAATGATATCAAACCCTTTTCAAGTGGAGAATGAAATAGAATCCTATAGTGTTTCTACATATTTTTCATTTAAAACATAAACATATATTGGTGTATATATACATATATGTATGTGTATAAGATACATTTCTTGTGTATAATTTTTGTTTTAGATTCTGTTTCTGTTTCAATTTAACATAAAGAATTTATTAATCACCTAATATGTTTATGTGACTGATATATTCTGAGGATACAAAGGCAAACAAAAATACTGTTATGTCCTAATAATAGAGTAGAATACTTAATTATATTGTTGTATTAGTAACCCATTGACTGATAAGTAGCATATTCTTCTAGTGTCCTTTTACTGTTAGTTTAATGAAATACATAATAACAAGTATGACCTATTATACAACCTTTTTTAAAATTTCTCTCAATAGATGGTCAATATGACAAATGATCTATTTATAATCAAAAAGGACGTGAAAGGAATTAGAAAACAATGTAACATTTCTATTAAAATTATTAAAATTGGAGTTATGAAATCTGATAGTTTGGCTTTTGTAGAATAAATGTTGAAAAGAATTTTAGGAAAGAATCTAGTCATCTAAATTTACTTCTTCCTCCTAATTGAAATAGCCATACCATTTTATTAAGTATGAACAAAAGCATTTCTGAATCTTAGTATAATTAGTCTTTTAGCATAGAAGTATTAAAAAACTGAATTAAGCACTTTATTCCACACTTTAAACTAATAGACTTTATTCATGCAAAGAAAATAAACTGAGAAATTCCCAGTAAAGGATATTTAATTTCAAAAATCATCAGTGACTTAATCTTAGCAGGAAAAGTTATTTGGGACAAGAATAAGTCAGGCTATTGGATGAGTCTGATTGCTATTATTCACTTTACATAGAGAATTGCTTTTTTTTAACTTTCCAGATGGCAAATTATTTTATAGGATTGAAATTTTTTATTCTTTCCTTCATGGGAACCAATGAAACCCACACCATCACCATGGAATGTTTCGTATGTTTAAAGCTGCCTGCCTCTCCTCTCTCTCTCTCTCTCTTTTTGTTTTGTTTTTCCATGCAGTGTTCTAAGAGGTTATCAATTGTAATTTGGTGTAAACTTGAACAAAGAAGAAAAAGCATGATAATGGCATCACAGAGAAATGCTACAGACAATTAGATAAAGTAAAATCAAACTTTCATGTCCTACAAATTGTAGTGTATTTTGCAAGACGAGGTAGTTAGTAAGTATTATAAATTAGTCATCTTGTGATTTAAGGAAAATAGTACTAATTGAAATGAAATCATCTATAAATTTGAGACTTGAGAAATCAAGAAAAAATAAAAAGGCAAGCCACAAAAACATATGTGAGATGTCTGAGCTTCAGCCTAATAAACTGATACAAAAGTCAGCCATTTCACAGACACTTTTTTTTAACATTACATTTGGGTGTTTGTTTGTCAGGGTAGTTGTGTTTCAGGAACAATTAAAAAAAAACAATTCGTCATGTATGTGTAGAGCCTACATTGGATTACATGCCATCTTGGTGAGGGAGGGGGAGAAAATTGAAAACCTATGGAAGTGAATATTGAAAATTAAAAATAAATAAATTCAATATTTAAAAAGTTGAAAATAGAAAGATCAACAGCATCAAATTATACATTACAAGTGTTACATGATATTATACCTGCAAAGTTCTACTGTTAACTGCAAAACGTATGGGGGGAACCATGTCTTTTTATAGCCCTTCTTTGGAGTAAAGCTCATTTATTTTATAATTTTTCAGCATTCATTTTGATTGTTTTGGGGTTGATATCCTTTCCACTTCCATTGATGTAGTCACTGCTTCCATCATTCTACTGACTCTGCTTACTTCACTTTATGTCAATTTATGTAAGTCTTTCCATCTTCTCTGTATTCATTATATTCATTGTTTCAAGGCATAATGTAACTCCATTACATTAAAAATTTCCTCGAGGCAGAGTCAAGATGGTGGAGTAGAAACAGGACTTCCGTGCGGCTCTGGCTCCCCCCTTCCCCAATTTATGTAAAAGGAGACTCTGAATAAACTTTGGAGCTACAGAACCCACAAAATGACACAAAGAAGCTAACCTCCTGCTGAAGACAGGCCAGCAGCTCAGCAGGAATCCGCCAGCTCAGCATTCTGGGAGCTGACCTCAGCCTCATATGAGGTTTTAGCCCCAGGGTGGGCCTGACCAGCAGCCAGCTGGAGGGACTTCAGAACACCAGCAGCTGTGTCCATTTCCAGAATTATCAACACATAGATGCTAAGGACAAAGTGAGATGTCAGTGCAGTATGGACTTGGGGACCCACTAGTAGGGAGTGCATCGGCTTCTTCCCCAAGGGGTGAAAAGCCACCGAGATGCCTAGGTGAAGCCAGTGCCATGTTGCAACTTCAGCTCCTGGCCTGCAGACTGTAGGGGGACCAAGTGACCAGTCTTGAGGGTAATCGCTCTTGCTTTAACCTTCTTGGATCTGGATTGCAGTCTAGGGTTGAGGCCTTGGGGTGTGTGACCAGCTTGCCAGAGTGTGTGGAGGCTTCAGAGAGGGCACCCAACTAATACCTCTGGCAGCTGAGAAAACCACAGCATTGGAGATGGAAGCTCCCCTGTCTGATGGAAGAGTCCTACTATGGCAGCAAGCTGAAAAGTCAAGTAATTGAGAGACAACATGCCCAGGCAAAGGAATCAAAACAAACAAAAATCCAACATTATACTCCTATTTTGGGGACAAAAAGGATCAAAGCATGGAACAGGAGGAAGACAGTGAAGTCAGAACTCCTGCATCAAAAGATTCAAAAGAAAACTGAGCTGGATAAAGGCCATAGAGGACCTTAAGAAGCAGATAAGAGAAGTGGAGGAAAAATTGGGAAGAGAAATGAGAACAATGCAAGAAAATTATGAAATGAGAATCAATAGTCTGACAGAGGAAAATAACACCTTAAAAATAGACTAACCCAGAGGGCAAAGGAGGCTCAAAAAGGCAATGAAGAGAATGCCTTAAAAAGCCAAATTTGCCAGATGTAAAAAGAATAGCAAAAGCTCACTGAGGAGAAACATTCCTTCAGAATTAGGTGGAAGCAAATGGAAGCTAGTGATTATGATTCAGGAGAGATAATTTAAAAATTATTGGACTACCTGGCAGCCATGATCAAAGAAAGAACCTAGAAACCATCCTTCAAGAAAATCTCAAGGAAAACTATCCTGATGTTTTAGAACCAGAGGGCAAAACAGAGGTTGAAAGAATCCACTGATCACCTCCTGAAAAACATCCCAAAACAAAAACTCCTAGGAATATTATAGCCAGGTTTCAGAATTACCAGATCAAGGAGAAAATATTACAAACAGCCAGGAAGAAACAATTTGAATACTGTGGAAATGCAATCAGGATAGCACAGGATCTGGCAGCTTCTGCACTGAGGGATTGAAGGGCTTGGAATATGATATTACGGAGAGCAATGGAGCTGGTATTAAAACCAAGAATCACCTACCCAGCAAAACTGAGCATCATGTTTCATGGGGGAAATATGGTCATTCAGTGCAATAGAGGACTTTCAACTGTTCTTGAAGAAAAAAACCAGAGATCAATAGAAAATTTGACATTCAGATACAAGAAGCAAAAGAAGGTAAACAGGGAAAAGTAATCATAAGGAACTCATCAAAGTTGAACTATATACATTCCTACATGAAAAAACAATAATTGTAACTGATGAGACTTTTTTCAATATGAAAATAGTTGGAGGGAATAGAAGGCATATGAATACATACATAAATGTGTGTATATATGTTAAGTGTACATAGATAGAAGGCACAAGACCAATTTAATAGGAAGGAATGATACTTAAAAGGTGAAATTGAGAGGTGAGAGAGGAATATAATGAGAGGAGATGGGGAGAGACAAAATGGTGTAAATTATCTCATATAGAAGAGGCAAGGGAAAATGGTTACAATGGAGGGGAAGAATAGAAAGGCAAAAGGGAATGGGTCAACCTTATACCCATTGAATTTGGCTCCAGGAGAGAATGACAAACGCACTAAATAGGGTATCTCACTCTACAGGAGAGTATAGGGGAAGGGGGTGAGAGGGGGGATGATGGAAGGGAGGGCAAGCTGGGAGAGAGGTAAGTTGGAAGCAGCCACTCTTGAAAAGGGACAGGACCAAAGTAGAGAATAGAACAAGTGGAAGGTGGGATAGGAGGGAAGGAAATATAATCAGTTTTTATAATGTATCTACTATGGTAATGTTTGGCATTAGCTACACATGTAGCACCTATATTGAGTTATCTTCCCAGTAAGGTGGGTGACAAGGGAGGAAGGGAATGAATCATATATATATATATATATATTTGGTTTTAACACTTTGAATTTTGGTTTTAACAGTTTCTAACACTTAACACTTATTTCCCAATTGCATGTAAAATGGTATTAATAATAGTTTATATTATATATACATATATATATATGTATATATAATATAAACCATTATTTTTTTTGGAGGGCAATTGGGGTTAAGTAACTTGCCCAAGGTCACATGGCTAGGCTTTTGTTTTGTGTGTGTTAAGTGTCTGAGGCCGGATCCGAACCCAGGTCCTTCTGACTCCAGGGCCAGTGCTCTACTCACTGCACCACCTAGCCACCCCTATAAACTATTATTAATACCATTTTACATGCAATTGGGAAATGAGATGTACATGTATTGGGGCATAGAGATCCACCATGACCTATTGGAAAAGTCAAAGGGGGTATGGGGGAAGATATGGGAGAGAGCAGATTGGAGGAGGGGATATCCTGTGGGACTGCTATTTTGGGGACATGGGTAGGGGAAAAATGGGGAGAAAATTTGTAACTCAAAATATAGTGGAAATGAATGATGTAAAACAGAAGTTCATAAAGCATTTGAAAAAAAAAAAACAAGAAAAAAATTTCCTTGAGCAAACTGGTCAATTGTACAATTGCTATTTTGGTTTGTTGGAAGAGGTTGAACACTGAAAATTTAAGCTGCCTGGAATTAATGAAGGAGAATTTGATTGCCCCAGTTGGTCTCATTATTGCTCATAAAGAAGACTCTAAAATGGAACAATGGTATGATTTATTATATCAACTAAATCACTTCAAATATATAGAACAACTCCAGTAAAGAAAATGATGTACAGAACAACTGGGTAATTCAATTAGATAAATTTCCCTTAGTCATTTTAGGTAGAATTAGAACTCATAAAATATATGCAAAATCTAGTTAGCAAGTAAAGTTCCTATAAGAAACCTGTATTAACCAAACTTCTTTCTTAAGGCTCCACAACTGTATAGTAGTAGTAGTAGTAGTAGTAGTAGTAGTAGTAGTAGTAGTAGTAGTAGTAGTAGTAGTAGTAGTAGTAGTGGTAGTAGTAGTAGTAGTAGCGGTAGTAGTAGTAGTAGTAGTAATAGTAGTAGTAGTAGTAGTAGCAGTAGCTATTGTTATTGTTATGGTATGATTTTCATTTTATTCCCCGCAAGACACTGGCAAAGACAAGCTTCCCACCTTGAATATTAATACTCAGGTTCTTTTGTTATTTTCTGGTTTATTTGTTTCACTTCAAGGTAGAAATCATAACTTTACCAGTTTCAGTTGCAATGAAAGCATGATTAAGAAAAAAAGTTGTGTATCATTGACCAAATGATATTGATATAATCTTTTGTACTTTGCTAGTATAACAGAAACACCAGCATGAATCCCTGGCCCACCAGCCAGATGAGTCAATGGTGGACAAATAGAACAATGTAATTTCAAATGTTTGCATGTCTGTATACATCTCATTAAAAGAAAAATAAATGACCATTTTCTGGAATTTAGATTATTTGAAATGAATGAACTATTTTTATATGCAATAAGTGAAAGACGAATGGCTCTGACTATTTTAAATTATTATAACCATCTACCCACATAATTCTGAGTAAGTTAGAGGAGTTATTTTTTGTAGTCAGTTATCTATATAGGATCTACACTGCTGTGCAATGTAGCTAATAGTGAGTTAAAAGTACAATAGGTAGAAGACTAAAGAACACTTAATTTGGATTTAAAAGACACCAGTTCAAATTCCAGTTCTGTCATGGACTATCTATCTATGACATTGGAAAAATCACTTAATTTCTCAGGGCATCATTTTCCTCAGGAATATAATGAGGAAGGTGAATTAGAGGAAATTACAGATTTAAATCTTGGTTCCTAAAATTTTTCTCCCTTGATTTTAAAAATGCAGAGTAAATTTAAATTATAAGTAGAATGTACTTTACTAACTTTTAAAGTTCCTATTTTGTTTGCATTTATAATAATTAATCAGGATAAGATGATCAACATTCAAGGTGGAATGCATGGAGACCTTTGGAAATATGCCAATGATCTGCTGCCCAATGATTCAGAGACAATAAACCACTTCATGATTTATGAAGGCACAATGCCTGAAGACCTTCCACAGAATTCAAAAAAGAATAAATTATGGCAAAGATGAATTGTTATGATGAAGCTGACAAGGTTTTTTTTTTTCTCCCTTTCATGGTAAAATAACATCTAATGAGTTTTATACAAAAATTTAATCATAGCTTTGGTCAATGGGGTACTATCACTCCAATATTGATTTTAAAAAGAGATCTAAAATTACATGTAAAGAGAAAAAGAATACAAATTAAGTTTTTAATGCATCTGGACATACATAGATTTATGAAACATTTTCTGAACAGTCTTTACCCTTCTTTTCCCTCTCTGTTGTTGTTTAGTTATTTTCAGTTATATCTCACTCTTCGTGACCTCAATTGTGATTTTCTTAGCAAAGACACTAGAGTGGTTTGTCATGTATTTCTACAGCTCATTTTACAGATGAAGCAACTGAGGCAAACAGGTTTAAGTGAATTGCCCAGGGTCACACAGCAAGTGAATGTCTCAAGTCACATCTGAACTCAGGTCTTCCTGACTGCAGACCTGAAAGTTTTTCCACTATACTATCTAGCTGTTTAATTAAGTCCCTAAAACTGGAATCTGTTAAGACTAACTTGATTTGTGATGTAACTTCAATATATAGTGGTATAACTTTATATATCCCACAGTCACAAATCTCATATCATCCCACATATCGCTACTATGATATAAACTTTGTAAAAGAGTTTTAGTAATACAAAAGGGATTATCTTTTCCTCAGTAACTATATTATTGAGTTTTATAACCTCTGGAGTAGCAGAATCATTCCAGGCAAAGTAGTAAGTTATTGGATGGGTGGAGTGGCTAAAGGAGTGGGTGAAACCCTTGGTGGGGGTACCATCTCTATCTCTGCTTAAAATGGGAGCTCAAAATAAAGCATGAATCTCTACCTGTTAAATATTTCAACTGCCAGTGATAAGACAAAAATGACAGAGCTATTTATATAACTTTGCTATTATCTCAATGAGTTTTTAGGAATGGATTGAGGGGTGTAAAGCAAAATGAAAGACACAGAACACTTGTCCCCAACCTACTTCATTTCAACTTAGATACTAATATAATTTTAGAGCTGAAAAGGGCCTTATAATGGGCATCCACTTGAACCCCTTCATTTTACTGATGAATTTACTGAAGTTCAGAGACTAGTTTGCTGAAGATCATTCTATAATGCTAGCATATGCAGAATTCTAATGTAGGATACCTAATTCTTATACAATTACTCTTTCCACATATTATGATTCTTTTTTTTTTGAAGGGCAATTGGGGTTAAGTAACTTGCCCAAGGTCACACGGCTAGATTTTCGTTTATGTGTGTTAAGTGTCTGAGGTCAGATCCGAACTCAATCCTTCTGACTCCAGGGCCGGCGTTCTACTCACTGAACCAACTAGACGCCCCTGACTATATTATGATTCTTAACCACTAGAATTTTTTAAAGTCTTACTGATTCAGGGAGAGGACAAATTTTTGCCAAGATTGAACTTCTAGGATTTTAGTGGAAAGGCAGAGCTTTCTTATAACTATTCAAGGTAGGAGAGTAAAAGGCCTTATTTTGCCATGTCCATACAGGCATATGCTTTGAAACAGAGTACTGTGATTATAGTTGCTGTGACTCCCAAATCAAGGACAATTCCATAAGAAGTAATTTTGAGGGGCGGAGCCAAGATGGTGAAGTAGAAACAGCACGTCCAAGGTTCTCTCCCCCCAGATCACCTCCAAACCACATAAAAGGGGACTCTGAACAACTTCTGGAGCCCTGGCACCCACAGAACAATACAGAAAAGCTAACCTCCTGCTGAGGACAGCCCTGCAGGGAGAGGCCAGCACAGCACTCTTGGAACAGACAGCTCAGCACACTGGGAGCCCAGCCCAGGTCAGCAGTTTTAGCCCCAGGGCGGCTGGGACAGCAGCCAGCCGGAGGGACCCCAGAACACCAGCAGCTGTGGCAATTCCAGAATTATCAACACAGACATGCCTAGGACAAAGTGAGAGGTTAGTGCCCTATGGACTTTGGGACCAGTATTTGGGGAACATGTCAGCTTCCTCCCCTGGGGGCTAGAAGGCGCTCAGGAGACACGCCACTTTGGAGTTTCAGTGGCAGCTCCAGCCCCTGGCCTGTGAACTGTAGGGAGATCCAGCAATCAGTCTTGGGGGTTAATTGCTCTTGCTTTAACCTGCTTGGATCTGGATTGTGATCTGGCGGGGAGGCCTGGGGTGGGCATCCAACTTGCCAGAACCGGAAGTTGTGAAGACCCCAACATTTGGGACGGAAGCTCCCCTGTCTGGTGGCAGAGTCCTACTGTGGCAAAAAGCCCCAAAGTCAAGTAATTAACTGGCAACATGCCTAGGCAAGGGAAACAAAATAAACATAAAAATGAAACATTAGACTCCTATTTTGGGGGCAAAAGGGATGGAAGCATGGAACAGGAGGAGGACTGTGAGGTCAGAAATCCTGCTCCAAAAGCCCCAAATGAAAATACGAGTGGGTTACAGGCCACAGAGGACCTTAAGAAGAATTTTAAAAACCAAATAAGAGAAGTGGAGGAAAAATTGGGAAGAGAAATTAGAAGGATGTAGGAAAAGTATGAAATGAGAGTCAACAGCCTGACTGAGGAAAATAACACCTTAAAAAATAGACTAACTTAATGGCAAAGGAGGCTTAAAAGTGCAATGAGGAGAAGAATGCCTTAAAAGCCGAATTTGCCATATGGAAAAAGAATCTCAAAAGCTCACTGAGGAGATTCATTCCTTCAGAGTTAGACTGGAGCAGATGGAAGCTAGTGACTTTATGAGAAATCAAGATGCTGTTAAACAGATCCAAACAAATGAAAAGAATAAAAGGCAATGTGAAATATCTCATGGGAAAAACCACTGACCTGGCAAACAGATCCAGGAGAGATCATTTAAAAAATATTGGACTACCTGAAAGCCATGATCAAAGAAAGAACCTAGAAATCACCCTTCAAGAAATTCTCAAGGAAAATTGCCCTGATGTTTTAGACCCAGAGGGCAAAATAGAGGTTGAAAAAATCCACCAATCACCTCCTGAAAAAGATCCCAAAAAGAAAACTCCCAGGAATATTATAGCCAGGTTCCAGAATTCCCAGATCAAGGAGGGAATATTACAAGCAGTGAGGAAGAAACAATTTCAATATTGTGGAAACACAATCAGAATAGCCCAGGACCTGGCAGCTTCTACACTGAGGGATCGAAGGGCATGGAATATGATATCCCAGCGGGCAAAAGAGCTGGGATTGAAGCCAAGGGTCACCTACCCAGCAAAACTGAGTATTTTGTTTCAGGGGACAATATGGTCATTCAGTGGAATAGAGGACTTTCAAGCATTCTTGATGAAAAAACCAGAGTTGAATAGAAAATTTGACATCCAGACACAAGAAGCAAGAGATGGCTGAGAAGGTAATCAGGGAAAAGAAATCAAAAGGAACTTATCAAAGTTGAACTATTTACATTCCTATATGGAAAAACAATAATTGTGACTGATTAAATCTTCCTCAGTATGAAAATAATGGAAGGGTGTATGGGCATATGAATACATATGTGAATGTGTGTACCTATGTTTACAGTTATACATGGATAGAGGGCATAGGTTGAATTTGTTGGGAAGGGATGATACCTAAGGGGTGAAATTCTGAGGTGAGAGAGGAAAGTGGCAAGAGGAGATGGGGAGAGACAAGGTAGGGTAAACTATCTCATGTAGAAGAAGCAAGGTAAGTGGCTGCAGGTGAGGGGTAGAACAGGAAGGCAAAAAGGCAAAACCATATTCTCATTGAATTTGGCTCAGGGAGAGAATGACATACATACTAAATGGGATATCTCACCCTGCAGCAGAGTAGGCACAAGGGGGATGAGAGGGGGGATGATGGAGGGGAGGGCATTCTGGGGGAAGGGAAGGTTGGAAGTACCCACTATTGAAGAGGGACAGGATCAAAGTAGGGAATGGACCAGGTAGGGGGTGGGATGGGTGGGAGGGAATTATAAGCAGCCTTTTACAATATATCTACTATGGTAATGTTTTGCATAGCTATACATGTACAACACATACTGAATTATTTATCTTCCCAGAGGGAATGGGTGACAAGGGAGGAAGGGAATGGATTTTAAATTCGAGGTTTTAAAATTAAATGTTTCAAATATATATAAATACTATTATTAATGCTATTTTGCATGTAATTGGGAGATAAGATATGCAGGCATTGGGACACAGAGTCTCACCTTGCTCTAATGGAAAAGGCGAAGGGGGGAGAAGATATGGGAGAGAGCAGATTGGATGAGGGGATATCTTGTGGGACTGCTATTCTAGGGTGATGGGTAGGGGAAAAATTGTAACTCAAAATCTGGAAGAAATGAATGATGTAAACCAGAAATTAATAAAGCATTTGTTTAAAAAAAATAGAAGTAATTTTGATTACCAAAACAGTTATATACTGCTTATCTGTGTGCACACATATGTGTATATGTATACACATATGTATATGCTACATGTATGTATATATGTGTGTACACATGTGTGAACACACACAATCTTCAACATTTGCTTGTTTAACTTTCATGAACCTCAAGCATTCCAGTGAGTTTATTACAAACTTCATTTTAACTTTCCCATTGGCAGCCACACACATTTGTAGCTATGTGTAGTAGAGGGGAAGAGGAAAAAAAGAGGGAAGAAGAGGAGGAAAGGGGGAGAGAGAGAGAGAGAGAGAGAGAGAGAGAGAGAGAGAGAGAGAGAGAGAGAGAGAGAAGGATGATGATGATGATGATATTGATGATCATGATGGGCAGGTTTATATCCCCAGAAAGGAAGACAATATTCATAAAAGTGTTCATGAATCCTCTCCAGAAAGTGTTAAAGTTCTCTCTCAAATGCCAAATGAGGGAATTGAGAAAATGTAAAAGCAGCTAAGTTTTTGTTGATGAAATCATCCTGTCACCAGCAAGCTCATCCTGCCTCCCCCACTGTCCAATCCTGTGGGACTCCTGACAGCCAGTCTGCCCCAAACAGCAAGGATACCACACCATACTGGTCCTGGAGAGCTGTTATCCTCAGAATGGGGAATAGGTGGGTGGTGACTCCACCTGAGGTATGTGCTTTTCATCATGGAACAGTTCAACCACGAAGTCCAGAAGGAGATTAGGGGATGGTGGGTTTTGCCCTTTGTCCCTTTTTTACCTCTGGGTTCTTCTGATTTGCAACTCGTGTCCCTCCCTATGTCATCTTATTTTGCCTCATCTCTCTCTTGCATTTTATGGGCCATTTCATGGTTATTGTGTTAGGAAAAGTGAATATTATCAGAATTAATGTTTAGTGATAAAGAATTATATACAGAAAAGCCTATTTTCAGTGCTCTCTAGTGAAAGATTATAATCTTTGGTGCTTATGGGAACCTGACCTCCTATTTCCTATAAGTGTAGTATATCAATAAAGGAGTTTATTCGGTTTTTTGTTTTTATTTTTGCTCCATTTTTTTTCTTGCGTTTTGGAGTGGGGAAGGCAGGGCAATTGACACCAATGTCACATGGCTAGTTTCATGTTAAATGTCTCGGGTAGGATTTGAAATCAGGTCCTCCTGACTCCAGGGCCAATGCTCTTTTCACTGTGCCCCCTTGCTGCCCCAAAGAGAAATTACTTTTTTTGTTTTTATTTTTGGAAGGAAGAAGGCAGGGAAATTGGGGTTAAGGGACTTGCCCAAGGTCACACAGCAAGTAAGTGTTAATTATCTGAGGACACATTTGAACCCATATCCTACTGACTCCAGGGCTGGTTGTCTTTTCACTTTGCCACCTAGCTGCCCCCTTTTGCTCGATTTTCTAGGCAGTTACCCTGGTGAATGATGAGGATTGAGGGTATGAAATATGTGTGTGTTTGTGTCTATATATAGGTATGTGAGATATACATACATATGTACATCTAATATACTCATAATCTCAAACTGAATTCCTAAGGACTTTGAGATTAGTTATCTCGATGCCTTTTTTAATATGGTCAGATCACCTCCAATCAGTTAGTACTTATTAAGCATCTATCATTTACATTAAGCTTCTATCATTTACACTCTGCCAACTGCTCAGGATACAGAGAAGAAAAAGAAAAAAATGTCAAAACGATATGAAGTTTCTTTGATCATCCAAACTTGATTGCTCCCTGTTCCCTGAATATGCCCTTTGCACTCTTAGCTCCACGCCTGCTTAGAATATTCCCTAAGTCTAGAATCTCCCTCCCACCTTTGACCTGAATTCCCAATAAGTCTGTAAAGCTCAACTCAAATGGTCCCTTCTGGAAGCCTTCCCTGATCCACCTAATTCAGGTCTTGTGGAGAACTATGTTTTACAATTCTTTGATGCAGTTTTCATGTCATATTGTACAGCAAATCTTTCTTAGAAACTGATACTTAGAAGTGAGAAGAAGCTTAGAAGTCATTTTCTTTCCCTTAATGCTTTCATACTAAAGTAACTGAGACCCAAAGTCTCAGTTTGCAATGGACCATTTTAACTGAATAGATTTTTAAAATTCCATTTCTTTCTCTAATTACAAAAGTACCGTATGACTGATTTGAGTACAGTATTTTTTTACTCAGAATATGCTAATGGTGTATTTTATAATGTTTATTATGCCAAGATTTATACCCTTTGAAGTAACTGATTCTTGCCCCTTCTCCATCAAAATATTCTTTAACTAACTGTACAATGGATATGGACAAAGAGAAACAAAAGCAACTGTAGAACTCAAGAGGCATGGAAATATTACTTCAGCTTGAGGATACCTATGGAGGGGTATATCATATGTAACTACAACTCCTATTTCTCCTTTCATCTTAGAATATGTAACCATGGAAACTAGTTACAACTGTCTCTTCTCCTGGTGGTAGCCCTTCTGCATTTCTACTCATATTATTGGTCTAGTAACAAATGGTAAGCTAACATAACCTGGAAACAATATATACATGTTTTGCCCAAGTTCCCTTCACTGTATCAGTAGTTTGAGTACAAAACTGATTTCAGAACAGACTTCTTTTAATTTTACTTTGTTCACAGCTCCTATACCTTCCTGCTACTCATGTTTTAGTGATTCAAACAAGAAAAATGTCCAACATATTGAAGGTGAAAAAATCTAATTACATATTGGGCAGTTCCAAAAAAATTTCCCAGGACAATTTTAATTTTGTTAGCAAGTTAATAATGCATTATCTAGTTAATGATAGAGTAAATTAATAATGTATTATTTAGGTTGTAATGTGCTAAAACCTACAATTTGTGTATTTAAGGGAGAGGCTACAATATACTTGAACAATTTTTAGGTGGTTTGTGGAATGGAAAAGCTTAAAAATTCATATTTCTTTTAGTGAATCTATTCATGTATCTTACTTGGAAGTATGAGGACTATTTTAATATAATGTCAGACAGAACTATCTAAAATGCTGAATCATCACTGGAAATAAACCTGCCCAGTTTTGAAGGGATGTTTTATTGAATGCATTATAGTTATCTCATTGAATATAGAAAACCTGGTAGATAGGACCTCTTGGTGTGAACATCTGAATTAAAAAGATATGGAAATGTGTGAGGAAAATACATATTTAGGAGTCAGTTAAGGCCATTGAGCTGATATGAGGCAAGATGAATTAAAAATGTTTAAGTTAAATATTCTTAGCAAAAGCTAATGTTATTAAGATCTACTTCATAGTTTCATGTTAAATTTCTTTTCTACAAGTGTAAATATTCATAGCTGAAATTACAGGACCAATGGTGAACCTATAAGCTATTTTAATGTTTGTAGTTTCTAGAACATTTAATTATAAAAGAGCAAAGCAGATTATCATATAGAGTAGAAATGTATTATATCCTCAACTTCATACATTTTTAACCAAGTTTGGGCCAAATAGCATCCTTAATTTCAAATTCTTTATAGTGACTAAGAAAACGCTAACTAATTTATTTAATATAACTTTAAACATGACATACAATAATTAGTATAAATGTTTCAGGTCCACTTGATGTAATAGTAGCTTGAGGTAAAATGCCTATATCTATATCTATATCTGTATCTATCTATATCCATATATATATGTATATATATATATATGGATATAGATATAGTGCATGAGTACTTGCTTGAGCATGTGTGTATCTATAGGTGTGTATATGTATTGTGTATATAATATACATATGTGTATATACACATGCACAAATAAACAATGAACAATTCCTGCTTAGTTCCTAGTGATTGCAACTTTTACAAAGAGCAAAGGTGGATGAGATTCAGGCAAATGAAGTTGTGTTTAGAGGCCCATCTTTGTCCTGACCTTAAAATGAGAGTAACAGACAGTTCTTAGTTTCTTTCTGTTCCCTTTTCATATTTTTGCATAGATATTTCTTCTGGAATCCTGAGAGGTCTTTGGGGGAAGAAGATTGGGAAATTAGTAATCTATGCTACCCCAAGAATTGGTTGATGATAACTTTGAACAGAAGTATACAATAGAGGTAGACAGGTTTTCTGAAAGGTAAATGATTAGAAATGGTTTCTTAGACTAAGAGATGGCAGTGACTAAGACACTAATAGGTTTCTTCCAGAAACATGGAATAAACAAACATTCAAACATAATTAGCTTTAAAAAGGAGTTCATATAAAATAGTACTGAATTTCAATGTCCTATGTAGAAAAGTAAAATTTCTAGGCAATATGATCCTAAAATTTAACCTTTTTATACAGAAAAGAGCTTTTTCCTGGGCAGCAATAACTTAGAAGTTGACTCAAGATTTATCTCAAGTTGGATAATTCCCAAGATCAGAAATCTGCAAATCAGATTTTCTAGAACAAGTTCTTAATATTGTATCCATGAACTTTAAAACTATAACTTTTTGTAACTGTATTTCAAGGGGGGTTCTAGGTGGCACAGTGGATAGAGTGCCACGCTAAAGTTAGGAAGACCTACTATCAAATCCAGCCTCAGAAACTTACTAACTGTGTGTCTCTGGGCAAGTCACTTAACCCTGTTTGCCTTATCTGCAAAATGAGCTGGAGAAGGAAATAGTAAACCACTCCAAAATCTTTGCCAAGAAAACCCTAAATGCAGTCACAGAGAGTAAGACACAACTGAAACACCTCAACAACAACAAAACTATATTTCAGAATTTTATTTTCTTTGCAATCCTATGCATTTTACTTTATTCATTTTTAAAATGTCATTCTTTATAAATGAGATGTTTAGTTTCACCAGACCATTGTAGAAGTCCATGGCACAAACCATGGTAAAGAATTCTTTCTCGAGAGAGGAGATCCTGATTAGCCATGCCTCTTGAATAAAGACTATCACCCTTTTGGCCATGGCTGAAGGATCAGTGAAGGAGAATAATGACTTCCAGAATCAGGGGTCCTGAACCTTTTCATTCCTCACTCTTTTGGTGGGTTTTTGTTTTGTGTTTGTATGTGTATTTTGGCAATACAGGCTAGTGGGATGAGATATTATTTATTCAGTAATATCAAGATATTAATGTCTTCCAGGAAAGGAATTATTGGATTCTGGGGTGCTTTATGTGTTTATGTATCTGTTTATGAGTACCTATGAGTACTTTAATCTTTTGTGTTATTGGCAGTGTAAATTTAAAGCTCCCATCACCAATATGCATTTATTATCTTGAATGCTTGTGTGGGTTGGAGCGTCTTCTGACTAAGTTTGGGAAAACAGGAACTAGAACTAAGTTATATGTGGAAGATGGATAGGGAGAGAGGGAGAGAAAGTGGAAGAAAATGAGAGAGAAGGAGGAGAGAGGGAGAGAAGAAGAAGGAGGAGGAGGAGGAGGAGGAGGAAGAAAGAGAGAGAGAGAGCTTTTATCTGTGACAGTTCAAAGGTGAGTTGCCCAAAGAGCAGGGTTTCTGGCCTATGGGATAGACCTTAAGTTTTCAAGATAACATATAACTGAATAAACAAATATTTATAAATAGATAGTTGTAGTGAGATAGTTGTGTGTTATAAATATAAATCAAAAGTGACATCTGAGTTTGAAACTATTGGTCTCATGAAAATAAACTGAAGATGAGAGTCAAAAAAATGTCAACCATTTATTAATTTTGTCACCATAGAAAAACCAGAGCAGTTCCCAAGACGTCAGTTTCCTCTTGAAATCTCTACCTGCCTATCATATCTGTATCTAATAAGACCATATATGAAATTGCATAAGAAAGATGAAATATGGCCTTCCTGCTCCTCCTACCCCAACAGGATTGGAGCCAGTCTACTCTTCTGATTTTGAGGTCAGAGGCGGACAGCACCATTGCTTCTACCTACATCATGGGCAGCAGCTAGAAACGTGGTGGGCCTCAGTGGCATGGTTGCTACTGGGCATGCACGGGCCCTCAACATTGACTGTTGTATTCACTTGGACCACAAAAGACTGGGCCACCAAAACTTCAAGAACAGGCTCCAAGAGTGAAGAATGAACTAGAACCTTTTTAAAGAGAGTTTCCAAGTTATCCAACCTTAAAGATGCAGATGCTGTTCAGAAGGTTTTCCTTGAAGAAATGCATCTTGGTGAGGAATTACTAGCACAGGATGAATAGGGAAAGGGTCTTGACCACTTGATAAATGCCACTGCTGTTTGTAGGCAGCCACAGCAGTTACTGTAAGTTTTACAACAACCTCTTCCATCCCCAGTGTTCCAGATGCTTCTGATCATGACTAAGCTGCCAACAATTAGACACAGAATTGTAAATGTACAGATCTTGGCTGAGGATGATGTGGAATAAGAAAAATAATAAAATATTAATAAAAATTTTTCAAATATGAAAAATAAGTTACTGTTATCAAAATAGACTATGTATAATAGAGATATGAAATATATGAAATATAACTTTTGCAAGTACTCTTTATATTGAGTTATTGGTGTAAAAAAGAGTTATTGAAATTTGTGATGCTATATGAGTGCTATAGGCCCTTTGAAGTATTAAAATGAACTGATCCAGTCAGTGAAATTGTATATTAAGCAATAGCTATAAAATTGACATAATTCTCAAATACTGACAATATGACACATAATTTGATCCATTTCCCTTGGCTCCTATGAGAAAGGCAGAAATAATTCCACTGTTGCACCAAAAAGATTTCTCTTTTGAAATGCCAGTGTAGACATAGGCTTTGATCTTGGTATCTAGACAGGACAAGATTATCATATTTCATGCACTTCCATACCTGCATAAACTAGAGAAGGATGAAAATTCATTGCCTTTACATAAATTCCAACTGGAATAAAATAGAAAGCTATAGAATTCTTTTACTATGAATAATAACAAGTCCTTAGCATTGAGACTAGAGCATAGCACTGAGACTTTACAACCTAAATGTACTGTAAAATATACTAGCACATCATATTTGCAATTCTTGATTCATGGACACTAAGGATTTAATGCACCAGAATCCTTTCAAAATTACTGTATGTGCAGGAAGGCTCTCTTTTCAACAAAATAGGTAATTATTATGGTAAAAGATTATTTTTAACACACCTGTCTATATACTTACCAGCCCTTTTGGATCAAGGAAATTATCATACTGTTGTGCCCTTAACTGATAATTTCATTTGTCAATTGTTTTAATAGATATAATAGTTTATAGTTTGCATTTATAATGCTTAAGGTTGGCAGAGTACTTACAGATGTTGGTATATTTACAGGACCAGAGAATAGAAAATGTTTTTAGAGATCATTTTACGGATGAGAAAAATGTAAAGGAATATAAAGGTAAGGGAAGTGTTTTGAGCACATGCAGTAAATAGCAGAAAGATGATTTGAATCCAAGTCCTCTGACTTAGTAGCCCATATTTATTCTATTGTATCATTTGATTCCAAAGTAAACATCATTGTGCAGTTTTGTCTTATATAGTACACCATGTTGCATTGACCATTGTCTCTAATATTTACTGACTTCTTGATTGTCCCAATTAAAAGGATCCTAGGTACTAGAGCAGCCTTCAATTACAGGAAGCAGTATGATAGCCTCCAGTTTCTGAGGTAGAACAGTTGTTTTCAATGTGCGTGCATGTGTATATGAGTGTGTGTGTTTGTGCTTGTGTGTGTATGTGCACATATGCATTATGTGTATGATGAATCTCTCTAATAGTCTTTGGAAGCCTTCTCAAAACAATGATATTTAACAAATAAAATAAAATATATAGGATTACAAAGTAAACCAATTATATAAAAATTAGTTATCAAAATATTCCTTTCCAAGATGTGAATGCCTGGAAATATATCCACAGAACCCAAAAATGGAAGAAGGAAAACCCTGTGAACTCTAGGTTATGAATACCTGACCTGGACAAAAGTCTTGTCTCAGTTGTAAATCGTCATCTTACAATGCACCATATAATTAGCTCTTTTATTAGTGGATTATTAAGTAAATAATTTCTTGGTTCTTCAGAATACCTTTGATAGCTTGGTTTAAATATATGTGTGGATAAATGGCTAAATCTTCAACCAAGACATTTTGGTAGGAGAAGGAAGGCAGTACCATTGTGTCTTGAGATAGTTTGAAAATACATATTAGAAAGCCTGAAACTTCTTTAAAATTCAATGGAAACTACATTCAGCAGTCTTCCCTATATTTAGTCAGCATTGAGGTACATATTTCAAGGGAACTATCCTATTCTAATTTCAGTGATTGGTAATTCTAAGCATGTTTCTCTTCATCTTTAAAGCTTCCAAGTAAATGAGTACTAGGGAAGGTTAACTATTGAAAATGAACACAAATTATCATACACTAGTAGGGATCTAATGATTATGAAATCATAAAATTTATGGATGGCAATTTGGCATACTTGATAGAAGAGTGGCCTTAGAGTCAGACAGACCTGGGTTCAAGTTCTGTCTTTGATATATAAAGGCCATGTGACCTAAGACAGCTCATAATGCCTCAGGAAAGCATCTAAGAATATAAATTAGAGAAGTCTTGCTAATTTGCATTGGAAGCAGTTGCCACACCAGACGCTCCTCTCCCATTGATGAAATCATAAGCTTAAATGCAACAAGAAAAATCTCCATATGGAGGTAAGGAAAAAAAACAAAATCTCAGCTACAAGGTGTTTCATAGAATTTCATTAAATAATATATGTTACTCTTGTCAAGGTGAGTCAAAACGAGAGAGCACATTCAACAAATTAAAAAAAAAACTATATCAGTCCTTAAGGAGTTCCCTTTTAGGAAGTTGGAACATATCTAGGGAAAACACCCAGCACAGTAAAAAGACAGAAAGCTCTAATTCACTGAACTACTGAAAGGAATAGGGACTTTATGCTCAGAAAAAATGTAGATGGATTATGATACCTATCTTCAGCTTCTTGAAGTAATGGCATTTTGGAGTGAGACTGACCTTGTTTTCTCTGGTTCTTCAAGCAATGAATTAGGAGAAACTGGGTTCAAAGGACAATGAGGCTGATTTAAGTTTGGTATAAGAGAAAACCTCTTAGGTACTAGCACTCTCCAGCATTGTAAGGATTGTCTCAGAATGTAGAAAGCTCCCTCCATCATTTGTAGCCATCATATTCAAGCCAGATAACCGTTTTATTGAGGAAGTAGAGGGAAATTATGGTCAGGTATCATTTGGATTCCACTAGCTCTTTACAAGCTCTGATATTTAAGGATTTTATTTTAAAATGGTCACTTTCTCAAGTGTGTTTATAGCTCTTCTGTCTAGTTCCAATTGTAATTTTTATATCATTAAGGATTTTGCTCATATTTATTTGGGTATATATATATAATGCTCTGGTTTCTCTTCAGATCGAGTAAATCTTTTGCCTTTTACTAAAAAAAATGTAATATATTACAATGTGTAAGTTATCCTCTTTATCCAAGTTTTTGAAAATGATTTAATAGTGTAATTAATAATACCCGACATTATACAGCCCTTAAGGTACTTTTGCATACATTATCTAGATGCTAAAGCATAAAAATGAATATGTCTTGCAGAACTATAGATAACAATTACAATACTTTATAAATGCCCAAAAGAATAACCGTAGTTGATCAGATTTATAACACTTCTTTGTTCTTTCTTCATCATAGTCCCCTGAAATAGGTAATGAAAGAATAATTTCCTCCATTTTTACATACAAGAATATGTCTTAGAGAGATTAGCTGAGTTACCAAATGTTTCATTGCTATTAAATTTCTAAGTTGGTACTTGAACTCAGGGCTTATGATTACCAGTTGTCTTCCAACACCAGAGGGGTAAAAAAACACAGCATATAGATAGCACATGGCCCACAACACTCCAAATCCAATGGAAAAATGAAAACATAATTGGGAGATAGGATGTCAAGGAACCAAAAAGGTGGAATAAGCAGTCAATCACCATAACTTTCCCATATTCACATTGAAATAATCATAAAATAGCTTCCCAAAACAAATTTTGGGACAACAAAAAATGGGGTGTAACAATTTTTGAGCCAGAGGAACTTGGAAGATCAGCAAGAAAGGTCTGTCTCACTTAAGTAAGAGAGAAGCATAATACAGAACAGGAAGTGTCCCAGCAATCCAGCAGCAAACGCTACCGTAGCAAACCAGTAGTAGATCCTGAACCCCAGAACAATGAAGAAGCCAAACACCAACACCAGGATCCCCTATGTGCCTCGGCATAGACCAAGGAACAGACAAACTCCAGCTCTGAAAACCAACACATGCTTCAGTATAGCCCTGGGCAAACAGGTAGCCACCAACCCTATTGGAGGCCCAAGCATCCAGGCAGCCTTGCCAGTGGCCAGACCACCACATGCTTCAGATACAACACTAAAAGATCAGAGGTCATGTGACATGATGTTACAGAAAGCAAAGGAGCTAGGATTGTAACCAAGAATCACTTACTTGGCAAAATTAAGCATAATACTCCAAGGGGAAAAAATGGTCATTCAATGAAACAGAAGGATTTCAAACTCTTCTAAGGAGAAGACCAGAATTTAGTCAAAAAGCTTATTTCTAATATCAAGACGCTAAAGAAGCACAAACAGTTAAGAAGGGGAAAAAAAGCATCAGGGATACAATGGAGCTAAACTGTTTTTATCCATATATATGAAAAGGATACTTGCAATTCTTAAAAATTATATCACTAATATTACAGTTAGAAGGAATATATATAGACAAAAGGTGTATAAGGTAAATTTGAGGGGATGACATAAAAATAACTAAGGGATGAGAAAGAGGTGTACACTGGATGCAGAAGGAAGGGTGAGGTAGAATAGGGTAAATTATTTCACATAAGGAGTGTGAAAGATCTATTACAGTGGAGGGGAAGATGGAAGGGTGGGTGATCGGCATCACTTGAATCTTATTCTCATAAGTTTGGTTAAAGAGGGAATAAACACAAACAGTTGAATATAGAAATCCATCTTACCCAACTGGAAAGTAGAAAAGAGGGGAGAAGATTAAGTAAAGGGTGGGGGGTACTGACAGAAGGGAGAGCAGATTGGGGGAGGTGGTGGTAGACAAAAGCAAAAAACTGTTGAGGAAGGAAAGGGTGAAAGGAGAGAGAGGACACACAGGAGGAAAAATCAGATGGAGGAAAACATACAGTTAATAAGCATAACTGTGAATGTGAATCGGATGAGCTCTCCCATAAAATAGAAGTGGATGGCAGAGTGAATAAAAAACCAGAATCCTACAATAGTGTTGTTTATAAGAAACACACTTGAGTGAAGAGAGACACACATTGAGTAAAGGTCAAGGACTGAAACAGAATTTATTAAATTTCAACTGAAGAAAAAAACAAAACAAAACAGCGATAGCGGTCATGATCTCAGACAAAGTAAAAACAACAACAAAAAAATAGACCTAATTAAAAGAGATAAGGAAGGAAAGCATATCATGGTAAAAGGTAGCATAAATAATGAACCTCACCTACCCCCTCTCAGAACTAAATAAATTCAACAAAAAAATAAACAAGAAAAAGGCTGAGGAGGAAAATAGATGTGTCAGCCCTTTGGAGAAAACTGAATAGGAACAGAAAGTATTATATCATTTTCTCAGCAACAGAGGGCACATACACAAAAAATTATACTGTGTGGATCAGTTGATCCAACCATTCTGGAGAGCAATTTGGAACTATGCCTAAAGGGCAACCAAACTGTGCATACCCTTTGATCTAGCAATGGTACTACTAGGACAGTGTCCCAAAGAGACAATAAAAATAGTACAGATGTACAGAAATATTTATACTAGCCTTTTTTGTGGTAGCAAAATATTGCATATTGAGGGGACAAACATCAATTCAGGAAAGACTAGACAAACTGTGGTATATGAATGTAACTGAATGTTATTGTGCAATAAAAATGATGAGCAGGCATATTTCAGAGAAAACTGGAAGGATTTGTACAAAGTGATACAAAGTGAGGTGAGCAGAATCAAGAACACATTGTACATAGCATCAGCAATACTGTATGATGATCACCTATGAATAAATCAGCTCTTCTCAGCAACACAATGATTTAAGACAAGAACAAAAGACTCATGAAAGAAAATTATATTCATATCCAGATAGATACCTTATGGACTCAATGGAGATCATAAAATATTTTTTCATCCACTTTTTTTCTTTTCCATGTTTTTCTTCCTTCTTGTTCTGTTTCTTCTTTCACAACTGTGACTAATAAGGAAATGTGTTGTACATAACAGCATATGTATAACCTACATAAAATTTTCTACCACTTTGGGAAGAAGAGAGTGGAGGGAATAAAGGAGAAAAATTTGGAATTCAAAATCTTATAAAATGAATAATCTAAAATTGTCTTGACAAATAAATGGGAAAATAAAGTATTATTATTAAGTGCAATTGAGAAATATTTAATGAAATAAATAAAACATAATAAAACATAAATGAAATTAATATGTGGTTTTCTAAGTCAATAGAGAACCACCAGTAATCCTTATGCATGGTTTAGGGGACCTTGCTTCAACTTGAATTTGACACCACTGTACTATATCATACTGCTTTTGAAAGTAACTATTTTGTTTTATTTTTCATCTCTAAGGGACTAATTTTCTTCTTAAGTGCTTTGGTGCTTATACTTTCAATCTGTCAGTTGCCCATAGGAAATTGATTCAAAGGTTAACACTACAATTGAAGTAGTATAAAAAATATAAATTTATTGCTTAATAGATGCATGTGATGACTAATTATGTTTTCAGGATGTCTCTAATTTAAATTCATGTATGATTGATGTGGTAAGACATGCAGCAAACCGCAGGAGATAATTTAATCAACAAATGACCCTGTAAATAGCTGTGATTGTAAAAGTTCCATTTAATTTTATGTCACTTTTCTCATTTCTAAATTTCTAATTCAGAATATGTGCTTAGCTTGACATTCAATTTGTTGTTCATGTTTATTAGAAAAAAATGGAAAGAACTTCTAAGAGCCATTGTATATTGGCCTCTTTTTAACTATCTATTTAATGGTTTGTACATAGACAATGCTAAAATTATATTTTGGTGTCTTATGAAATTCTAATTATATTTATTATTAATAATAATTAGCATTTACTAAATATTTAAATGCATACAAAATACTTTATATGAATTATCTCATAAATTCTAAACATTATTATTATTATTATTATTATTGCTATTTTTGGAGGGGGGACAGTAGGGCAATTAGGATTAAGTGGCTTGCCCAAAGTCAAAGCTAATAAAGTGTCAAGTGTTTGAGGCCGGATTTGAACCCAGGTCCTCCTGACTCCGGGGTTGGTGCTTTATTCACTGTGCCACCTAGCTGCCCTAATTCTAAACATTATTGAAAAAAATTGTTCAAAAAGTTACAGAATACATGGCAATAATAATGTTTCAAAATTATGAAATTTAAGAAATTACCACATTTTCCCACAGAAATAGAATTTGTTCTGTAACACTTAAGATACTCTCAAACCTTGCTTCTGCTAAATTATGTACAAAATATCCTATGTATTATAAAGTACCGTTATTCACTTTCAGATGGAATACCATCTGAATTTATTGTCACATCGCTCAGTTTCCAATTTCTCTACCAATCTCCAGTCTTGAATCTCCAACTGCTTTTCAGACAACTCAAACTAGATGCCCAGTAAACATCTAAGTCTAAAATGGAACTCATTATTTCTCCTCTCAAGTCTTCTCCCCTTACTTTCCCTACTATTGTAGAGGGGAGCAATCTTCTCCCAGTCTTAGACTTGTAACATAGGAGTTAGCCTTGACTCTTCACTATTTCTCACCCTCTATATCCATCCTATTGCTAAAATCTTTCTATTTAATATTTGAAATACCTCTCAAATGTGTCCCTATGATGCATAAATTCATTAGGACATTCTGACCTCATTCAATATGCCTGTGATCTGACTCTAACTAATCTTATTCCTAGTCAGACATTGAAGGACGGTTTATGATGTTTGCTCCCAGGAAGGGCTGGCCACTCCTCCAAGAATCAAGCATTTCTACACAGGAATGGTCTCAAGGCTATTTTGAGAATAGCCTCTTTCGCACTGACCAAACATTTAATAGGCAAAATGTCTTCTTGGTTAGAAGGAACTGCTAATGGTGGGTAGTCTTGAGTCATTTAGGGGAGTCTCCCCTGTGGTATGGACACATAGCCCAGGACCTTCTTGTGCACACTCTGGAGGCTGACTTGGGACTCCTCAGCCATGTAATTCAGATGTAGATAATTGCACCTAGTGCTGATTGATTACGTTAAGATTGAGTAACTATTGTGACTTAGTGATTGTGACACAACTATTGAGACTTTCAGATTGTGATATAGCTATTGGCATTTACTGATTGTGAAATAACTATTGGAATTTACTGATTGTGACATAACTATTGGGACTTACTGATTGACTTATATTATTTTTATTAATAAATATTAATTTATATTATATATAACTTGGGACCATGTCATTTCTGAACCAATTTGAATCAAAACTAAATTGAGCTGCAGCAAATAGGGTTCCTTCACTACACAGTCTCCTTTCTTCTGACAGTGCAAGCGCTCTGGTACAGACCCTCATCCCATCAAACCTGCACTACTGGCGTAGTCTGCAGATGGGACTTCCTATCTCAAGTCTTTTGTTATTCCAATTTGTCCCCCATTCATCCACTAAAATGACTTTCCTAAAGTACAAGGTCTGACCCACCCACCCCATCCCTATTAATAAGCCTCAATGACTCCCAATAACCTCCAGGATCAAATTAAAATATTTCTTGATATTCAAAGTCTTTCATAACCTAACACTTTCCTACTTTTCCAGTCATTGTACACATCATTCAACATCAGGTACTCTTTGTCTTACTCTAATGTACTACAGAAATGGAAACATATTAAAGGGAAATATTCCACAGAATCTCAGATTTGGACAATGCCGCATGGATCATTTTACACAATTCATTATTTGATAACATAGCTGAAAGGTGATCAAAATGCTTTGCTTAGAATTTTCTAGTGTGGGGGTGACATATTCTCAAAGAAAACCAATCAATTTTCTAAGAATTCTAATTGTTAGGAACTTCTTTTTTCTAAGAAGTCACTAGATGATGTAATGGATAGAGCAATTGGCCTGGGGTCAGGAAGTCCACAGTTCAAATTTGGTGTCATACTTTCTAGCTGTGTGACCCTGGGAAAGTCATTTACCACTGTCCAATATATGACAAGCAAAACAAAATATCTATTAATTCCCTTTCCTTCCTCCTCTTACATCAACTTGAAGTCAGTCACTTTGAAATTTAGACACAGTACTCCTAATTCTGCCTTCTGGAGCCCAGGAAAATATAGGTATTTCCTTTTCTGGGCAACAATCCTTCGATTATTGAAAGGCATTATGTTGCACACATATCCCAACATATCTCCTTTTCTCTACTTAGTTCAAGATATATTCATATGCCAAGAAATTGAGGATCTTCATGGTCCTTCTTGCCTTCTTCTTCTAGATGCTCTCCATCTTTCTTTTACTGAAATGTTTTGCTCAGAAGTGAATGTAATAGATTGGATTTGACTTTAAAAAGTAGATGAATTTCATAATTTGGACACGACATCTTTCTTTATCTTTCTAATATAGCTGTGTGTTATATTACCTAGAAAGTAGGCTAAGAATGATAATTTTTACATTATCAACATTAAATTATTTATATGTCAAATCTGAGATCTTTCCTCAGTTAATAATGACTAGTAACATTATTAGAGGAGCCTAACCATATAACTATTGAATTTTTCACTATACATGAAACCAGTTGGAAGCACAGATCAGCAGTCCTCCTTGAAAGGGAAAATAAAGAAGCTGGTGGAGGTGCTTCTATTGTTCATCAAAAGGCAACTAGAAAAAAATAATTTTTTGAAACACTTGGTCATATCTTATGATAGGACTTATGATAAGAATTTTTAAAAGAGTGAAAATAAGTGGTTTATATGTTGATATTGACATCTTTTGAAGAAAATGTTTTAAAAGGATATACATTCTACTAATTATTGAATAAAAACTATTGAATGGAAGAAATATGTACATTTTAGCTCAGTCTTCTACAGGTTCTCCTTTATTATATTTTAAGGAAGTCTCCAAACCATGTTAACATATGCTTTGTTATTCAGAGACTCCAAGAATAGTATAGCCTAATAGGAAGAGAGAAAATGGTTTGGCCAAAGAGGTTTGTGAAAAACAAGGAGCCAAACTCCAATAGATCACTCAGAATCCCTACACATATAAATGATTGATAGTTCCCCCAAAAGACTTAGAAGGCCCTGAACATGACAAGCCACATAATCACAAAATTGAAATTGATTATATTATAACAGATGGAAAAAGGCTAGTTATTGATCCTACTTGAATCAAATATATTTTTATAGTAAGACCATCAACTACTTAGAGCAAAGGAAAAAAATAGAAAATTAGAAAAAAAGGACAACAATGAAGAAATTCTGAACAATTGCAATAATTTCATATGATCCATTCAAAGGAGCCCTCAATGACATAAAATAGAAAATGGAAAAAATGAGAAGAAAATAACATTAATTACCTCTTTTGCCTCCAAAAATAAAGCAGTCTCCACATCTTGGATGTCAAAAGACCCCATTAACAGCTTTGGCAAATAAATACTTGTCAACCCAAGAGAAGTAGCAGTCAATGAAAACAATGGCTTAGACTATAAAATTATTAATAAAACATTGCAGGTGAATTTGACAGATAATTATAAAAAGTACAACCTCATAAAATTATGAAAAGCAAGACTATTGAAAAAAAATCTACAGAATCTTGCTGTGAGACCCAAATGAATAATTTCCCAAGAATATTCATTGATGAGACTCTTAGCAGGACAATCAGAATATTGAAGAAATTTGTCAGTTAGTAACAAAACTACTGTGCTTGAATCACCTCCCCCAATATCCCAAATCCAATTATAGTATGGTATTGAAGGGTTGGAAGGAAAGGGAAGTAAGAGTATAGTACAGTTGTTAAGTATAGAAGAAATTGATACAGAATTTAAGAAAAGTAGATAGTGAAGAAAGATTTAATCAATTAGACTAAGTATGAACAGAGCTATTCCATGTTGAAAGAAACATGAAATTGAAAACATCAAAATTTCTATGAATTTATTTATGTTTATATATGTGTCTGTTCATCTATTTATCTATCTATGAGAAAGAAGACAAAATAATGGAAAATTATGAATGAAAGCATTACACACAAAATAGGTATGTAAGAAACCATAAAAAATGAACTATTTGCCTACTTTCTCATCCTTATAATATTTTTATGAGAATCATCTAAATTATATCAAGGTTATTCAGTATGAAAATACGAGAATGAAATAGGTAGACTTGCAAATGTTTTTCTATAGAAGGATATATATATATATATATATATATATATATAATTGATTGAAAGGTTCACAGAATATATTATTCTAGAGTTTTTATTTTTCATTGATTATAAATAAAGGTATTTTACATGGCACAGCAAAAGGTAATCCTGAAGGAATGCTCTAACAAGGAGTCTCCCATTCACACAGTAACATCATATATGATTTCTCGATAAATTCAGATACAGACAATTGTTCAATGAACTTATTATTATTATTATCAAAGTATAATCAATCAGTAATATGAAGTATAATCAATCAGTGTATAAACAGAGTAGTGTAAATTCACCAAAAACAATCTTTATTATCATGGAAGATGACTTCTCCAAAGAGAGGCAATGTGATAGTGTAAAGAGCATTGGCTATGGATTAGAAGAGATAGGTTCAGATTTTGCGACTGACCCTTACTACCTGGGTGACGTTGGGCAAGTTAATTTAACTGTGTGCCACAATTTCTTCATCTGTAAAATGACAAGTTTAGACAATATGGCCTTTTGTCCCATTCTAATTCATTCTATGGTATAATAAGCTATATCTAATAAAGGTTCATTAAAACTGGTGAGGTTGAATAGATTTCCTCTTTGCGGATGATATTATATTGAATGCATCAAGTCCCCAGAAAGCTAAAAGACTTCCTCAATGAAATCCACGATTACTCAAAAGAAATAAATTTATCAATCCATGTTGTGGGGGGAAAACATAGAAAGTTTTTAATCTGGACTTCAACATGAAGTTAGAAAGCCTGTAACTTGCTTTAATAATTCTGTGTATATTTGGGACAGGATAGATCAAGAGTGGCCCATAAATGAAAAGGAATACAGCAACAAGAAATGTATGGCTTTGATTTGCTCTGTATTTCCAGTTCAAATCCCATCTTTTTAAAATTTTACTTTATTTTTTAATTTAAAAAATTGTTTTATTTCCCTCTCAAACTTTCAACAATCAGGTTTTTAGAAATAAAAAAAAAAAACTTGAACAATTCTGAATAGTAAAGGAAAACAAATTCCTGCAGAAAAAAAATAAATGCATTATTCTGAAACTTGAGTGCATGGCCGCTCTGTCAGGAGGGGTTTTATGAATCCACTGATAACATGGTGAGTTACCATGAGACTTTCAAAGATTTTTTTTGTCCTTATTTTGTGTGTGTGTGTGTGTGTGTGTGTGTGTGTGTATTACTGTTCATTTCATTCTGTATCAGTGTATGCCACTCTTCCAACATCTCTCTCAACCCAACCCCTCCAATATTTTTGTGGTTCAGTAGCATTCCATTTCATTTATGTAATGTAATTTATTATCCATTCTCCAAGTGATGAGCTCAACTATAAAAAATATATAGATATAGCTCTATAGAGCTATATCTATCTATAATGTGTGTATGTATGTGGTTTTCTCAGTTACTCATTTCCTTCTAAATTTAGCTGTATTGGTTTTGTTTTAAAAAAGAAATGATCAGTTTGTTCATTTTACTCCTATGATCCTTTGCATGTCTTGTAAACTCCCATCTTTTTTTAAACATAAACTCTCACAGTGAAAACATATGCTTGCAGTTCTTAGAATACCACATTCACTAAAACATCAAAGTTAAGGAGGATTTCAAGGAAAATGAAGAGAAACATAGTGGGCTACACTACATGCCCAATGACGACTTACATATCAGAAGTAGAAATAAGCCATTAAGGTAACATATTATTATAAAAGGAGGTAGACTGGGCACATAGTGAAAATGCTAATGGACCACTCAAGTGATAATACCATGAAGTCATGTAGCATATCGAATGCCATTGTGGAAAATCTACGAAAGAACATGATTTTAAAAAATCACCTCTCATTGTAAGAAAATTTTACAAGATTGTAATCTTCATGGTATAGGGAATAAGTATCAAACTCAGGGCCTACCGACCACAAGCAGTCAACAAAACTCCAGAGTGTTGCCTGAACAAATATAATTGGGAAATGTTGAAGAAATAAATAAAAATACAATACAGCATAGTCGATATTAATTTGTTGCTTTCTTTTTTTTCTTTTTACTTTTTGGAGGGGGGAACGTAGGGCAATTGGGGTTGACTTGCCCAAGGTCACATGGCTAGTTTTTTTGTGTTAAGTGTCTGAGGCTGGATTTGAACTCAGGTCCTCCTGACTCCAGGGCTGGTCCTCTTTACACTGTGCCATCTCGGCACCCCAATTTGTTGTTTTCTAAGTCAATATGTGATCCACTTATATTTGAGTTTGCAAGGACCCCTTTCTTTTTCAGTTTACCATCATTGGTATAGGGGATGAGAGATTTAGATTGAAGGAAAATGAAATTTTACCTTCAACCTCAAATGCCACTTATAGCACTTAACTAGTTATGTACCTCCCCTCTAGTCAGTCATTTAACATACCTGGGTCTCAGTTAATTCACCTGTAAAATTCTTTGCAAATTGCTTTCTAGGCCTAAGTCTATAATCATATGATTCTATGCATCAAAGAAGGTAGTGTTCACATCATTCAGATCTCAGATACAATGACATATTGAAACTTGGTTGCCTTTGAATTGTAATTTTAAATTTATTACATGGTCTAATGAAATGAAGAAATATTAATATGTTGTCCATTTCCCTTTTGAGGTATTCACTTTACTTCAACAAACATTTATTGTGACCTCATATTGCAAGGTACTCCATGAGGGTAGTAGAAACATTTTTTAAAAGACAGAACTTGACCTCAAGGAATTTATAATCAAGCTTTTCAGTTAAATTTTGGTACCAATGTTGTCCTTTATTTTTATTTTTCAAAATAAATTATGATCCAATTAATAGTAGCAACAAAGAAATAATTTATATCCTCAGAGTCAGCAAATATATGAAATGGCACATCTTATATATAGTTACTGTCATTTTATATAAACACATTTGAGAATAAATTTTAACAATTTTATGTTGATCATAGTGCAGATACTTAGACATGTTAATGCATTCCTTCACATATTTTTAATGAATATTAAAGAACAAAGCAAATAACTTGCATAAACAAGTTAAATGTGGTTAATGTGAAAAAATTATATAAGGCAGTCCACCTTAACCTTACTGATTGTGTCTAGATATATAAAGGATAAACTAAAAATTCATTTTATGCTTGATAATGAGCCATTTGGTTATGGTGAATTTTATCATACTTATGTAATCAGCTTCAGAGTTAACAAAATATAGAGATACAAAGAACCGTGAACCTGGATAAAATTGCTTTGAGATCTAAAAGTTATCAGAAACACATCTATTTAAGTAAAAAACAAACACATACATAGAAGTCAAGCCTGAAATATTTTGTGGTATGGTTCTAAAAAGACATAAAAAGAAGTCTGAAATCAAAAGATAAACAGCAGCTGCTGGCATTTGAAAATAGAAAACAAATATTTGATGCACAGAATATGTATGTATGTCCCCTCCATCAACACGCGTGTATGTCTATTTATCTGCATAAGAATGTATGCACATGTATTTGCCAGACACAAGTACATGAATGAATTTCAATAATATATCTCTTGACGAAGTATATATTCCTTTGTAGTTTTTCATCATGATAGTTGAAAGTTGTGGGTACTGACTTTTAAGTTCTTGTTTTTCATTCCCTGTCTTCAACAGCTATCTACAATATGCAATCATATGATGAAAACAAAATTGTGCATCCATGAAATCAAATTATTGTTGGAACTATACAGTCATGCTTATATATTTGTAAACCTTATCTAATCTAGATAACCTAGCAGTCATCCTGGACTCTACACTCACTTTTCATATCCAATGTATTGTCAAGTGTTGTCAATACTGCTTTCTAAACACCCCTCTCATCTACCTCGTTCCTCCTTTCTTCTCATACAATTAACACCTTCCTTCAAACCCATGTCACCAGCAAACAGGATAACAGTAGCAGCTGTTAACTGTTTTTAGCTTCTTCCCTATCCATCCTCTATATATTTGACTCTACATATCTGACTCTACCTCGAAAGCAATGTTGTAGCATTCCATTTCCTCACTTTATATTATTTCTCTCTGTCTCTGTCTCTGTTTCTGTTTCTGTCTCTCTCTCTCTGTCTCTGTCTCTCTCACTCTTTCTATCTCTTTCTCTGTAATTGAATGTCTTTATTCTGTAAAAATATCTTATTTTATATGTGTATAGACATATGATTTATTATATAAATCATCTTTACACCCAAATATATCCCTCCCCTCTTCCCTATTCAGCAAGCCATTCTTAGTAACAAAGAAAAAAAAGTTAAGAATTTTGCCAACATATCAACTGTGTCTAATGTAATATTCTGTAACTACAGGTAGAGTGATGTGTATCCTGGAAGAACAGAATGAATTCAGATTGTGAAGGATATTCAGTGCTACACACAGGACTTTACATTCTGTCTTATAGGCAGTGGGGAGTCATTAGAACTTCCTGAGCAGAAGGTTGATATGGTCAGATAGCTCTTTGAGAAAAACATTGGTATTTTTCTCCACAATATTGTATTGTATAAATTGTTCTACTTCTGTTCAATTCAATTCACATTAGTTTATATGTGTTTCTAATTATCTCTGGATCAGTCCCTTTTGTCATTTCTTAAGGCACAACAATATTCCACAATATTAAAATAGAATAAATTATTCTATTTTTCCTCCAATTTATGGCAATTAATTTGTTTCTAGTTCTTAGTTATGACAAAAGGTGTCTTTACAAATTTTTGTGTAAATACAGGTCCTTCCCTTCTGTCTGAGCTATTTATGGTATATGCTTAATGGTGGTAGTGAACAATTTGGTGACTTCACAGGAATATTTCTTAGTTGTTTTCTAGAGTGTCCAGATCAATTCACATTCATCAACAGTGCATTAATGTACCTGTTTTCCTTCAGTTCATTCAATATATTTTTTATATCATCTTTGCCTCTCTGATGAGTATGAGGTAGAATGTTCTACTCAGATTTGTTTTAATTTGTACTTCTATTTGTAGTGAACTAGGCCCTTTTTAAAAATAATTGTTGATAACTTAGGATTTTCTACTTGCGAATTGAATGTTCATATCCTTTGCTCATTTATTTATTAATGGAATGAGGCACATTTTTAATCAGTTTCTTATATATATATATATATATATATAATTTGCTCATAATATAATCTTTTATATTTAAGCCATGTATTTATTTTGATGAGATTATAATTTGTATTGTGAGATGTTTGTCTAAACCAAATTTCTGCTAAACTACTTTACAATTTTCTGCTTAAAGATCATTTTAAATTTTATTATTGTGGCAGGTTTTCAAGTTTAAGTCCATTGTTAGATCATTAAAAAACAAAACAAAACAAAACAAAAAACACTTTCTGGTTTCTTAATGTGAACGCTCTTTGTTTTTCTAAGTGTTTGGATAAATAAAAAAAGTGGAATAATTTTTGAGAAATGATTTTTTCACCTTATTTTAAGGGATTATGTGCAATTCACCTCTTCGATTGAAGAATTGTTGTGAATTCTCCTAGAGTTTTTTCTTTCCTTTGTGATTTCATGGATTTTTTCTTTTTGGTTCTTTTTTTTGTCTCAGAAAAGGATTTTACTTTTGTAACACTAAAAGTCACATTTTTTTTTGTATTTCCATACGTAGAGATCAGTTATTTCTAATGTATATTTTATGTATTTCATTACTATTTCTCAATTGCATGTAAAAATAACATTCCTTTTAAAAAATTAAGCATAAAATTTTCTCCCTCTCTTTCTTTCCTCTTGCCTCCTAGAGAAAGTAAGAAATTTCATATTGATTACATATGTAAAGTCATACAAAACATTTCCATATCATTCATGTTCCAAAATAAAACAAAAAAAAAAAAACAAGAAAAGTAAAGAAAGTAAGAAATGCATGCTTTAACTTGTATTCAGAGTTCATCAGTTTACTCTTTGGAGGTAGATAGCATTTTCACTCCATACCATTTCACAGTCTGGAATACCTTTTCTGCTCTCCACTCCATCCTTAAAATCCTAACTGCTACTACAATTAGGAGACCTTTCATAATTCTTTAAGTTGATATACCCTCCACACATACACACACAGACACACACATATACTATATATGTATATACATATTTTACACACATATGTACATATATATACAATATTTACTTATGAATGAACATATTTTTCCACCCCATCCTTGTTAGAAAATATACTGCTTGTGAACACTTTTCTATCTGTATTTGCAGTACCTAGCATGGTACCTGTGACATAGGAGGAGCTTAATAAATATTTGTTGATTACTTGTTTGTCAGATTCCTTGATTTATTAATAGCTTTTTGAAGGGAAAAGAAAAACTTGGATATATTGTGGTTGACTACATAGTGTCATGCATATAATAATTTTTCAATATAAAGATGCAGAATGAAAAAAAAAAAAGAATGGTTAAAAGAACCAAACAAACCCAAACTAAAGGCATTCTAGGCTCTCTAACAGATTGATGAAATGCTCTTAAATTAATTCAAATGTGTTCCATCCATATGGCTTCAATGCTTCTAGCTGATGAATTAAGGTGACTTTTAACAAGTATAATCTGTAGGCTGATTCTTCACAAAATGGTCAGTGATATTCAAATATGAAGGAAGAGATCCAACTTAGCTCTGACCACTGATTTACAGAAGCATAAAATAATTCTATGCTTTTTCACTGAGCTAATTCATTTGAAGTCAAGTGAAAGTGATGATATAGGATAGTTCATTTAACTGAATACTTCTCACATTGTTGATCTCCCAGGAGATCCTAACTGCGGGTCTTATGGAACTTCACCAAACAGTAGTAGCTCCTAAGAGTTTTAATAGGGAGTACATAGCTCTGATCAGAGACAAAGGTTGTATATTAGAAATCCAAGAGCAAAAGTAACTACATAAGACTTCTTTTATCATACTGGACTGGGATATGCTAATGAGTTACAGTGTCAGGAGACTTCACCTCACAAATCTAGACTGGAATAAAAAATTCTAAGAATGTCTTACTCTGCACAGCCTTGAGGGTGGGAGATGGGGTGCTTAGACAGGGCTAGGGCCAGAGAATAGAAAGCATGATTCTATTGTATAGTGCAAGTCATGAATCCAGAATCAGTTAAATCAGGGACTCATTTTACTGAAAGTCCTAAAAAAGCTTTTTTTCATACTCAAATGGGGAGAAATGGGTACTGTGACCAATATCTTTTTTTTTTTTTTTTTGGTTTTTGGAGGGGGGAAGGCTGGGCAATTGAGGTTAAGTGACTTGCTCAAGATCACACAGCTAAAAAGTGTTAAGTGTGTGAGGTCAGATTTGAACTCAGGTCCTTCAGGGCTGGTACTTTATTCACTCTGCCTCCTAGCCACCCTTGTGACCAATATTTTAATCCCTTCCTCTAAGCAAGTTAAGTCAGTTTTTCTCTGAAAGATAACAAATCAGTCCTCGGGATTTGATAAACCAAGGGCACTAAAGGCTGAAGGGGCACATGCATTATTTGCAGCTACTTGGCAACTTCTGTCCCTATATAACTAGTGACCTAAGGCACCAAAAGATCCACCTCTAGAGTCAGAGCCCTTAACATGTTGCACAAATTCCTAGATTGCAAGACTCGCTACATCAAAACAAGGAGACAAGGGGAGAGTTAGGGGCATGGGTCTTTTTTTTTTTTTTTTAGTTTACATCATTCATTTCTACAAGATATAGAGTTACAAATTTTCTCCCCATTTTCCCCTACCTACCACCACAAAACAGCAATCCCACTGAATATCCCCTCCCCCAATCTGCTGTCTCCTATATCTTCCCCCATACTCCCTCCAACATTCCAGTAGGGCAGGGTGGATCTCTACACCCCAGTATCTGTATATCCTATTTCCCAGTTACATGTAAAATAATAATAATAATAATAATAATAATAATAATAATAATAATAATAATAATACATATATATATATATTAAACATTTGATTTTAAAACTTTGAATTCCAGATTCTTTCCCTTCCTCCCTCATCACCCACCTTCACTGGGAACATAAGCATTTTAATGTAGGTTGTACATGTTTAGCTATGCAAAACCTTTCTGTAGTGGATATATTGTGAAAGACTGACTATATTTCCCTCTATCCCATCCTAGCCCCACACTTGTTCTATTCTCTACTTTGATCGTGTCCATTTTCAAAAGTGGGTGCATCCAATTCCCTCCCCCACAACCTGCCTCCCTTCCATCATCTCCTTGTCCCCTACTTTCCTCTAGGTGAGATACCCTATTTAGTGTATATGTCATACCCTCTATAAGCCAAATTCAATGAAAATAAGGTTGATTCATTCCCTTTTGCCTTCTTGTTCTTCCCCTCCATTGTAACAGTTTTCCCTTGCCTCTTCTATATGAGATAATTTGCCCCATTCTATCTCTCCCCATAGCCTCTCATTATAGTCCTTTCTCACCTCTTAATTTAACTTTTTAAGTATCACCCCTTCCTATTCAACCGGTCCTGTATATCCTGTCTATGTATACCTGTACTCATACATACACATACTCATATAAGCATTCATATGCCCATATACCCTCTTATATAGACATATATAGGTATGTATACATACATATATGTGTATGTATATATATGTATGTGTGTGTGTGTGTGTGTGTGTATATATATATATATATATATATATATATATATATATATATATATATACATTTCTATTCCATTCAACTGTTCTCATACTGAGAAAAGTTTCATAAGTTAAAATTATCATTTTTCCATGTAGTTCAACTTTGATTAAGTTCCTTACAATTTCTTTTCTCTCTTTGCCCTCTCATGCTTCTCTTGCTTCTTGTGTCTCAATTTCAAATTTTCTATTCAACTCTGGATTTTTCCTCAAGAATGCTTGAAAGTTCTCTATTCCATTGAATGACTGCATTTTCCACTGAAACATGATACTCAGTTTTGCTGGGTAGGTGATTCTTGGTTTTAATCCCAGCTCCTTTGACCTCCAGAATATCATATTCCAAGCCCTTCAATCCCTTGATGTAGAAGCTCCAAGATCCTGTGTTATTCTGATTATGTTTTCACAATATTCAAATTGTTTTTTTCCTGGCTGCTTGTAATATTTTCTCCTTGATGTGGGAACTCTGTAACCTGGCTACAATATTCCTAGGAGTTTGCTTTTTGTGATCATTTTCAGGAGATAATTGGTAGATTCTTTCAACCACTCTTTTGCCTTCTGGTTCTAAAATATCAGGGCAGTTTTCCTTGAGAATTTCTTGAAGAGTGATTTCTAGGTTCTTTTTTTGATCATGACTTTCAGGTACTCTAATAATTTTTAAATTATCTCTGCTGGATCTATTTTCCAGGTCAGTGGTTTTTTCGATGAGATATTTCTCATTGCCTTCTATTTTTTCATTTGTTTGGATCTGTTTAATAGTATCTTGATTTCTCATAATGTCACTAGCTTCCATTTGCTCCAATCTAATTCTGAAGGAATGATTCTCTTCAGTGAGCTTTTGAGATTTTTTTTCCATTTGGAAAGTTTGGCTTTTTAAAGCATTCTTCTCCTCATTGCCATTTTGAGCCTCTTTTGCCATTTGAGTTAGTCTATTTTTTAAGGTACTATTTTATTCAGTCAGGTTGTTGACTCTCATTTCATAATTTTCTTGCATCCTTCTCATTTCTCTTCCCAATTTTTCCTCCAGTTCTCTTATTTGGTTTTCAAAATCCTTCTTAAGCTCTTCTATGGCCTATAAGCAGCTTATTCTTTTCTTGGAAGCTTCTGGTGCAGGAGTTCTGATTTCATTCTCTTATTTCTGTTCCATGCTTTGATCCTTTTTGTCCCCCAAAAAAGAATTCTAAAGTCAGATTAGTGTGCTTGTCTTGCTTTCCTTGTTTGCTCATGCTGACATTCAGTTACTTGACTTTTGATCTTTTTGCCACAGTAGAACTCTGCTACCAGAGGGGGTAGCTTTGTCCCAATTGCTGGCTTTTTCACAGATGCTGGAGCTATTAGCTTGGTGCTTTCTATGAAGCCTCCCCACACTTTGCCCAACTGGTCACAAAGCCCAGGACCTCCACCCTGGACCACGATCCAGATCCAAGCAGGTTAAAGCAAGAGTGATTACCCCTTACACTGGTTGCTTGGTCTCCCTAAAATCTGCAGGCCAGGAGCTCTGAAGAAGGCAAGTCATGGCCACTGCATGGCTGCCATGCCTCAGCTGCTTCTTGTCCTGAGGGCAAAGGCCGACCATGCTCCCAAATTCCCAGGTCCCAAGGTCCACACTGCACTGACCTCTCACTTTTTCCTTAGCATCTATAGGTTGATAGTTCTGGAAACCACCACAGCTGCTGGTGATCTGAAGTCCCTTCAAGCTGTGGCTGGTTGTGGACTCTCTGGGGCTAAAACCTCTGGGTTGAGCAGGGCTGGAGTTAGCAACCAGACTGCTGTGCTGGCCACTCTCTGCCAGCCTGCTGGGGTGTCCTCAGTAGGAGGTTAGCTTCTCTGCGTCATTTTGTCGGTTCTGTAGCTCCAATGTTTGTTAAGAGTCACCTTTTACATGAATTGGAGGAGGTGAAATTGCAGAACTCCTGTTTCTACTCTACCATCCTGACTCTGTCCTTTCTAGGGGCATGAGTCTCCCTGAATAAATTGCAAGAGTATCTTTGCTAAATATCTTTTCTATGCTATATCTAAGCAAACCTTATTTTGTTGACTGTTTGATAACCTTCAAGTATATCATTTCATTACTACATCAAATGTGATAGAACAGGGTCTGAGTCAGTCTTACCACTGGTTTTACATACACAAACACATACACACACACACACACACACACACACACACACACACACACCACTCCTCTCTTCACCAACCTCACTGTGTACTATAATATACATTGTGAGCTTTCAGGAAAAAAACCGCTTAGTCTGAAATGACTAAATTAGAAAAAATCCTGGTTCTGATATTGAGAATGGACAAAAACACTGGGTTATTGAATTCTGCCATTGAATCAAATCTAAATTCAGAACTAAAATTTTGAAACTTATAAATGTGGAGAGAGGCTTTAACAGAAATAAGAAAATATACATATAACATTGAATAGATGAATGTCATTTTATTCCAGCTCTATCATCCTGTGCTTCTACAAACCTTTAAAATGTCCTACCCATTGAATGGGATCACTGTAACAGTAGGATAACAGAATAGATGGAATTTTGATCATTACAAATTTTATTTTGGTGAGGGCAAATAACACAATAGTTTTGTGAAATTCTGAAAAAATGGTAGAATACACTTTAGTCAATGAATAAAAATAATAAATAAAAGTGTTTTATAGGTTGTTGGACAATAGGCATGAAGAAACACAGAAAAATCAAAAACCTGAATAAAGATGACAGGAACTTATGATCTTGGTCAAAATACTTAATGTTTTGTTGGTGCCTCAGAATGCGTCCCATTCATTGGTTTTTAACAAAAGTGGAATTGTTTGATAAGTCATCCTCATAGAGAAACTGGTATTGAAGTATATGATATCAAAGCCAGCTGAGAACTACAATGATAGCAACAGTACCTCAAGGCCAAGATGATTTGGCACCTTTGGAATAATAGACACTAGTTAAATGCTTCTAAACCACCTTAACAATACATAAACCTAATCCAGGTCTTTCAGCCGTTAAGCACAGTGCTCTCTGAGGACCTACTCCATAAAACCCAGCTTATCAATGTTTAACAGACTTCAGTACAATGTGGAATACAGGATTATAAACAAATAGAAACAGAAGGTGAAATTGTTGAGCTCTCTGTCATTGGTAGTTATTTTTTAATCACTTCTATATTAGGAACAAAAACAGTAAAAACAAAGCAACCAAAAAAAGCTAGAACTTCCATTAAAAAAAATCCCAACATTATTCATTAGCATCCTCAAAAAGAAAATGGCTGGCAGATGTAGAGAACAGACATAGAAACAGTCTATCATTACATAAAGAAAGCCAGCAATATTAAGTACTTCCATTGTTCCAGCTTAAATTTAAATTTAAAGCATTTTACCAAAGGTTTTCTTAAACAAAGGGATTCTGACAATGCAGCTGTATAGTACAATGCACAAGATAAACTCTTTGGAGCTTACGAAGTTATTTTGAAGAAAAGCTTGGACCAAAGAAGAAAAGCTGATAATAGCTCCATGAAATTTGGACAGGTTGAAAAAGTAAAGGTCTTGGTATAAGTCCATCTCTTTATATTCCATTTCAACCTGATCTAAACTTGGAAATTTATTATCCTCTTAATTACATCAAATGACACTGTTTTGTTTTGTTTTGGTTTGGTTTTCCTTCAGTTCTATTTTATTTTTTTAAAAAATTAAAGACCTCTGAAGAACTTCCTTATTCAAATTGACCTCAGGTTGCAATTTCTTTTTAGTGAATTTAGGAAGAGACATTTTAACAATGGGGGGAAAAGCCACTGAATATATAACCAGGAGAAATTTACTTAAGCCTTGCTTTTTTGTGAAAGTCTAAGGAAAATGTTTCAGCTAAACTAAACTCAACTTGCAGTTATTTTTTAAAATTTGCTTAAAGAAAGTAAAAGTAGAAACTAGCAACCAAATATAAAATTACAAACAATTCCCTTGCTCCTCTGGATTTTGTATCTACAGGTCATAGCATAATAAATTTAGATCTTCAAGAGACATTAGAAGCTATCAAATCAATATATTTTATTTTATAAGTGAGGAAACTGAGGCAAAGAGAAATTCAATAGCTGCCTCAGTTTCTCAAGGAAAGTATAAATTTCAACAATCAGATTAAAATTGGAGTAACTAGATGGCCCAATGGATAGACCTGGAGCCAAGAGGACATAAGTTCAAATCTGGCCTCAGATACTTGCAATTTACTAGGTGTGTCATTCAGGGCAAGTCACTTAACTCTGCATCCCCCAAGTCCCACTCCACCCCCTCCAAAAAAAAAAGAACTCAGGCTTCTTGTTTCTTAAGGTCTTCCACTTTATGTATTTTTGCTTTGTTTTAAAGTATGTCAAAATGTTGAATATTTTTAATCAGAATTTCCTAAAGCCAAACACTTTTGAAAATATCACACATTTGTTGATAGTATCTTTAACATTCATAACTCTGATGATTTGGGATTTCATGGGTGTGGATCTGTTTATAACTTACTATATAATTCTTAGTGAGTGATATAAAGTTTAAGTCATGTGTTTGTGTTTACACAGGTAAATGTCAGAGGGAGGATGTAAATAGGGACAAAACACTTAATCCACAACACCAAGCTCCTTTAACACTTTCCATATCAATAAATTTAGGCACCTGAAGTAGGATCACATTTTTTTTCTGAGGAAAGCTGGAAGAAACTCTGGCTTGTGAGGAAATTAGGTACCTGAAAAAACCTGCTTAGATCTCAAACTTCTCCTCTTGTTTTCTATTGAAAGAATTCTTTTCAAAAAAATATCTAATTTGGGGCGGCTAGGTGGCGCAGTGAATAGAGCGCCGGCCCTGGAGTCAGAAGGACCTGAGTTCAGAGCCGGCCTCCGACACTTAATCCACACAAACAAAAACCTAGCCGTGTAACCTTGGGCAAGTTACTTAACCCCAATTGCCCTAAAGGGGAGGCTAGGTGGTGCAGTGAGTAAGAGTGGCCTCGGAGTTGGGATGACCCAAGATCAGATCCGGCCTCAGAAAATGAGCACCCACGCATAAATAATGACTAGCCGTGTAACCTTGAGCAAGTTACTTAACCCCAATTGCTTTAAAAAAAAATATATCTAAATTGCCTAAAACTAAAATGATATTTTCTCTTTTGTGATTCACCATATGCTCTGTAAATACATTTTAAACATAAAGTTTCTTGGCATGCTTTTATGGTATTATGAAAATCAATATCACTATTTTATTGCATTATGTATACACAAACACATTCTTCTGAAAAAATGTACCTTTTAGAAGTATATATAAATATGTTCTATCTTCCATCTACTTTCCTTAAGGATTTTAACTTTTCTATATCCAATTATTTTATATTTAGTTAACAAATGAATTAAGTGAATGTGCAGGAGAAATAGGAAGTACAGACTTTTCAGAGTATCTTGATGGACTAACAGTGTGGAAATCCCCAAACACCTGGTGGCCTAGTAGGAAGTCCTCAACTGCTATTGAAAGAGAAATAAAACATGACAAACTATGCAAGACATGGCAAAGCAGATGGTCCTATCCACTGTTGTAACTGTTATGCATTTTTCTTGAATTGGACACCTGAAGCTTGGTATAAATGAACTTCTTCACAATTATAAAAGGATTTGGTCATCTCCTTTTGAATAAGGATTTTTTTTTCCTTTTTCTAAAAGTAAATCCTGCCAATTAATTGCATTTAAAATGCTCTCTTTTCCTCCCCCTGTTCTCTATTCATCTCTCTCCTGTGAAAAGTTTATATATCCTAAATCACTGCAGAACGCTCATTATTTACTGTGTACTCTAAAGAGGCCTGAAAAGTTATAAAAAACAAATCTGTACTGGAGGAAGATAAAGCTGATATTAGTGAACAGGTTACCCTTGCACACGAATAAATTTCTTTGTGTTCCACTTAGACCGCATATCTTTGACTCATTTTTATTGAGTGCCTGCTGGTGTGTACATTTCTCCCCAAAGGTCCCCATTCCTCTTTTTAAAGTGAATTTCTTGACCTAAAATATTAGCATAATATCACAAATGGAAGGAACCTCAGAAGTAATTTATTTTAATATCTATTGACATACAAATCTCTTCTATTAATTATCCAACTGTGAGTTTGTCAGTCAGCCTTCTTTTCTACACCTCTAGTAAGGATCAAACCTGATGACTTAAAAAGTAGCCTACTCTGCTTTTTGATAGAACTATTAACTGTTTTCTTCAGACTCCATCTGACTCAGTATAACTGATACCTTTTGTTCTTATTATTCAGTTGTTTCAGTCATTCCCAACTCTTTGTGAACCCTTTTGGGGTTTTCTTGGCAAAGGTACCATTCTAATTTTCCATTTCTTTCTTCAGCTCATTTTAAAGATGGGCAACTGAGTCAAACAGGGCTAAGTGACTTGACCGGGGTCACACAGCTAGTAAGTGACTTAGGCCAAATTTGACCTCAGGATGATGAGTCTTCCTGACTCTAGGCCCAGAACTCCATCCACTGTACCACTTAGCTGCTTCTAAGTGATACCCGTTGCTCCTATTTTTGAGCACTGGAACCAGTAAGAACAAATCTTAAGCCTCTTATGTCTGACAGACCTTCAAATATTTTCAGACAGGTCTAAGCACCACACTTAAACTCAGGGCTTCCCTGCTCCTAATGAAACATATAAGGAAGGAAAACTTTGTATTTTTGTAGCCCATCCCAGTACAGGTATAGACACATAGTGTTCAATCTCAAAATTATAATCCAAATGACCTTCTAAATTGTCTTTCCAGACATTTCACATTGAGCAACTAAAGTGTCAGATCTAGTAGATCTATCCAAATAACTCTCTACATTAATTTTTGTTTTTATCTTTCAGAAGGTACAGGTATTTTGCATATTAATGCATTATATAGAACTTCTCTTTGATGTTTTCTGAAAGAAATATAACCACCAAACAGCTCCTGAATTCATGTACTTATATAGATATGATAGACTAAAAAAATCTAGATCAATTCTGAAGCAAATACAAGAAATAAAAAAAAACTTATTCAACTGCCATACTGGTACTTACTAGTAATTAGGGTTACAGATCTCAGGATTTTTAAGCATCATCAGTCTAGTTCTTCTCAGTTCACAGACAAGGAAATTGAGGCCCCAAGAGATTAAATTACTTGCCCCATTTCACAAAGTGACTAGTTGCAGAGGCAGAATTTGAATTCAAGTTCTATATGGCTCCATGGTCATAACTCTTTCCAGTGTTCCATGTTTGGTTCATCTTCCATGGAAAGATAAGTATGAGAATTATATAAGATAAGAAATCATGGAAGGATATACACACACACACACACACACACACACACATATATATATATACACACACACATATATATGTACATATACTCTTTCCCTCGATATAAACATACATACATATATATATATATATATACACACACACACATATATATATCCATGGAATGAGTACCTAAGTATCAGTATAATGGCAGTTCAAAGAAGGTATACACAAAATTCCAAAAGCAATTCAAAGATTGGTTCTGGTTGTCACATAAATTGATTGCTACCTGCTCTAATATTTGCTGTGTAACCCTACATTTGATTCTGTCACTGGAAAAAGATAGAGCAGGTAATGTAGAGGAGGATAAGAAATTAGTTCACATTTCTAGAAATATGGGAATCCTTATGAAGTACTGTATTCTGCTCACTTTTCCTACATTAAGAACTATCCACTTTCACAATTACCCTTTGATAATTAAACAACTTTCCAAAGAGTCTCCATAATTTTATTATTTTCTGACCTTCCCTTCCTTTTTGAGGAGTTTCTTTAAATGATGAATCATAAACATGATGTCATAAAATGAACATTTTGCTTCAACTGAGATCTTTTCTGTAATAGAAGCTGTTTAATAAAAATTGTGACAGTTATAGCACTGTATTTTCTCTATTAACTTTATTCTTTCAGTAGCTCTGTGACATATTATCCCCAATGGTATAAATTTTGAAACTTAAGGAACTTGTTACTTTATAAGGGGTAGCATTTAAAAGAACTCTTTAGGCTGACAAATTACTTTACACGTCTTTTCTCACTTGATTTGTCATTTATAGGTATTCATATAGCTGTTATCAGAGGTTCAATGCTGACTCAGCTCTTTTTAAACGCCAATTACAATATTTGTTTTTTTCCATTGAACCACATTTCTTTGCAAAAAAATCTACCAAAATCAAACATCAGAGCTTGCATTCTATAAACCTTCTCAAAATAAGAAATTATATCAAAGAATAGATAGGCTCAATGGTAAATTAGCACATATTAAGTACATTCCTTAATAAGGAAAACTTTATGTGACTTCAGCAATTAAAATCTTAGAACCAATAGAGAGTAAGCAACTCCTTGAAAAGTTACACCTTAACCTAAGATGACAAGTAGGCAAAACATTAGTTCTAGTCATTTGAATAAGTTCAATCTGCTGTGAAGAAAAGTACGGATTTACTTTTAGTTTGATATCTTTAATAATTTTTAAGTATAAATGAAATTACCAAATATTCACATAGAAGAGGAAGCCATTTGGTCTTTTCCTGACTCTAAAGGGAGATATTAGTTAACTTGTTTTTTACTTTGAACAGATATTTTGAGATACATTCTCTTTATGTGGAGTATAGTTATAACATCCCTCTCAGAGCAAAAAAGAGCCAGGTCATAATAATGGAAACATGGACATCATGACAGTTTCAGGTTGAAAAATGAAAAAAAAAAAACAAAAACAAGTTTTACAGGAGACAGAAAAGAGAAAATGTAACAACATGGAGAATTCCTAAAAAGGAAAAGTCAGTGACCAGGCAAATGGACCTGCCAAAGGCAGAAATGGGAAAGTAGAAAAAGGAAGCCAGGCTGGATCACAGATGAGACTAGATTTAGATATACTGGGTTTAGTTTAAAGTCATGGCAGCATATCCAAGCAGAGGTAATGCTATAGGCATAATTGAATTCCGGACAACCACAGGTGGGACATGAAAATTTGGAAGATACTAGGATAGTAATTTTATTCTCTGAAGGAGGTAATATCAAGAAAGCAAAGACTTGATCTTTATAATTAAATAAGTAAGGTAAAGGTAAATATTTGTTCTCAAAATTTTAATATAATAATTTAAATGACATTTTACTTTTAAAATGCAAAAATTATTAATCAATTTTGAATGCGCTATTCAAACTAAATGATACCATTCTTACCATATTTACTTTTGCTTTATAAAGTGACCTATGATTTCAGTAATATAGGATGTTCCTCATGAGGGAATACTCTCTCATTTATTGTCCTCACTGTTACTGTCAGAAAATTGACTGTTTTTCATTATATAATCTTAGAAAAATAACTGAAGCAGTTCTGTACAACTAAACTCTGATGTCTTTATTATTAACTGTATTTATTACATCTGACCCTCTGTTACTCTCTTAATTACTTTAGAAATAAATCTACTTTACCCCCTCCCACACAAAATCCATTGCTATGATATTTAGTATCAAGAGACATGAAAAAATTACTTTTCAAGAGCATCACACAGCTCATCATGCCAATTGCAACCATAGCTACCAAGATGAATTTTTCCACATAATTCATTATTTTTCTTTCCTACCAATGATCTCTTATTTTTAAACCATAGATTTTTAAATAAAAGAATATTCATCAATATGAATGGTATATATAGATAGATAGATAGATATAGATATTTACACAGAGAGAAAATATATATTTAAATCTAGCGAGAAATAAATAGAGATATAGATATACACACAGACATACATACACTCACAAATTCTGGATTCATTTTGAAAGCATATATATTCAACCCATTCTTTTTCATAGGCACTTATTGCTTTTAAAAACATATTACTTGATGTGAATAAATACTAATATCATTTTAACAAATTTGAGGATCATAGGAATGATTTAGTTTTACTTTCTATTATTTATGGAAATATTTGAGATTTATTATTTTTTTCTAAATAAAGAATGAGAGGTATTGTTGTATAGTGGTTAGAGATTTATCCTGCATGTCAGACAACCTTAGCTCAAATCTTGTCTCTACCACATACTGACTATATGACCTTGATAAAAGTAATTTATTATTTCAGCTCTTTAAGCTGTGAAGGTTAAATAGAAGGTGCAAACCTGCATTAGTAAGGATTTAACTTATTTGGGTATCTTTACCAATAAAATAACATGTTCAGTTCCTATTCCTAAGGGAAGGTACCAGTGGTCCTTCCACAATTTTTTACCAATTCTTCAGGACCCCATTTTTGGTTTTGTTGGCAAAGATACTAGAGTGGTTTGCCATTTCTTTCTCTAGCTCATTTAATAGATGAGGAAACTGAGGTAAACAGGGTTAAGTGACTTGCCTAGGATCACACAGCTAGTAAATGTCTGAGGTTAGATTTGAACTCAGGAAGTCTTCCTGATTCCAAAAGGGCCAGTGCTGTACCATCTAACTGTCTCATAGTAGCTATTGTTAAAATATAATATCCCATCCAGTGGAATATGATGTGCCTAATTTTGAATTAACCATTGAGGTTTTTTATTTACAGGCCTCACTGTTACTTTCAGAAAACATCAATATCAAATGACCCAGAACTGTTTCTCTAATATGCTACAAGTTGGAACGCATGAAGTACAAGTGAAAGATGGGGACCTTTGCTTTGACTTTTATTCTTTCTTCATGTACACGTGATTAATTGCATTTTTTGCTCAATGTCAGCCAAACCATTTCAGCTAGAATAAAAAGTCTCCTGGAAAGGCAGCTAATACTAACCAGTGTTATTTATTACTTAGTACCTAAACTATGCCTTGTGTCATATTTAGTACATTGAAACTCTATCACTGACCTCCAGCTTTCTTTATGATAACAAAAAGGTAGATGAAAGAGAAACACTTTAATAAATGATTTGGGGTTCACATTATATTTTACAGATATTAAACTGTATATAATTATTTATTACGCTATACCTATCAAAATAAAAGCTGTTGTAAAACTAAAAAAACAAAATATAATTGGAGAAGGGAAGGTAGGATTAAGAATTCTAGATGAATTCTATGAAGAAAATTTCTATGGAGTCAAAATAGTTTCCATAAATATTTATGCCTATGTAATACATGGACATACTATAAAATACACATATACACAAATACACACACACACACACATATATATAAAGTGTGTATGTATATATGCATATATGTTTGTATATATGCATGTACATGTATGTATATATAATTTTAGTTCACACTCAATAAACTCTTGAGCATAAATTAAACACATTTAAAGATGTATTAAATCATAGGAACTTACTTGCAAACATAGCATAATATAATAAATGCTAGAAAAGTAATTTATTTCATAATATATGAAATATGTCATGCTGTGGAGAGAATTGAGTTTGGAATCAGTGGATTTAAATTTGAATTTAGACACTATGCCCTACACCCTTTGTGACCTTCGATAGATTTGCATAACCTCTCTGATTCTTAGGTTGCTCATCTGAACTGAAAACAATGGTGTTGAACTAGATCTAAGAATCCTTCTTTCTCAAAATTCTATAATGTTATCAATACTTGACATTTCTTTGAGGAGGACAGCCTTCCAATCCATAGTTTTGTTTTCTTTTTTTACATAATGGTCATACATTTCAGTAATTACCCTCCAAAAGCATATATTACCTTATTTTAACTACATCTGTACTGTCAGTAGATATGGATACCATGTTATCTTGCTACTTACCTCTTTATCCACAGTAAGAAGGTAAATGAGCAACCCCACCACCCAAAAATTAATATATTAAAATAGTCATTTAAAAGTTACAGTATCCCCACCCTTTTGACTCTTTCACTCCTAAGTTTAGTAGGACAAATCTAAAGGTAGAAGTATGTGTTTCTTGCTTCTTTCTTAATCCTTTTCTTTGGCTCCCATGGATTTCTCTGAATCCTAGTTTAAATATCATATCTAAAGGAAACTGGATGCATGTGTACATGTATGAACATATGATATGCATATATGTTGTGTATGTACATACTCATATATTATTTTTAAGTTAATTTATGTATTTTTAGTTTTTGACATTGACTTCTATAAGTTTTAAAATTTTTCCCCTTCTCCTCCCACCTCCCTCCCCAAGACAGCATACAATCCAGTATAGACTCTACACATACATTCCTATTAAACATACTTTCACATTAGTCATTTTGTATAGAAAAACCAAAATGAATAGGAGGGACCATGAGAAAAAACAAAACAATACTAGCAAACAAAAAATTAATCTGATTCACTCTGCAGTCAGTGTTATTTCTCTGAATGTGTATGGAATGTTCCATCATGGATCCTTTGGAATTGTTTTAGGTCCTTGCATTACTGAGAAGGGCTCGGTCTATCAAAGTCAGTCACTGCACACTGTGACTGTTACTTTGTACAATGTTCTCCTATTTCTGCTCATTTCACTTAGCATCAGCTCATATGAGTCTTTGCAGGTTTTTCTGGTCTGCCTGTTCATCATTCTTATAGCACAGTAGTATTCCATTACATTAATAAACCAAAACTTGTCCAACCATTCCCCAATTAATGGACATCCCCTCATTTTCCAGTTCTTGGCCACTGCAAAAAAAGCTGCTATAAATATGTGAAACCTTATCCAATTTTTGTGCTCTCTTTGGGATATAAACCTGGAAGATGTATTGCTGGATTATACATATACATGCTTGAGGAAATGTAATAAATTTGAATTGATGAAATTTTCATTTCAGTAACAATTCTGATATTTACTAGCTGAGTCATCATGGTCAAAGACATTCACTTCTGAGTTCCCTCATTTTTAAATAGGGATGCTCATATATAGGATGTGTGTTATTGGATTATTAAACTAATATAAATAAGATTCTAGATAAATTTCAGTTATTACTTTTTCATGAAGAGGTAAGTGAGCCTTGGTATTAAGCCTCTATTAGCCAGGAAGCAATTTACCAGGCTACGATACTTTTAAAATGCATTCCAAAGGCATCCTCACAGTCTATTTGGAGAACAGCATCAAACTTCAATTGACCTCACTTCACAGAATAAGAATAGTTAGGACAGATATGCAAGTTTTAGGAAGTGGGGAGGGGGACACATATAAAGGGAGATTATAAAAGATCCCTAGTCAACAACATTATAAATATTGCATTGTAGCAGAAGAAATATTTTAGGATGTTGATAGGCAAAGATTTTACCTGGTTCACATCACATATTCAACAAAGAAATAATTTATTAGTCTCTAAGGGTGGGGGGACAAATCTCTATGAGAATTTTTCACATATACTCTTATTAAGGGGTGGGGAACCTGAGGACTTGAGTCCACCTGTGGCCCTCTACATCCTCAAGTGCAGCACTTTGACTGAATCCAAACTTCACAGAACAAATCCTTTTATTAAGTGGATTTATTCTACGAAGTTTGGATTCAGTCAAAGGGCCAGACTTGAAAATCTAGAGGTTTATACATAGCCTTGAACTGGCAGGTTCCACACCCTTGAATATATTTCTTATAGAATTCATTCTATTCAGTGTGATGCTCAACAAAATTTAGTCCTATCTTTACCCCTTAGTTCACTAAGGTAATACTGTCAATCTAGCTTTGATCTTCATAATCCCCATTTTGGTGGGATTACTTTGTTTTATTTTGTTTTCCTAAGAACATTCATTATTAGCAGTAACTGAAAATGTTCAGCCTTCTCTATATCATAAGATCATAAACTGAGGGCTAAAAAGGTCCTTAAGTATCTTTCAGTCTAATCCCTTTATTGTAGTTGTGTGAGCAGTAAGGGGTCTGGGCAGAGTATATATCTTTCATTTATTTATTTATTTGTTTGTTTGTTTATTTATTTGTTTGTTCATCTATTTATTTATTTGTTTATTCGTTTGTTTGTTTATATTTTTGGAGCCGGGGAGTAGGGCATTTTGGGTTAAGTGACTTGCCCAAGATCTCATGGCTACTTTTTGTTTTAAGTGTCTGAAGCCGGATTTGAACTCAGGTTCTCCTGACTGTAGGGCTGATGCTCTATTCACTGCATCACCTAGCTGGCCCTTCAGAGTAAATATCTTAATGCCTAAATCCTAATAACAGTCATATATTGACAGCTGGCAGGAACTTTATATAAACCCCTAATTTTGTAGATTAGGAAACTGAGGCACAGAAAACTAAAATGACTTGCCTTGAAGACCTTGAAAGCTTGGAGAAGTGGCAGAGCAGATATTTGAACTCTAATCCTCTTACTCTGAATTCATTGCTTTTGCCACCATACCACTTTCCTATATTAGCTCATCTTGATGACGAATTTCCCAATACCACAACTTAGTCTTTTCTATTCTATCACAGAACAAATTCACCTGACTCTGATAACTTTTATCCACTTTGTGTTCATCTCTGTAAATGAAAGGTAATGGTCTTCCTAAATGTCATAGGCCAATTCAGTACATGATTCTTCAGGAAGTATATCCAACATTTTGAAACAATCATAGAGTCATAGAATCCTGGATATGGACTTGGAAAAAATTCAAAGTTATATACAACCCAAAGCTATGTTTCCCAAGGCTTACAGGAAATTTTACAGTGCTTTAAGATTTTATATTGATGATTCAGGAGTTTCAATCAATAGTCCTTTGAGTTTGATAGCATTGCTATTATAATTTTATGTTGGTCATTTTTGCACATGTGAAAACAGATACTAAAGAAGCTATTATTGACTTAGTTACAGTATTAAAAGCATCAAACAGACTTGAATTCAGGTCTTTAATATTTCAAGTCCAGTTTCTAATCCATTGCTACCTCCATGATCTTTTATGTAACTGGCTTAGAAATATATTTGCCTTGTTGGAATGGTCGGCCAATAAACAATTATCCATTGAACACTCATGGCCATATCTGGTCATCATTATGCCCATGAAACACCCCATGTGGTGACCATTACAAAAAGTCACTTATGTGAGTGAGCCTCTCATCAGTTGGTCCTCTTAGTGATCTGCTAAAGGAAAATTAATTGCCCTTTGTAATTAGTTTGTAAGTACCTTTATCCATAAAGTTCCTGTATTAAAAGGGCAAATTTCCTCCCTTCATTTAGCCATCTACACAAAAATGTATACACATGGGAGCATGCACATATACACACACAAAATAATTTACCAGAAGTAAAGGTAGTTAAGGCTTACTCTGTCTGAGAATAGACTATATGAAATTTCTTGATTAGTAAATTATTAAATAGCCCACTACCTCAATAATATTTTCTATCTTTTAAAATATTCATATTTTTCACTATTTACTATTTTCATGAGATAAGAACAGGTATTGTTAATCAAGTGTTCAAATAAATAATCCTAAAATGACTCCATACAACAGCAAAAAAACAGATCTTATCCTACAGAGAATTTGTGACACATAAATAAACATCTTCTCTTTTCCCTCCTACTCATACAGTATGGATAATTGATTGCCTCTTAGTATAGATGTTTTCAGCTTTTGAAAAGATGAACAAATTTTAGCTTTGGTATGCATAAACCTATAATTTTAATGAAAAAGAACTTATAAAGTTGTAAACAGACTAATAAGTCAAATAGACATGATGGCTGAGTAAGCATGAGCAGCACCCTCAGTCCATTTTGAGAGGGGCCTCTGAAGGTTGATGAGGGCACCTGAAGGCATGAGCAATGGTCATGCTTCAAACTGTTCCATTTAACTTGGATTTTCAGTTTGTTATTTTCTACCAAGCATAACAGCTTGGACTCCCCTAAACAGTGATAAAAATAACAACAAATAAAATCGTACTTGAAAAATCATGAATAGAAATATTATGGTAAGCAGGATTTGCCTAGCATGCCAGAGTTTCAATTAGATTTAAATATTTACTAACCAAGGTCTACTGGAGTTCATAGTAATTAGTAAATTACCATTAAATGCTACTAAAATATGATTGTTATTAGGAATTCTTTTCTTTTAACCAAATAAAGTTTACTTCATGTTAAAATTTTGTAAGGGCTAATAAGGAAAAGCAGAGCTGAAAAATTCAAAGAAATATGGGAAGACTGGCAAGAAAGAATGCAGATGAAAAAAAAGCTGAGGCAAAAGAACAATATACACAATGACTATAAAGTAAATAAAGACAATAAAAATGGCAACACAATTTATTATTTTGGTACTAGTTTTTAAACAAAGCATACAACTATTCTTTCTTTTATTTGTTTTAAAAATGTTTTGTTTATTCATTTTGATTTTTATAACATGATAACTAACCAATAATATCCCCTAGAACTCTAGGGTACAATTTACACATTGACAAAATTTCTGGCTCCCTCCATGGTACTCTCATACTACCTTCTACATCTCTCATATAGTTTTTGTTTTATGATTTATTTTAAAGCTGCTTTCATAAAAATCATGCTTTTCATGTTAAAAATAGGTCTTCATACTTTAAAAGGTTGACAGACAGGCCAATAAACTAGGAAAAATAATTCACAATACAAAAAAAACCTTTAAAAGACTATCTTGAAAGGTGATGTCTATCAGAAAGAGAAATTAGAGACACTAAACCATACATGTGAATCACTGCAGGCCCCATATTGTTTTAGAAAACCACATATCAATATTGTCTATGTTTTACTGTATTTTTGTCAAATATTTCCCAATTACATTTTTAATCAAATTTAGGGCAACACTTGAAAGTCTTGTGTAGTTCAAGTATTTGTCATCTTTGGTCTAGAATGCTCAAAACAATAAACTTTATTTCAGTAAGAAAATGCTCTCCCCCCCCCAAAAAAATGTGAAACAGTTTACTGAAATTCAAAATTAATGTAAAAGGAAACCAGAGAGTTAACAATTAAGATATATCACTTTGAAAAAAGTAAGAAAGGGGTGGCTAGGTGGCGCAGTGAGTAGGGTGCCAGCCCTGGAGTCAGAAGGACCTGAATTCGGATCCAGCCTCAGACACTTAAACCACATAAACAAAAACCTAGCCATGTGACCTTGGGCAAGTTACTTAACCCCAATCGCCCTCCAAAAAGCAAAAAAAAAAAAGAAAAAAAGAAAAAAGTAAGAAAGACAGGAATATATTTCAATATTTTACAGGCATATATTCATATAATCTTTTCAGAAATACATTATGAAATGTTTATGTGGAAATTCATTTCCATGAGTTTTTAAGAGGATTATAAAATATGTTAAAATATACAAATTAGGTACATTTATATCTGTAGGCATACATATTACTTCTTAAAGCTAGTGAAATTTGGTAGATGGGTTTTCATTTCTTTTACATTTCAACTCAAAATGAGAACATAATGCTTTAGTAGAGAGGATAGCAACTTTTTAACCAGTCTAGTATCTTTGCCAAGAAAACCCTAAATTGGTCAAGAAAAGTTGGACACAACTAAAACAAATCATCAACCACAACAAATAGTAGTTTTTTGGTATTGGCAATTTCTTCTCTATTAAAGGACACATAGGGGAAAGTTTAGAAAAATAGCTTTGAACATTTCAAATGAGAATGGCTTGAACTATTCATTATCTTCTCTAAAGAAAACTCTTTAAGTATTACATAGTGACTTTATCAATATGGGAAATATTTAGAAAAATTACTAATCATTAATCGCAGTCATCTAATATGTTACAGAAAGAAAAGAAAAGAAAGAATGAAGATTGCAATTAAATGGATAGGGGATCATGGTGACTAGTGTTCTACCCTTACTGTTTTCTCTTGTGTAAAAAAACAAATATGTAGAATCTTTTTGGCTCGGATATTTTTCTCTGTGGTAAGTTTATAAATATTATGTGCATAGGACATACAAAAATAGATTAATTGTAAGTGTGTAGTTTGATAAATTATTCCATGTTGTTTGGGTCATGGTGAAGAGTATCTAATTGTATCAAGATCATTATTATTTTGCCCATTTTCTAGCTCCATAAAAGAGGAATATTTGGAAGTAATTGCTCCATGAAAATCTACCTTTTATATAGGGCATCAATTTTCAAGTATTCATTTTTCCAAGCAAGTATTACTTTATTCCTGACAATTTTAAGATGTTCCATGGAATTCAGAATATAGACACTCTTCAGAAACCTGATCATGTCAGTTCAAGTCGACTTCTGATATAGAGCAGCTGTGTGACCCTGTGGGTAAGTCAGTGCTATACGCAACTCTCTGAGATCGAGTTGAGGAGAAAATGTTTCCTCATAAAAAGGAGTATTTTTCATTAATATACTAATGAAATCAAAGGACTTTTTATTTAAAAGCAATGACACACCTCTCAGAGTAATCAATGTAGGTTTTTTTTTTAAATTTCAGTTAATAGTATGAATTTTTTGACCCTCATTTAACCAATATACAGAGATATATTTATGTATTTTATATCTCCATAGTCCCTCTAATAGGAACTTATCTATATGTTGTAAATAATTTTTTAAAAAAATAGGTCAGACACTAAAGCTAATCTGTAACTCCCAAATCCATTATCTCTTATTTTAGAGGTTATTTTTTAATGAATGATGTTGGCTCTCCTCCAAAGATACCTGAGGCATGTTGAGGCTGGTGTTCAAATTACTTGTTGAATGATAACAATGGGAAGGAAAAAAGAAATCTTTATGATTGTCCTGATTTGCCTACTTCTCCACGAGGAGCATGTAAAAAAATGTAAGTATAAAATAAAATGCAGTCATGTGGAAATTCTGTTTTATGGCATTGTTTAAGTAGTTATTTCATGTGTATGTATCCATATGTCCTTATTACATATGAGGCCAAATGAAAGGATAATAGATGTGAGCAATGGGAAAAAAGCAGCCTTATTCTCAGATTCTCCATTTTGGGTACCTTCAAGCTATATTCAAAATTGGCTGTACTTGCACATGGTCAGTGCCACTCCTTAGAAGCCAATAGATGGCATTCTTGTACCAGGCAGCTCTGCCCTTTGTTCAAGAAATTAGGCAGGTTTTCCTGCAAATATTCAAATCCTTTTGTGAATTTCTCCAAGATTTTTATGTAAGCCATTTGAAAAGACATCTACTGAGTAGTGTTGGCCTTAACATACACTATATTAACTTGATTTTGCACTCAAAGAAAATAGGAGGGGGGGAAGCTATTTCCTTGCATTTGTGTAAAAGTTATATGATCAATCCCTCCAAACTTTAATTTATCCTAACTTTTAATCATACACTTTATTTTTATTTAAAGTCAAGGTAATATCCATGTATCTATATTGTACTTATATGTATATACACTGAAATTCAAATATCATATAAACGGAAAATCCCTTTACAGTAATAAATATAATGTCAAATGAGAATTGTAACACAGATCTTAACAAATCTACTCATCATTGAAGGTCATTCAAAATCAGTGAAAAAAAGTTGTTTCTATAGAATTAAAAATATCTTTTAGTAATAAATGCATGGGCCTAGCTATTACTTTGCCTTTTGTTTTTAACAAAAAAAGTGTGAATTTTCCTGTAGAAGTAGTCATGAGAACCAAGATTAAATAACCTTCAAAAGTTACCAAAACAAGCTTTCAAAACACAGTGGCAATCAGTTACTTTTGCTCTAGTATAAGCTTCCTTTTCTCTCTATGAGAGTTTTTCATGATACTGACATCCTTCAAGAAATACACTGACTTTCTGCCTGTGTACATATATACATACATATACATATGTTCAATTGGTAATTTTCTAGGACAAGAACAAGAAGGATGAGATGTACATAATATTTTGATTTAATAATTTCTACTTCCTCCTAAACTAAATCTTTTAGCATAACTATAAAGAAGATATTAAGGGTCCCTTCTGTCTTAGGTTTCCCTAAAGCACTTGTCATTGAGTAAAAAAATATATCTCAAAGTAAGCCAAAAAACTCAAAGAATAAGAAAAAGAAATAAAACACGATGAGATTATAAACGTCTAAATAATTGAAAACAATTAAACCATTTTCAAAATTGGTTTAAGTTTATTTCAGGGAGTTCCTTTGGGATGACTTGTAGAATTTGCCTCATTTAAATAAGGGAATATTTGTTAGTTATTATTGGAGGCTAAGTACAAAGGCAAATAAATAAACAAACAAAAATAAACAAATAGGATTGTCTATTGTCTATAAAAAAATACATCTAATCCAAGGGCAGAGAACCAGAGGCCTAAAGGCTACATGTGGACCTCGAGGTCCTAAAGTGTAGCCTTTTGACTAAATTTGAACTTCACAGAATAAACCCCCTTAACAAAAGAATTTGTTTCATAAAATTTAGACTCAGTCAAAAGGCCTCACCTAAGGACCTAGAAGGCCACAAGGGCCTTGAGGCCTCAAATTCCCTACCCTTGATAATCCATGAGTAAAAAAGTGTTGTTTCCTGCAAAGTGTGGGGAATGAGTTGGGAGATAAAGTTTTTCATAGAATCCTCATAACAATGTAGTTAAAACAAAGGATTAATAACCAGTCATGATTTTCTAAATGGATACAAATAGTACAATTATTATCATATTCATATAGAAAGTCCATATTACTTTCTTTCCATTCTTCCTTCCTTTCTTTCTTTCTTCCTTCCTCTCTCCATCATTTCCTTCTTTCCTTCCTTCCTTCTTTTCTTTCTTTTTTCCATTATTTGTTTCTTTCTTCCTTTCACATTTGAAAGGAATCCTCACATTGGAAAAAAATTGGGAATCATTGGATAATTCCTTCCACGTATAATAACAGCAAAACAATGCTCTCAGCATTATTCAATGTCAACAATATGGGGGACTATACCCACAGGTAAAACAGTAAGATCCAATCCCATAATTAAGAAATATCCTTCCATAAAACCACATATCCTAACTAAGACAACAGAGAAAACTACTATAAACCCTGAATGCTGACATTAATTACTACATTTTTTAACTATCCAGAAAATTCTCATAAAAAGAATGAAGTTAAATATATGAGAGTGTAAAGTAATTTAGCAGAGTGAACACTGTTTTTATAGTCAGATGTGGAGCATTTACTACTACTTGTGAAGCCAACGGATTACTATGAGTCTCAGTTTCCTCATCCGTAATACAAGAGGGTTACAACAGATGATTTTTAAGATCTTTCCAAATTTAAATCCTGTGATCTTATGCATAGTTTGATTTCTTTAAAAAAACAACAATCAACTTTCAATTTATATTATGCAATGGAATGTAATCACACCATATTTTTAATGTATAATGGATAGCACTGATAGTAGTAGCAAATGAACTTAGAAATACTGACTCTTTAAAAGGAAAGGTATTTTTAAAAAAGGATTTTAAACCTGAGCAGTATTTGTATGTTGACCTTCATATTCTCCTCACAAAACATATACATATAAGGAATTTTTAAAATAACAAAATGCATATAAGATTGCTAAGGGATTATAGGCATTATAATTTAGGAGCTGGTAGAGACCTAAAGGAAATCTCACAGTTTACAGGATAGGGCAAGAATTAGTTTTCATCATGTAGTTGTACATATTTTATCAGACTCATCCAACCTTGGATTCTGCCTCTGACAATGATAGCAGGTGTTCTTCTGTAAGGTATCATGTTTTCCTTCTAACATGACAACTTCAATAGGTCAAAGGTGAACCTCAAACATGCTTTCCTTTTTTATAAATTAATTTAGCCTTGTCCTGAAATTATTTTATCCTTATAATGCTTACCCTAATATACCCAGTTGGCCACATCCTTCTCTCTGTATATGAAACTCATCAAATAGTCCACCAACATTTAATAGCCTCCTATAGTCCAGACACATTGCTAGTTCTTGGGGATACAAATATAAAAATAAAGTAGTATCTACACTCAAGAAACTTGTTTTCTACTGAGGTTAGATAAGGTGTGAGAAGATACTAATGTACACCTATAATTGAATACAAACTATGTAAAGACAAGATCATTTTAGAACGGGAGAGACAGGAACAGCTGAAGGGTGAGCAGGGGAATGGATGTTGGTGGTAAGGATGTCTTAATGTAGGAAAAGTTTTTGAGAAGAAATTTGAAGGAAGTTGGGTATTAGAAAAAGGTGAGGAGAGAGTTCCTGTTAACATAGGCATGAGAGAGTAGTTGTGCAAAGACAAAGACATGAAAGATGGAATGTCACGCATAAAGAACAGTAAATGTGTCAGGTTGGCTGGAACATAGAAGGTTTGAAGCAGAATGATGTACAATAGGCCTAGAAAGGTCAACCATGGGCACAATGTGAAAGACTTTAAACAACACAAAGCATTGTATTTTGAACCTCCCCAATGCACTTATCATATAGTGCTGTGAATTCTATTTATCTGTGTTTCAGACATAGGCCCCAACTAGACTGGAAATTCTATAGTAGCAGGGGTCATGTCTTATCTACATTTTGTATCTTCTCACAAAATTGGCATAAGGTAGGTAATTCAATCAATAAATCAGTCAATAACTATGAATTAATTATCTCCTAAGCGTTAAGCATTCTGCTGATCAATGTAGATACAGAGAAAAGACAAAGAAAAAAAGAGAGAAAAAAGAAAGGAAAGAATAAAGAAAAGAATGAGGAAGAAAAAAGATAAAGTAAGTAATGAGAGAGGAAAAAGGGAAGGAAGGGAGGGAGAAAGAGAAAAAATAATAGCTAATATTTATATAGCACCTATTGTGTGCCATCCTGTGAGGTAGAAGCTGTTTTTTTTTCAGTGAGGAATCTGAGGGTGAGGTTAAGTGATGTGCCTGTGGTAACACATCAAGTGTCTGAGGTTATATTTATGCATTTGAACTCAGCTTTTCCTGATTCCAGGCCCAGTTCTCTATGCACTGTGCCATGTAGCTGTTGAGAGAAAAAGACAGAGAGAGACAGAGAGACAGAGACATAAACAGAGACAGAGAGAGACATAGAGAAAGAGACACAGACAGCTAGAGAGAGAGAGACAGAGAGACAGAGACAGAGAGACAGAGAAAGAGACAGAGAGACAGAGACAGAGACAGAGAGACAGAGACAGAGAGAGACAGAGACAGAGAGACAGAGACAGAGAGTGAGACAGAGTCAAAGAGACAGAGACACTGAGAGAGAGATAGAGGGACAGAGACAGAGACACAGAGAGACAGAGAAAGAGAGAAACAAAGAGATAGAGAGAGTGAGAGAGAGACAGAGAGAGAGACAGAGAGAGAGACAGAGAGAGAGAGAGAGAGAGGATTTGTTTCTATGAGAAGGTTACCTTCTCTAAACATTTGTCAAATGTCTTAAGGATGGACATAAGTATTTTCATCCCATATCCCATTTTGGAAGACAAAACAAAGCATACAGTGTAATTACATGTCTATCTAATGTAGGAATAGGAAGAGAGACTGGGCCTTTGATTTAATTGGTACAGGAAACTCCTAGATAAGGAAAGTCCCTGTGTCAAGGCAAGTCAGCATCCCTCTCTGTATCTTATACTTTCAGAGAGTTATATGGAGTACTGGGAGTCTAAGTGATTTTCCAGGGTCATACAATCAGTACATATGTCAGAGTGAGGACCCAAATTCCTGTTTTCCTAACGCTTGAGGCTGACTCTCTATATACTGTTGCATCATATTACCTCTCTAAATCTGATATGCTTTATTCAAAACATGTGAAAAGTTGAACCTGGAAATTTTGGAACATTGAGTTCAAGATAAGGATAGAATTGCCGCAATAAATAAAATAATCACACACCTATCTAGTCTAACCTATCAGCCAACTATCTACTTAGGTATATTTCTGTGGGAAGGGGTGGGAAAAGAGCATCAAGTTATTAGGAATGAATGACTAATCTCAGAGCCAAGAGAAGACTTTACCTCAAACCCACCTGATACCTACTAACTAGATGACACTGCCCAAGTGAGTGCCTCAGCTCTCAAATGCTAAATATGACATAATTTACCAGAATGAACTGAAAAATTTCTTCATTTGTAATTCCTTATAACAATGAAATCACTGCTCTGTTGGAAATGTATATTTATATGTGCATTGAGCCATACAATTAATTCCTTAAAATGTCAAAATTATTGGTTCTGCTACTAACTTGGTATCTGGCAAGTCACTCAATTCCACTGTTTCTATTTACTCATTAGTAAAATTATGAGTTTGGACCAGATGATCTTCATAGTTTCTTCCTTTAATCATTCACTTAATTCATACATATAACTCTCAGAAAAAAAGTATATAGATATATGTATAAACATACACACATGCATATATACATGCATGCATATATGTATATACACATGCATACATGCATGTTTGCATACATATATAAATAGTTTGGTAGGCAGTGAAGACCTTATTCATACGTGAAAAACACTATGTCAGGCACAAGCAAAGGAGAAAAGATATGAAGAAAGCCAAGACGCCCATAAGCAGTATGTAACTTAATCTTGAACTTTGACTAAAAAATTAGGTGATAGCATCAAGATACCCATTAGTTGTGCCCGTATGGCTTAATAGTTTTTGTTCATGCTTAAACATTTGTATCTCTGGGGAAATAATAGGTAGGGAGGAGATATCAACAAGTAGAATTATACAATTAATGATTGATTGAATGTGCCTTAATACGAATCAGATTTTTCTTCTGAAACAGGAATTTATTACTGTCAAGATCTAGGAATGCAAAAATGCACAGATGAAGAGGGACAAAAATAACTTTTGTATTCCATTTAAATAAATGCTGAAACAATTTTCAAATAGAATAAGCTGGTCATATTATAGAATGGGAAAAACTATGTAAATAAATATTTCAAGTCAAGATGGAGTTTAAAAAATGTTCCAAGCCACTGCCTACAGAAATTCTCAAAATGGCTTTCCCTCCCTTAGGCACTCCATGTTGTTTCTAGAAAAGAACTATGCCCTCACCCCCATTTGTGATAAATGAGAACATATTAAAAATATAAAAAACCATATTTGAACACAGATGCTTTTATGGACCAAAGTATATCAGTATTCAAAGACTTTCAGGTAAGTTTGGCCTAATTTTCTTCAGATACAACCTTTCCCAACATCTGGGAAACACAGAATCATGACAAGCTCTGGTCTCCTGAGATCAACAGAAGTACTATGGAATTCAAAGGGCATGATATATTCAAAGAGGTTTCTTTAAAGAAATATATCATATTTCATCATTGCATTAAAGTAATTTAGGATGTTGTTTGTACTTCCTTAGTAATGTAATGGTCTACTATAGTAAGAAATTATTTTATAATCTAACTTTCAAAGACAATCTCGGGAAACAGTAGTTTTTTTTTTTTTCCTGTAAAACTACTATTTACTTCTTTTGATATTCAAATTTGGGTCAAAGCCCAACCCTCAGAGCAAACTTCTCCTTACCTTGAAACACAAGAAAGACCAACCTCCTAACCACAAAACCCGGAGGTCACTAGTTTAAGGGTAATGGGGGTAGGGTTTTGCCTGTCTGAGTTCCTTGTCTAATTTGCTTAGAAGTTTGTTTCAAGATTCTGCTTTGCTTTTAGTTATAGATATATTCCTGTGTAAGAAAGATAGCATGGTTTGAAAGTATGACACTTTTCCAGGTATGAGTACTATAAATTAGAAAAACAGTGCATTCATTTTGACAGGTTTTTAAAGAATTTTTAAAAGAAAATAATGCATTCAAATGTAAATAAAACCCATAAAATATAAAAAATGAATGCTAAAATACATAAATAAATATGCATATTCACAAACATATATATCATCTACATGTCTAGGTCAACTGTTTCAGCATATCATGAGGGTGAATCATGATATATTAACTTCTTTGCTACTATGATGGATTTTACTTTCTGGTGTTAGGATTTGGTTTTCTGGTGTCTGAATAAATGTATTTGTTTCTGTCTTCTATATGGAGAGTCTGTTATATTTTGCAATTGAGAACTATGCCAGTGCATTTATAGTTGCCATTGATACTGTGAGTATTGCATTGGTGCTATGCTGTGCTCCAGAGAAAATGCTTTCTCTAAATCAGGAATTTGTAAGGTAGGTCTACGTGTGTGTGTGTGTGTGTGTGTGTGTGTGTGTGATGGACCCTTTAGCAACCAGTTAAAACATATTGATCGCTTCTCAGCCAAAAAAAAAAGAAATGGAGCAAAGAAAATACATAGTATTATAAAAGAAACCAATTATATTGGAATACAGTTATCAAACTATGTATAAAAAGTAAAAATGAGTTAATAAACCCTAAGTTAGGAATTCCTAGTTTTAAGTTAATAATGACTCCTTTATTGTCAAAACATGTATTCAAAATTCAAACTTCTTCATCTCTTAAGCATTTAATCCTGTTGACTCCCTCTCTTCTTGGATACTCCTCTCTCAATTTTTGGGGCCCTTACCTCTTTACAGAGAATATCTCTGATAAACATCTAATATCCAGAATATATTATGAATCAGACAAGTATACAGTTTTGAAGTTCTAATACCTCTTGAGGCAGGTAGATGGCTCAGTAGGTAAAGCCCTAGGTCTGGAGTCAGGCACACCTGAATTTTAAACTAGCTGCAGACACTTCTTATATGACCCTAGGCAAGTCATTTTACCTCTGCCTCAATCTGTTGGGGAAGGAAATGACAAACTGCTCCAGTATCTTTGCCAAAAACAAACAAACAAAACAACAACAAAACAATGGGAAATATTGGTGCGATGTGGTCCATGGGGTCACAAAGAGTCAGACATGGGGCGGCTAGGTGGCGCAGTGAATAGAGCGCCGGCCCTGGAATCAGAAGGACCTGAGTTCGGAGCCGGCCTCCGACACTTAATCCGCACAAACAAAAACCTAGCCGTGTAACCTTGGGCAAGTTACTTAACCCCAATTGCCCTAAAGGGGCGGCTAGGTGGCGCAGTGAGTAAGAGCGCCGGCCTCGGAGTTGGGATGACCCGAGATCAGATCCGGCCTCAGAAAATGAGCACCCACACATAAATAATGACTAGCCGTGTAACCTTGAGCAAGTTACTTAACCCCAATTGCTTTAAAAAAAAAAAAAAGAGTCAGACATGACTGAATGATTGAAAAACAAAAACTGCACACACATACGTACACAAATTATTTCAATGGTTAGTTACTCAAAAATTAGAATCTAACAAAAGCAGAAGAGACCTTGGACTTCTTCACTCTGCACTCTCTGATTCTCTATGAAGCCTAGATAGCATTATATTTTGTTTTGTTTTGTTTCATTTTGTTTTTACTACCATTGCACACTGTAGTAACAACTAGTATAGGTTCTATGATGAACAGAAAAATAGATCCCATCTTAGTCCTGAATTAGACCAAAGCCTGCTCAGATACCAGAAAATACACCAATAGAAATGGAAAGTTAGCCTTCTGAGGACACTGAAACTACTTCCCTACATCTTAAAGGAATATGAAACTGGTTGGATCTAGAGTAAATAACTACTGAATGGGAGAAGGGAGGTGGTTGAATTTTATTTAAATCAATATGAGGCTCTTATTAAATGCCCACTATTATTAGTTTCTCTATGATTCTAGTGTCCTGTAATCAATATCTTTCGTATCTACAAAGAAACATTCACCAATACTATTCTACAAATTACTTTTATATTATCCATGAAATAATTTATTCCTTAAAGGAAATCAAAGCCAAAAGAAAAACCAAGATAAATGTGGACAGGTGGAAGGCCCATTTTCTTCATCTATAGGGAGATGGATTATATGATGGTTAAGACTCCATTCAGCTTTAAATCTTATGATATGAGGATATAAGTAAAAATGTGTGCATGTTGGGTTCTTGCTTCATAAATGTTTATGGGTGATTTAGTATGATTTAATGGTAACAAATTTTGGTGTATATGATCTCATTTCTCTGTTCTTCATTTTTTAAAGCACCACAGATGTGCCCATTTTGTGAAATTTTAAGTACTTTCTCCAGACCTAGAATAATGGCTAGATGCTTAGATTATCTCCCCTAATTATCATTTTCATCATTAAATAGAGATAAGAGTAAACAAAATCTTAACAACATTAAGTGAATTGTCCAATGTAATAAGATTAAGGAATGGTGCAGTTGGATCTTTCAGGACATCCATTGTGAAAGTCCTGAAATCTCTTTGGTATATCAATTAAATTGTGTGTTCATTCCATTCCATTAAATTTCAAAGAAGAGGGGCGGCTAGGTGGCGCAGTGAGTAAGAGCACCGGCCTCGGGGTTGGGATGACCCAAGATCGAATACGGCCTCAGAATATGAGCACCCACACATAAATAATGACTAGCTGTGTAACCTTGAGTAAATTACTTAACCCCAATTGCTCTAAAAAAAAAAAATTCAAAGAAGGAACCCACTACTTTCTGAGGCAGCTACTCTACTGTTGGCCAACTCCAGTAATTGTAAAATGCTTTCTAATATTAAGCCAAAATTAGTTTTACATACTTTTAATTGGTTATAATTCTGCATTCTCTATCTGCACAGATAAGTCTGTTTTCTCTTCCAAAAAACACATGCTCATATATCAGAAATAAACTATTGTTTCCTCCTTAAGTCTTCTCTGTCTAGGCTAAACATTCTTAGTTGGCATAATTTTTCTTATTATAAAATGGATTACAGGAACCTCAAAATCCTGATGAAATTCTTGTGTAAGTGTGATATAATGGAAAAACCAACAAAACCCACTTGATCTAAAATCAAAGGATGTGAATTGAAATGCTAACTCTGTGATTTACTGTCTTAATTTTGAGCAAAAAACATCCATGTTACCCCTCAAGGTCTTACTATACTTATTTTCAAAATAAGGGCACTATATATTCATGGATACCCTTTAGTTATGTGGCAATCTAACATATGGGAAGATTATTGGAGCTGTTATAGGAAGATCTATATTGAATCTCAGACTTGCTCATTAGAATTTGTCTGATATTGGTCAAGCAATTTCATTTCCCTGGGTCTCAGTTTCCTCATCTGTAAAACGAGGGAGTTGTACAAAATGACCTTTTGGTTCCTTGCTTCTACAAGAGCTCTGATGCTATGATCTTATGATTTATAGAGACTCCCTAGTAAAGGGTCAAAATTGTGTAATGGAGGAAAAACAAAATTAAAAAAAAAAAACAGAAAAGTAAATACTAGATTTGCAAGACAAGAATGTGGATTCGAATCTAAGATCTACATATTACCACCTGTTCTGCCACTCTTGACTTTTTTATTCTACTAATTTCACTTATCTTTAAAAGGGAGGCATTAGACAACATGAACACTAAAGTTGTTTCTAACTCTCAATTTTAGGATCTAATGGTCCCTCTCAGACAGGCACCTAGAACTAGACAAAATACTCCAAACTGTGTTCAATGTAGAGTTCTAGATTTGAACCCAGATAATGTCAGTTTAATTCTTTTCTCTGACACAACCTGAGTGACCTGGGGCACAGCTTAACTTGTTTGAGCTTTGTTTTTCTCATCTACAAAAAGAAGTGCTTGGATTACGGAAAATATCCCATTAATAAAATAAAATATGAGCTGCAGTTTGGTGTAGTAGATAGAGTGCTAGTCCTAGAATTCAGACTCACAAGAGTCCTGAGTGCATCTGCAGCCGCAGATACTTACCAGCTGTGTGATTCTGGGCAAGTCACTGAACCTTTGTCTGCCTTAGTTTATTCATCTGTAAAACGTGAATAATAATAGTACCTACTTCCCAAAAAACTGTGTGTGTGATCTAATGTGATCATATTTGTAAAACACTATATAATTAACTATCATATATGATTGCTAGTGATATGTTCATTAAATAATCAAATTATTGTTTCAATTAAGGAAAAAGAGTGTATCTTCTACAAAAGAAAATCCATACTGTGTACTTATTGGATAAAAAAAGAAAGAAAAGGAAACTCTTGGTAATGTGATGCATCTTTTAAAAAACTAATTTAACTAAGTAACTGTCTGGCTAGTCACATATACTTTCTCATTGATAAAAAGCCAACATTATGTTTGTCCCAAGCATTTCTTTGTCCTGTTTTTTTTTTGTTGTTGTTGTTCATAAATATATAATTTAATAAGAGAACTTGATTATCTTTTGTTCGGCTTTTAGATTGCACTTGTAGGTATGGTTAAAAAAAGAGAAAGAAAAGAAAGGTTAGTGCTATTCTCATAGGGCTTGGGAAAGCAGAGACTGTAATGAAATGTGCAGTCATGCCCCAATTTCCGTGCTCCCATGCTGAAGTCAGCACATAATAGCTCATACAGGAGAGAATGCTGAGATGCCAACCTGTCAAAGACTAAATCAGGGATTATCTCTGTGATGCTTCCATTTCTTTGAACAAGGCTCCCTTTGGTGGCTTTCGAAGCAGATGCTTTGCTGCCTATTCCCTGATATATAGGTCTGTCTGTCTCTTTTCCTCCAAAGACACAAACACTGCCAAGTGCTTGGAAGATTTGAGCATCACAACTCTCTGTTCTTGCATATACTTTTCATCAGTTTCTTCCTACCATTAAAAATTCACTGGCTGCTTTTATTTCTTGTCCCTTTTTAAACTGCCACCAAGAATTCTGAATAAGGAAACCACTAATGCCCCCTTTTTTTACTATGGACATTGAGAATTACAATTTTACTGTGTTGATCACTGTGGTGAAGCCCGCCCATGCATGCTGTGAACTTGTACCTGTTGTCTGGAGTACCACTTTTGGAAGGAATGTTTTCTTTAAAATGTTGAGGAAAAGAAATAGACACAGAGACAGACAGAAATATATACACACAGAGACAGAGACAGACAGACACACACAGACACAGAGAAAGAAACAGAGAGACAGAAATGGAGAGATATAGACAGAGAGAGCGACAGAGAGAGAATCATCAGATTAAGTGGGGTTTAAGGTAGGATTCCTTCTGTTACTCTATTTAATGGACCAACCAAATTATCTCAAAGGAAATATTTTTTAAATCATTTTTAGTATTGTTATATACTTTAGGGGTGAAAATTTTCTTTTCATGAGGGAAAATAATTTGCTTTTTTTGTATTTCACACGTAAATTTTCCTCAGGTTATATTTCCCCTTTAAAAAATTTAATGGGGGCGGCTAGGTGGCGCAGTGAATAGAGCGCCGGCCCTGGAATCAGAAGGACCTGAGTTCGGAGCCGGCCTCAGACACTTAATCCGCACAAACAAAAACCTAGCCGTGTAACCTTGAGCAAGTTACTTAACCCCAATTGCTTAAAAAAAAAAAATTAATGAATTCCCAAAGGGTTTCTTGAAATTAATTATAATAAATATTTTCTTCACTCTACAAAAATTTTATTCATATGTGTTTCAGAGTAAACCAGTAGCTAATTTTGACATGTGAACTAAACATTTTGTGGTAAAATGGACACATAAATATATAAGAAAGAATTTATAATTCTTCTTTCTTTTCCATTAATAGCTTCTAAGATTATCCAAGCTGCCTTCTTTCTGGAAAAAAAAAATCATCTTACTAATTCTAAATAATATATCAGTCATTATCTTCTATTTACCATCAACATTTACACCCCCAGTTTATATTATGCTTTTCATTTGCTAATATATATTTACATATATGCATATGTGTTTATATACATACATGCACATACACATATACATACATAAATATCCACGCACATTACACACACACACACATACATATATATGTGTATATATATATATATATATATATATATATATATATATATATATATATATATATGTTGTAGGACCCATAAGGGTAACTTGTATATGTAATGAACAACTCTGGGCATGGAACTCACCCCATGAATGCAGACGCTCAAGTCTTTCATAATTGGAAAGTCTTAGAAAGATAAGAGATAAACTGAAAGTTTAAATGACTTATCCATAGCTATAGATACTTATCCATAGCTACTTGAATCTGAAGATGTACTTGAACACACTGCTTCTCAGGTTTATTAAAGCTAGACCTCTGTCAACTACATAGTGCTATCTCTCTGTGTCTATTTTGCATTCTTTAGTTGTTTTGTTTGTATATTTTATCTCACATATTTAGTTGGAACTTCATGGTCAAAGCTTGTTGATATAAGCTTGAATCTTGTGAATGCTTTATGTGGGTTTCAGTCCTACCACACTAATCTCTGGCATTTTCAAGATGTCAACTTGATATATACTCACCCTTAATAAAGAGGGGAAAATACTCTCCAATATTCAAATTCTTTTTAATTCCTGGCCACAATGACCAATTTCATGCCTGACCAATTAATTTCTGTTTCTTATTATTGATCCTCATGGCACAAACAAAGCTTAAACCAATCTATAAAGATAATACCTACAATCACTTGTAAACACAAAATCTTCTCTATAACAGTGTATTAGCTTAAACTGTTTTATTTTTCCTTTTTAACTGTGAAACAATACATTTCTTTTTTTCATTGTGAAAAAAATGCATTTCACGCTACTGAATTCTTGCTTAAAGAATAAATACACAAGTAGAGAAAGAAAGATAAATATTTGTTATCTAGGCATCCATTAATCCAACTTTGATTTATTTTATTTTCTGATGATATAATGCAAATTAAATCTAACGGCAGCATTGTAGTAAAAAAAAAAAAGGTCAAAATCATAATACTTAAAAGAATATTTTCTTCCATGTGCTGTATATGATTCACTCCCCATCAGGAGTTAGCACCACTTTTTTTCAGGTGCCAAAGCAGGTATACAGATATCGGGTGACAAAAGACCTAAAAATTCATGTTCTTTTCCTATTTGATTTGACCTAGATCTTTTCTTAAGCACTTCAGACTCTTGACAGCAGCATAGCATGGAACAGATTACAAATTTTTCAATATAGAACTCATGGTTGAGTGAAGCTAGATAAGGATTTGATTTTTGCCCAATGTTGGCTCAATTTTCCTGTGTTGAGTAATAAATGACAAATTAATATAGAAAGTCTATGTAGGATCCTTAAGAACTAGTGTATAGCAGAAGATAGTTTACTCTTTCCATATAACCATGAATATTAACCACATAATATATACCAATTTGTACAATTAATGAGGCTATGATATTTCGGTTTTGGAGTTAATCTTAATGCACTTGTTTCTCAACCAGTCAAAAAAATAAAATTAGGTTGACAATTTAACTATGGTAATGTTTGCATACAAACTACACCAACAGAAGTCCACACAGACCCATACACATAGAATTAGGAAGCATACATCTGTGTCCAACCTGTCAACCTAATTTTTGTTCTGGTAGCTAATGGAAAAATGAAAAAAAATTATAATTATTAAAGTCTTTGTAATCTTTTTATATTATTTTGCCATTAAATCTTGAAGATATTGCCTTTGGGTAAGAGATATTTGACTCTTCTATTTTTTAAACATGATAATTTTGTTGTCAATCACTTGTATTCATGCTATAAAAAACACAAACCTTCCCTAATGTTTATAAATGCAGCTGGCCATTCATAGAAAAGCCAGAGAAAATACTGTGTTTGGAAGTTTTTAGCATAAGCATAACTGAGTATAGCTCTATAATCATGCCATTGTAAGAATGTACTTAGTTATTGAAAACCAGAAATGATTTACTGCCTAGCCTTCCACCTGTTCTCCTTTATCACAGCCATTACATTGTAGAGTGAAACTTTCTAAATACTTTCTGCCATAGTCCAATTAACCAATCTGTCATCTTTTACATATGGATATGATATGAACTGCTTAATTTCAACTAATATCAATTATAGTTTTTCATACTTTTCCACTGTAAACCACTATCACTTCAACATTACTCAAAACAGAGTCTCAAATTTACTATTTATTTTAAAATCATAATTTTCTAAGGAAGAAACTTATACTATATATTGAAATTCAGTGTGTTTATGAAAAGCACCTGCCAGTGTGAGCACTGTCACTTCATTAGCAAAATCCAATGACCAACATATAAAGAATAGAATAATAAGCATACATCTAAAGTCTGATATATGCCATAGAAATTATATCTATTGACGTCCTTATTTTGATCATATATAATAACACGTGAAAGAGAATCTATGCTTGATGGTACTCCACAAATGGTTAAAAGAACCACTGACAAACGTTCTATAACATTGAATACAGTTAGTGATAAGTAAGATATACTTCTTACTTCAAGAATATGGAATTTGAGAGTTACAAATCATCAAAGTAATGTGTAACTTCTAGGGCTGAATTGAAAAGAAAATCTCACCCTTACATGAATCTCCTAAACACATGGGCCACTAGTGATTTCAGCAGAGCTGCATATATTTTGGAACCTGGGAGAAGTATTTTACAGCATAAAGTAAGTAGCAGTGTTCCCTTAAAAAGGAAACTTCTTGGTCATATATGCAAAAATAGGCATTATGCTCATTTCAATTCTATCAGTCTTTCCTAAGAGAGAAGATTTGCTGGTGGTTATGAAAATAAAGATAAATTATGTCCCAATTAGTAGAAAATGTTCATGATACAAAAAGGTTGAGCAGATTCATCTTGCATTTTACTTCATGCATTTCAGATGGAAACAGAGAGAAGAAAAGGTGAGGAGGGCCAAGTTTTTATTCTACTTTGCTTTATGTAGCTATGTAAGTCAGATATGCTTTAAGTACTATGATTCTGAAGACTAATGCGGCTAACATAAAAACTCAAACTGACAGTCCAAGGAAAGAATAATGATAAGTCACTCATACCCTACTAATTTAGAAATGTTGTTGGATTGTTCAGTCATGCCATCTTTGTGACCCCCATAGACTACAGCACACAAGTCCCTTCTATCCTCTATTATCTCTTGAAGTCTGTCTAAGTTCTGTTCATTGTTTCCATGACTACCCAGCAAATAATTCCCCAACTACTTGGGCAGATTCCCAGATACTCCCACTGGGCTTCCCCATCCTTTATTCTCCTTTCCCTTCCCTTCAATTGATACAAATCACACTGATTTAGGATGCTCATCCTTTGCCTTCAGTAACCCAACCAAGCAAACTGACATCCAGAGAAAAAAAAGAAACTTGTTCAAGCTCACAATGGTATGTAACGAATTTCTATATGAAGGCAAATAATCTATTTTAGGCGATAGAAAAAAAGACACAAACACACACACACACACACACACACACACACACACACACACACAGAGACCAAGAAAGCTATACTTGTTAGAAGATAGTCTGGAATGTCACATTAAGTATGTAATTGTCAGAAAAAAACAAAACAAAACACTAAGTGGTTAATATGTCCATGAACCAGTCCCAAACTCTGAATGGTATGTTATATACAGTTTCTTCTGTAATGTGTAATTTGCAGTCAGGTCCAATAGTTTCTATTCCTCCCACAATCACCCACACCCACCAGAAGACAGGTGCAGGGAGGAGGAAACCATCTGGGGATTTTAGGGTGTTGAGAAGACTCATGTCTTATTTAACCATTTGTTGTTTACCTTGTCTTTATTTCAGATAAATTTCTTTTCCTTTGAAATTGCATATCTTCTGGTTGGTCAGTCTGTCAAATAAATCTTTGCTGGAGGCAATTAATGTGCATGTCAGCCTTTTGCTTGAATATAATTTTAAAATGAGTGAGGAGAGCAGAAGAAGGAAGAAGGGAATAAGAACAATCCCTTGATTATTTTGTATATTTTAATTTTGGTTAGAAGAAAGCAAGCAAAAACATCTTAGAATAACTCATCCCGACTTCATAAGTAGAAAAATGGAGGTAACACTACTCTACCCCTCTTCTCAACTTTCCTATTTCTCCTAAGGGCATCATTAACCTTTCAGTTACCCAGGTTACAACTTCAAAGTCCTCACTCTACCTCACCCACTTATCTAATGGATTGCGTCCAAGTCTTGCCACTTCTACCACTATATCATTTCTTATATCCATTACCTTCTCTCTACTCACATGCCCAAATTATGATGGAGTGTCATGACCTTTCACCCTTATTATTGTAAAAGCTTCCTAAATGTCCTCCCTGCCTCAAGTACCTCCCATCATAATTCCATGCTCCACCCAGCTAACAACGTAATTTTTCTAAAGCTCAGGACTGATCATTTCACTAAGTACATTCCAAGGGTTCCTCATTATCCCTCCAGTGAAATACAAATTTCTCTGTTTACATTTAAAATCCTTCATAACCTGACTCCAGTTCTGCTTTTAAATTCTTTTATACATTATATTCCTTCACATTGTTTATAATCTAGTTAAACTAGTTTTCTTGCTTTTCTTCACAAATAGTACTTCATTTCCTTTCTCTAAGACTTTAAGCTAGCTTTTCCTCAAGCCAAGTGAGTTCCCTCTTGACCTCCTATACTTAAAATTAATCCTTTCTTTACTTAAAAGGTCACAATAAAACATCATTTCTATAGGAAGTCATTCCTTAGCCTCACAGTTGAGAATGTTTGTCCTCCAAAATCATCGTGCATATTTTTGTATATATTTTGCATATACTTATACATGTACATGTTGTCTTCCCCAGTAGAACGTAACCTATTTCATGGCAATTATTTTTTGTGTAGACATTTTAACTTAGCACAGCAACTAGTCACGTAACTACTTGGTATTTGATTGATTGACTCCATTCTCTCTATATAAGTTAAGGGAAGGAAAGAAACTCTGTCTCACAGTAAATAGGTGGTATACCTAGAAAATGAAATAGACAAAAATACTTAGGGGGCTTTTAGAAAAAAAAAAAAGAGGCATAATAGGCAGAAAGCAAGGCCAAAGAAAAACTCCTTGGTATTTATACTGAAAGGTATGCTCAGACTTCAATAGTTCCTCTTACCCTCTGCCTACCCATTGGTCATTCTGATTTTACTCCTTATAAGTGCTACGCCCATCCTTACTTATGAAGCTAGGATTTGGGGGATTCCTGACTCTACTGCTATCAGGACTGGTTGGAGATAAAATGAATTCTTGACATCTGAGGTTGGAACTCTGAGCCTATCTTTCCCATGTAAAAACAGAGCTAAACATGTTTCTGTGGCCCAGCCTGGAGATCTACTCTAAAATGATAATATTAATTTTGGGGGAAAATTAATTTTGAGATACAAATAAAAAACTTGTGATTGATCTTTTGAGAATATAATACAATTATCAATTGGAGATGGTATGTGTAAGCTGGAGCTTCTGAGCTTAGATCCTATGATCTTTTAAATTTCTTTTTTTCTTCAAATGAGATTTTTTAAAAATTTTACTAATTTTTATCATTAATTTCTGAAAATATTCTGAAAATATTCATCTTCCTTCCCCTGCCCCCTTGCAAATGAACCCTAGGATGAAACAAAGAAAAAATAGGGAAGAAAAAGAAGAGTTACAGGGAAAACATCTAACTATACAGATGACATTCTTATCCAATAGTCCCCTGCTTCCCTGCCAAGTGTATTGAGCTGTTTCATGTCTCTTATATGGGACTATTACTATTTTTTCAGCTATTCAGAGGTAAACTTCCTTTAAGTGATCTGTTCAATTACTCTAAGGAGTCATATGTGCTATTCTTATATCTCTTATTTTACTCTGTCACATAATACTAATTGTACAAAACTTATGTTAAGGATATGAGGTATCCTGTTATCTAATCAGTAGAGAGAATACATAGGTGCATGTTACTATATGTGTCAAGGTTGAGACCTAAATCTCACCTTCTTAATTTCTAGGCCAGTTCTCTATTAACTACTCCATGTTCTCCTTTCTTCTCTAAATTCTTCATTCAATGCTATATTTCTATATAATAGAACATACCACAAATTTGGCAAAATCAAAGCGATACTTTTGTATTTGACCAACTTTTATTCAAAACAAATTTTATTATAAGCTCTACTATATAATAATTTGCAAGAAAACAAGAAGCAGGTGTGAAGCGGTGAGCACTGGGAAAGGGAAGGCGGAACGACGCGGAAGGAAAGTGCCGAAACCTCTGATTGACTCCAGGACTTTTAAAGGGAAATCCTTTTCTTTCTGGCCCGTGCGGAGTCGGTCGCTCACGGCAGAGGGTCTGAAGTTTGGAAGCGTTTTCGGTGGCTCTTCGACGGGCCCCCAGCCGTCAACATGGCCACTGGAGCTTGTGATCAGATCACTGCTTTGGGAATGTTAATTTGGCAGCTGAGTGAGGAATGATTGTACAGGGGAGACGCTGGATAGAGAACAGTCTTGGGAAAGGTGACCGTGTAGTGAAAAAAATGAGAAAATGATAACAAATATGTTCCGTGATAAGAGCGTCCAATCTCCATTTACATTAGCCACAGAACGAATACATAGAGTTACACCGAAAACGGTATGGCTACCGCTTGGATTACCATGAGAAAAAGAGAAAGAAGGAAAGCCGAGAGGCTCATGAACGTTCAAAGAAAGCAAAGAAAATGATTGGTCTAAAAGCCAAACTCTACCATAAACAGCGTCATGCTGAGAAGATTCAGATGAAAAAGACTATCAAGATGCATGAAAAGAGAAATACCAAGCAGAAAAATGATGAAAAAACTCCCCAAGGAGCAGTGCCTGCATATCTGCTGGACAGAGAAGGGCAGTCCCGAGCCAAAGTCCTTTCCAATATGATTAAACAGAAACGAAAAGAGAAAGCTGGTAAATGGGAAGTGCCCTTGCCAAAAGTTCGTGCCCAGGGAGAAACAGAAGTGTTAAAGGTTATTCGTACAGGAAAGAGAAAGAAGAAGGCTTGGAAATGAATGGTTACTAAAGTCTGTTTTGTTGGGGATGGCTTTACTCGAAAACCACCAAAATATGAAAGATTTATTAGGCCAATGGGTTTACGTTTTAAGAAGGCTCATGTAACTCATCCTGAACTTAAAGCTACTTTTTGCCTACCCATACTTGGTGTGAAGAAAAATCCCTCCTCCCCACTATATACAACTTTGGGTGTTATTACCAAAGGGACTGTCATTGAAGTGAATGTGAGTGAGTTGGGCCTTGTGACACAAGGAGGCAAAGTTATTTGGGGAAAATATGGACAAGTTACCAACAATCCAAAAAATGATGGATGCATAAATGCTGTCTTACTTGTTCGATTGACTGAAGTTCTACATCTTTGATAATTATTTAAAGATTCTACAATATATCAAGAAAATGACAACAGTTACTACGTTGAACAGTCACAAAACAAAACCGAAGACCCAGTTCTACACATTGGTTGTTTTGATTTGAGATTAACTTGGAAAAGAGATGAGACACTATTTTCTACTCTTTTATGAGACTTTTTCCCATTTTGAAGTGGCAATAAAAAAGCTTGTAGCTACTCTGCCTGCTGAAAAAAAAAAAAGAAAACAAGAAGCAAAAACCAATAAGAAGAGACAAAAAACCCTACAATTTGGAAGACATTATGTAGGAATAGTAAGAATGCTGGCTTTGGACCCTGTGAGTCTGCCTTGAACCCTGGTTTTCATAATTGTGTTGCTCTGTGTGTTCTTAGTTAAATTGTTACTCATCTGATTGGACTACATCTAAGATTTTTTCCATATCTAAACCCAATGATTTCTTACTACCCATCTAGAAATATTTCTGAGAATATATGTACAGGAAATTATATCTATATAAAAAGTAAAAGAGCTGGTTCCATAATAATAACCTGGGTGGTAATAATTACAATATATGTATCTTTTTAAAGTTTTTACAATATCTTTTGTGAAAATTGGTTATAAGATATTTCATACTCATTTTATGGAGGGTGCTGTAATATCCCATTTGAAGGCCCCAAATGACTTTTCATTAAATGTGCTATTATAAACTATAAAATAAATATTGTAGCTTGAGAAATTACCATTATCACATACATTTACATAACAAACTACAATAGCTCTAAGGCCTTGTTATAGTCAATTGTATCAATTCTTATACAGATTTTCATTTTCCAGTGCAATTATTTGTTTTAATTAATCATTGCAAGTTTTGGTAAAATAAATTATCATCTATTGACTTTGCATTGAAACAAGCTATAGTAATTAGAAAAGCAGTTTTGCTCCTTCAGCTTTCTAGGATGCATAAAATGTATCCCACAAGATGGTCATGTGACATTATAGTTGCATCTTTGGTGACATTTGGTTATATATGATATAATATTATTTGACTCCAAGTAGCCATTTGCACAATTTATAAGGTAAATTTAATATAATCTCCTTAAATGAAGTATTTTAATTCAACTTTAATAAAAATATTTATAGCTCACTATCATTTGTAAGCTAATATAGAAAATACTGATGCCAATTAAACACCTTCACAATCTAGTGCATTCCTACTTCTCCATTCTTCTTACACTCAACTCTTTTAGGTACCATAACACTGGTCTCCTTGCTCTTCCTCACCCACAGCACTCCATCTCCCATGTTTGTGACTTTTTATTCAGTATCCTTCAGTTCTGAGATTCTTTTCTTCTTCACTTCCAGCTTCTGAATTCCCTGGATTGTTACAAGAGTCAACTCAAACACCACATTCATCAGGAGGTATTTTTCAGTCCCTTCACTGCTAGGACCTATTCTCTATGATAACCTTTCATTTACAATGTTTAGTGACAATGTACATTTTTTTTTTTGTATGTAGGCTTCACTATTAAAATGTGAGCCTTATGAGGGCAAGGACAATGTTTTATTTTGTTTTGTTTTGTTTTTTCTTTCTTTGTATGCCCAGAGCATAGTACAGCATTGTCATATAGTGAGTACTTAAGATATACCTGTCCATTTATCTCTAATTGTTCCAGGTAATTAATATTCTAGGTCTCCAACTGACATGCAAGTTGTGAATCTGCACCACTGTAAGGAAATTTCACATGAAAGTTTCCAAAGGTCCAGAACAACAAAGAAAAAATAATAACTTGGAAGAAATAGAGGCATTCTCAAATATGTAAGAAAATGAATATACTGGGGCAGCTAGGTGGTGCAGTGAGGAGAGCGTTGGCCCTGGAGTCAGAAGGACCTGAGTTTGGATCCAACCTCAGACACTTAACGAACACACAAACAAAAAAACGTAGCCGTGTGACCTTGGGCACATTACTTAACCCCAATTGCCCTCCAAAAAGCAAAAAAAGAAAAAAAGAAAGAAAGAAGGAAAGAAGGAAAGAAGGAAAGAAAGAAAGAAAGAAAGAAAGAAAGAAAGAAAGAAAGAAAGAAAGAAAGAAAGAAAGAAAGAAAGAAAGAAAGAAAGAAACAAAGAAAGAAAGAAAGAAAATGAATATACTCATATTTCATTTTTTTTTGGTCCCCTACTTTTCTAGAACTAGCTCCCATGAATTCTCATGTCTACTAGGTTTAACCTTCTCAAGAAGTCTGTACAGTTAACTGGAAAGTATCCCAGAAACATATGTAGGTAGCAACAATATTCCAATATTCTTGTGGACTCTGCCAAGAAGTCTGACATGATGTTAATCTGCCTGAATTGATTTTACAGCTACTCTGTCCCCTAGCTATATTACTGAAGCTATATATGAAACATAGAATGTGCCCTATGCTGAGTAGGTAAAGTAATAGTGATCAGGTTATAGGTTAATATTCTATATGCAGTGTCCTCTCCTTTTCACCATAGAATAACCTAATAGATGGAATGTTTTCAAATAGGCAGAGAAAGATACAAGCAGATTAGTAAAAAAAATTAAAGGTAATTGGATAATTATTGGGAGTAAATAAAAAAAGTCAATCAAGATATAATTATTTTCTGAATGACAAATTAAAAATGAAAGCTATGAAATGATTACTAGAGAAGAGTCCATTTGAATAATGAAAAAATAGGTTAAAGAAAGGAATATTTTCAAGTGCTTCAAAATTTCCCTAAAACTCTCCTTTCTAAATCTGTTACTAAAGAAGAGTCCATTTGAATAAAAGAAAAATGGAGCAGAGAGAGGAATACTTTCAAGTATTTTAGAATTTTCCTAAATCTGTTACTAAAGAAGAATCCATTTAAATAAAAGAAAAATAGACTAGAGAGAAGAATGCTTTCTAGTATTTTAAAATTTTCCTAAATCTTCCCTGCAAATGTGTTACTAAAGAACATTCCATTTGGACAAAGGAAAGATAGACAAAGAGGGCATTTTGAGTATTTTTATATATTTCTTAAATTCCTCCTACAAACCAATTAATATAAACTTCTTTGAAAATGTAATAAAAAATTTCTGCATATTGTCATATTTCATCTAATTCTTATTTCACATTATTCCAGAGACAATGTGACACAGTGAAAAAAGGACTAGCTCTGGAGTCAACCTGGGCTCAAATCCATTATCTAACATTTTTTACAGTATAATTGTGAACAAGTTTCCCATCTATAAAATGGGGAGTGGATGCAGAAAGTTTAGCCTAAATAACTTGAAAGTTCCCTTCCAGCTCTATGTCTGCATTTGGAAAGCACTCCCTCTTCATTTTGCACTATAGAATTCATACCATCACTGAAAGTACAGCTCAACCATGTCCTTTCCTTATCACCAACTATCTTTGTTCTATTGTCAAACTGTCTTTTTCTTGAAACCACCATACATTGTTTTGTATATACTTTGCATTTGATCAAATTTGGAAATAGTCTATCTCTTTAGTAGAAGAAGAGCTCCACAGACAGGAATTTTTCTTTTCATTTTTGACTTTGTAATATGAGTTCCTAGCACTGTATCTCACAGAAAGCTAAGGCTTGTTGAATTGAATTGAATTACTGAACTTACAGTTTTCTTTCAAGCAGTAACTATGCCTATTCCTAGCAATTTCTACATTTCAAAGAAAGGACAAAGAAAGTAATAAAAATAACTTGCATAAATGTTTTTAAATGAATTACTATTTTAAATTTCAAGTATGTACCATTGAAAACAAATCATGGACAGATACCATGATCTTCCCATTATGAAACTAAATGAAGGAATTTTTTTTTATGCTTATAAAAAAACAAAATATTATACAGTCTTTCCTTGTGAGTAATAGCCCGGGAAGATATCAAACTCAAGGACGAGTTGAACTCAAGTTATCAACCATTCATATTATGTTGCAACATCAATGGAATATGATTCAAAGAAAACCTGAGTATTTAGTTATTAAGGAAAATAGGATCATTTATATCCTTTTGCAGAAAATGATCAGGAACATTTCATACTTGAGAAAATATTATCCTTACAACACTGTCAAGGTTAGTCTTCACTTCGTTTATTAAGTGAGAAAATGCCAAGGTGGCACCATTAACTTGACATCTCATAGAAACTTCTCCGGCATTTTCTCAGAAACAAGCTTAAATGTGAGTGTGCACATTCCCTTTAATAAGAAATTACTAAAAGCATTCTTGAGGTCAGTTTCTTATTCCACGATTCACACACTGGAGCTCTTCCTCATTAGAATTTCATTAATTCTTTCTGGACCCTGAATGTTTTTTTATTTTAAAAAACAGTTTCCCTATTCCATTTTTTCACTTACCTGTTTTTCTGTTTCTTCATTCCAGTAATCTACTGTTTCTGATTATTTGAAGCCCAGGGATACTGACCTGATTTTGAAACTAAAAAAGTATTACTAAGAAATCCTTATTATTCTTCAGGTTTATTTAACTACTATCAAATATACAGAAGCAGTGGCAAAAAGAGCATGGGCCTTTAAATTTAAATAACTTAACTAAAATTTCTCACTAAATGTCTAAATTGAACTTCTCTGAATCTCAGAATATGCACCATTTAAGATGGAAATAATCCTTATACAGAGCAACACATTTGGCCTGGTTGCAAGGACTAGTTGGGTTCAATATCTGCCTTGGTTATTCATTAGCTATATGGTCATGGATGATTCCCTTAACCTCTCTCAGCTCCACTAAACTTTTTGGTAATTACCTACTAAGCTTTAAATAGTCTATTATCCCCAACAAAGTGTGAAGGAGTTCTGAGAATTCCTACGTTGAAGGAATTAGAGGTCATTGCCATATTGACATAGTATTGTACATCATAGCTCAAAGAGCTATGAGAATTAAGTGCTATATGCAAAAGAACTTCTGCAATGTACAATTTATGAGGAACAATCACTATTTATAGAATTTAGCCCTTTAACTTGCATATGAGACACTTGTTTTTCCCTACTGAAAATCGCCAATTAGACACCAAATTTGAAATCCTGAAAATCAAAGAAGAGATGAATAAAATTGAAAGTAAGAAAACTGTTGAGTTAATAAGAAAATTGGAAGCTTCATTTTATGACAAAAAATAAACATTAAAATAAATAAATCATTGTTTAATTTTATTTTTTTTTAATTTAAAAAGTGGATTTTATTACTGCGGGACTGCCTGGGTACATGCCCAAATCAGACAGTGCTTTGGCACAGAGCCAGGTTACATAAACTGAAATTACTTACAGTGAGGTAAGCTGAAACTACAGTGATTGCTCAGTGTACATTTGAATTTCCCACCAGCTGTGGAAACCCTAGGCTGGGACTTCTGCCCCACTCACAGATCAATCAGAGGAAAGCAAGGGGTGGGGGTCTTGCCTATTTACAGATCAATTAAGGGAGAGGAAGGTGGAGTTCTCTGCTTTACAAATAAATGAAGTAAAAGGAAGATTGAGTTGCCTGCTTTACAAATCAATGAAGAAAAGGGAAGGTTGAGTTGTCTGCTTTACAAATCAATGAAGGGAAGGGCCAAGTGGAGTAGTGTCCCACAGTCCCTACTGTTCCTTGTAAGTATGTTTAATTTGATTTTAAAAAGGAAAGAAGAAAACCAAACTACCAGTATCAAAAAAGAAAGGGGTGAACTCATCACCAATGAACAAGAAATTAAGACAATTGTTAGGAGTTATTTTGCCCAATTATTTGCCAATAAATTTGATAATCTTAAATAAATGACAAATATATCTACAAAACTATAATTTACCCAGATTAATAGAGGAAATAAAATTATAATAAAATATAATTATAATATAAAAATATATAAAATAGAAGAAATAAAATTATAAATAAAAATAATAAAATTATAAATAAATAAAATTATAAAATAAAAATAAAATTATAAAAATAAAATTACAATGACCCAGTCTTAGAGAAAGGAATTGAACAAGCCATCAATGAACTTCCTAAGAAAAAATCTCCAGAGTCAGATAAGTTTGCAAGTGAATTCTACCAAATATTTAAAGAACAATTAATTCCAATACTATATAAACTATTTCAAAAAATAGGTGGAGTCTGAAAGGATTTATGATGTAACATACTATTCTGTCCATCTCCACAGAAAGAAATGATATTGATTGAATACAGGCAGAAGAATGCTATTTTTTCACTTTCTTTTGAATCGTTTTGCATAAAATTACTAATATGGAATTGTTTTACATAATTGAACATAATTGTACAACCTATACCTGCTTGCATATGGTCTTGGGGGGGTGGGAATCAAAACCGAGGGAGAAATAGATTTTGGAACTCTAAATTTTAAATAAAAATGTTAAAACATTTTTTTTTTTTTAATGCATGAGAAGTTCAAAGTGCTACTAGAGTTCACAGACTGGAAAGGTTACTTTTGACTGATGAAAGCCTAGAAATATGTGTGTAAGGTGGCAATCCTTACTAAGCCATGAATGATGAATTTAATTTCAATTTCTGGAAATTGAAAGGTAAAGAATTTCATGAATAAAGCGTCAGTAAACATAGGGACAGAGTTAGGAAAGCATAGAAAACACTTGGGAAGCAGAGGAAAAGTAAAAAAAAAAGGAGCACACAGTATTTGTCAGTTGGTCTCCATTACAATCCTACTCCAAAACCTCATTGCAGTGTCAAGATAAACTTGAGATTGCAAAGGTTAATACAGTATAATGAAGTAGAGTACAGTAGGTATCATTATGGAATATGAGGGACTGTAGCCATCTTATTTTTCCCTCTGTATGGGCAACAGGGATAGATTGCAGCCTCTGAGACCTGTGTTCTTGCACTAGTCATGACTCACAAAAGGAGCTGAAATATCCCTTGGGGCTGTGGACTGCAGAATACTAAAGGGGATACAGTATAAGGATATATCCCTGAAGGTAGGATGAAAGTGGCTGGGGGAAGCTGGAAAAGAAGTCACAGAACAACTGCAATTCAACAGATGGCAATGGAAAAACAACTGAAAATAGTTAAGCAGAGAAAACTAGCAGATGGCAGTACAGCAAAGAGACTAGCCTAGCAGAGGACAGCAGCAGCTTGCAGCATAGCTCACAGATCGATAACATTTCCATACTAGCAGTTGGCATCATTGCTCTCAGTGGAAAAGCAGAAAGTACCAGCATTGGAGTAGTAGAAGGATTACATTTGGGATGAGTACCTAAAAAATGACTTGGTTGGGCTTTAAATACATTAACTCCAGGTACTTTTCCTCATGGGTATTATGCATGCTTCACTCCCACTTCTAGTTTTGAGCTTGATAGGAGAGTATATTCTTGTACATTTGTATGTAGAAGACATTCTTTTTTAACTTTCTTGATATTTAGTAAATATATTTTACAGATAAAATACTCTTCATTACTTATACTTTAAAAAGCTTGCATAAACAACATAAATGCAACTGGATTACAAAAGGAAGCTATAAATTCATATACAAAAGAGGTATGGGGTTAAAAAAAAAACACAGTTAAATAAATCCAAAACCCATTCTCCATCAGATAAAGAACTGAAACCTATTAACAACCATATGAAACATAACCTCATTTAACTAATAATAAGATAAATACACATCAAGATCTCTCACAACCAACAAGTTGGCAGAGTTATGAGAGATGAAAATATTTGAAGTTGGGAGGATTGTGAAAAGAGAATCATTTTACTACATTGTTGTGGAGCTGTGAATTGGTTCAAACATTTTGGAAAGGAATTTGGCAATAAACTATCGAAATAAATAAAATATCTACCTCTTTGGACCCAGAGATCCCACTATAAGGCACATAATTAAGGCGGGGGGGAAAGATGAGTAATAGAAAAGAACTGGAAAGTAGATGGCCATTTGACTGAGCAATTGCTTAACATGTTATGGTACATTAATTATAATGATGAAACTGGGTCCCTCAAGAGGAGATGAGTAAATGAATATCCCTCCCTTCTTTGTATATATGGGGGACTACAGATAAGAGCCATTGCCTAGATTGTCAAAATTGGTTATTGATAGTACAACTTGCCAGAACGAATCTTTCCCCTTTATATTTGTTGCAATGGATGGCCCTCTTGATAGGAGAAAGGGTAGAGATGCTTGGAAATTAATACAATCTCAAAACAAAGATAATAATTTTAATAATTAACTGCATTTCACTATAAGTCAATTTATTCTCTGCTTATGTTACTCTCTCAAATGCATTGTCATTAGCTGTATCTCTTATCTTCATCAAATGAACAGTCATGGTTGAACATACCTAGTGAATTCAACAATTGAATTCAATTTAAAAATAAAACACATATTAAATGCTTACTCTGCACAAGGCACTGTGCTGGATGTAAAGGAAAAACAATAACCAACCGCTAAATTCTCTCAGGAAGTCTACATTCAATTGAGATGCACTACGTAAAAAGTATATATAAATTAATAAAGTAAATTCAAGAGGAGAGATTATTAAGAGCTGGGAATTTTAAAATATATATATATATATATATATATATATATATATAGTTAACTTAAATTGATGCCTGTTAAATCAATACCATAACACAGAGATATAGATAGATAATGATGATAGATAGATGGAAAGACAGTCATCTAGCCTGACATAGATAGATAGGCAGGGAGATAGATATATTCTATACTTAAGTACGCCCTACTATTTAAGACTTTCACTATTCTATCACCGTAACTTTCGAGTAGAAACTACCAGTGAGCACTGAGACTTCTCTGAGTGTCCTTAGACACTCATTTTCCTCTCACTCCTCATCTCTTGAAATGTATATAGTGCTCTGACAATGTCAAATGAATAATAGATGGAGCTAGTGGCTATCTCCTATTTTAGAACATCTTCAGGGTGAAGGAAAAAGATGTGAATTGAAACTTTGTGAAAGTATTTTGAGCCCGCTTGGCTCAGTCCAGTGACTCAGTCCACTAATTCATATTCAGTAAGGACTAAATGAATTGAGATCCTTACAGATGATAAAATTCAACAAAAATATTTTTATAATAAGATTTTAAAAGATATAATCCAAAGTTAAATACAAATAAAATTCTACTCCCCTCTATGTCCACATTCACTGTGATGATCAGCAATGCAAGGTCAGAAAATATCACCAAAAAGAAATAGGAATCCATCTTAAACCTACAGAGTACAAATTTCCTACAAGCTGGACTTTTTTGTACATTAGAGGTAAGAAAATCATACAAAACTTTCAAGATCTAATATTCTGGGCCAATGAAATCCTAAGGGTAGCCTTTCTACTCTCTTAAAGGGAAACTGGACCGGGCTACATAAAATAAGTGCCTCCCCTGGCACATTCCACCCCTTTTATTAAGATCCCATAAATATTCCAAGGAATCTTTCATCACTAAAATAGATTTAAAGCAGTTCTGACCTCATTTGCAATAACGGATGTAGAACTTAATGCATATAATGAAACAAAAATAAGAGACAAAAAACGATCTTCTAAAAAAATACAATTCCTATATTTGGGATAAAGTGAGGGACAGTTCAAAGTAGGTCTTCTGATTTAAAAAAAAAAAAAAAGGAAAAGAAAGATCAACCATGACAAGAATTAGCAACAAAAAACTTCACGTACATAGTACAGTTCAGGCTGGTCCATCTAGTGCTGTCATCATAACCTATCACAGCTCTGGATAATCTGGATCAAGATAGGAAAAAGTCCATAAATGTATTATGTGCAAACTATTTGCGGGTCAGAGCTGATATCAGGACTCAATACATACTATCACCATTCAATCTTCTCTAACTCCCTTCTCATTCCTTGAACCCCACGAGAGGGATAATATGAAATTTTGGCTCATTTAAGGGACTCTCTTCCATTTAAGGGACTAATTCTCCTGAGTCATACAGTGAAAGGATTCCTTTCCTTTCAGGTAAATCTCCATTCACTGTGATTACAAAAAGGTAGCTCACATATCACTAAAAACTATAACACCTCCCAATAATTCCATCCTTTCACACTAAATACTTTCAAAGAACGAAATGTCTAAACTATCCTGGATAAAAAGAAACTTGCCAATCAAGGGGACCTGAACCATTTTCTCAGGTTGCATATAAATTTCTAAAGGGGCAGAAAACTCTAGGCCCAGGGAACATTACAGATAAGATAAAATAAGGAAGGATTGGAGAGGCTTAGCCAGGACTATGAGTAAAAGTAAACCATGCTTATCAGATGAGTCTTTCTGAAGACTAGGCCAAGAAACTACTAGCCCAGAAAGCAATCCCTCTTCTCAAGGAGGAATTAAAATTGCAGATTTATCAAAAACAATGTTTCTGGCAGGCGAATCATTTTACCCCAATAATCAAGAGGAATGATGATGAAGCTGCCACTTGGAAATCTATTCCAGCACTCAATGATACTATCTAAGCATGGTTGAGACCAAAATGTAATGATGATAATAACTACCAACATTTAAATAGCAGTTACTGTGTGCTAAGCTAAGTGCTAAGTGCTTTACAATTACTAGCTTACTTAAGTCTCACAACATAGGTGCTATCATTATCTCTATTTTACAGATGAGGAAACTGAGGAAAACAGAAGTTAAGTGACTTGTGCAGGGTCATGCAGATAGTAAGAATCTAAGACTTGAATTAAATTCAGTTCTTCCTGTTTCCAGGCCCAGAACTTTTCCCACCAAACCACCTAGATGCCCTAAAGAATGGGATAGTGTGGGGCAGCTAGCTGTCACAGTGAATAGAGCACTGGCCCTGGAGTCAAGAGTACCTGAGTTCAAATTCAGCCTCAAACACTTAGTACTTACTAGCTGTGTTACCTCGTGCAAGTCACTTAACCCCAATTGTTCTGCCTCCCCCCCTCAAAAGGATAAAACAACAACAAATAATACAGTGGTAATTTGTCCAATTTCAAACTCTTTACACAGTAAAATGGATTGCCTAATTTAAAAAATGTAGATGCATAAGGAAAAAGTGTATGATCTGTATATGTTTTATCGTTAATTCCATACTGGTGACAAAACTGGAATTGTAGTCCTTTGTCTTAATATCAACTGAAGCAAAGAGGATCCCTGTCCATGAGAAGTAGAAAGAGGGCTCATATGGTCAGTTAGTCAATCAGAAGGAGATCAAGAATGACATGGTTCAAATTTGGACATTCCTCTCGAAGGAGACAATCACAAGCTTTATCACACTAATTTAGGGAAATTATACAATAATACACCCAACAGAGTATTACATTAATGTGCCTTTTATGTCCTAATTCATAACAGAATCTTTTCCCAATATCTGCCATTCTCATAAATGTATTAACTTGATCATTAAATTCAGGCCACACTCCTCTGGACTTTTCAATCATTCCCTAGATATCTCTATATCCTAAAAACAGCCTCTTTGTATGCTTTGACCATTTATCAATTGCAGAATGGCTTGTATCTTTACAAATTTGACTGTATTCCCTACATATTTGAGGAATGAGGCCCTTATCAGTTAAACTTGCTGTAACATTTTTCTCAGTTTCCTGTTTTCCTTATAATTTTGGCTACATTCATTTTGTTTGTGCAATTTTTTTTTTAAATTTCTTCTAATCAAAATCATCCATCTTACTTTCCATGATTCTCTCTATCTCTTGTTTGGTATAAGCTCTTCCCTTATCCATACATCCTGGTAGGTATGTTTTTTCCATGCTCCCCTAATTTACTTATAATATCACCCTTTATGTCTTAATCATTTATTCATTTTCACCTTTTCTTAGTACAATGTGTTAGATGTTGGTCTAGGGCTAGTTTCTTCTGAACTGCTTTTCAGTTTTCCTAGTAATTTTGGTCAAATAGTACTACTCCAAGGGCTTGGATCTGGGGGTTTATAAAACACTAGATTTCCATGGTCATTTCCTACTATGTGTTTTATATCTAATCTATTCCACTGATCTTTCACTCTATTTCTTAGCTAGTACCAGATTATTTTCATAATTATTATTTAGTAATATAGTTTGAAATCTGGTTTCTATTTTTATTCTTAGTATTAATCACAGTGCTAATTGATGTCTAATATCCTGGGCCAACAAAATCCTAAGGATGGACTTTCTTCTCTCTTAAAGGGAAACTGGAACAGGCTAGTATGTGCCTGACACATAGTAAGAATTTAATATATACTTGCTGACTAACTAATTGACTTAAGATAGGCACAGGATTTCTGAGAGCAGAAGCGTACCTCAAGATATAAGTCCTGCTTCTGGCTCATACCTTGAGACCATCATATGTAAAAGAAGCTTCTCTGGAGGAGATGATGGTCATCTCCACCAACTTCCCCTCAAAGTACAGGTAAGTCAGTCTAGCTAAAGCAGCTAGGCATCCTGAGAAAAGACACAGGAGGCAGCATGTGACAGGCAAGTCAAACAACCACGACCACCTTTACCACCACCTACCCTCAGATCCCAGTGGATACAGTCCAGGACCCTGGATTCAAGAACCTCGAAAATAGTAAATTTTCCAAACCAGTAATGGCAGCCATCAAATTGGGAAATAACCTTTATGGAGATTCATCATTGTGGTTGTTTCTGCAGATGCTAAAACCATAGCTACTTAAAAACAGAAAAGAATATCATTGCCAACAAAGTGTTTGCCATCGTCGAGTTTTTCAGCAATTAGTTTTTCAACTAATAGAATTTTCAACTAATATAATTTCAGCAATTAGTTTTTCAACTAATATAATTTCATCAGTGGAAATGATATTAAAGAAGAGATTTTAATAATAATAATGTTTCACTTTCTTTCAGTCTTGTCTTTCAGTTGTGTCCAACTCTTCATGACCCTGTGTGTCATGGCACAGCAATACCGTCCATGGGATTTTTTTTGGCAAAAACACTGAAGTGGTTTGCCATTTTTTTCTCCAGTGGATTAAGGCAAACAAAGGGCACCTAACTTACCCAGAGTAACATAGCTATTAAGTTCCTGAGGTTGGATTTGAACTCAGGTCTTCTTTATTCCAGATTCTAGCTCTCCTTCCACTGAGACATCTAGCAGCTACTTCTAGTAATAATAATTGCTAACATTTGCACAGTAATTACTATGTGCCAGGCCCTGTACTAAGCACTTTATAACTATTATCTCATTTAGTATTTACCACAACCCTGGGAGAGTAGTTATTATTATCTACTTTCTACAGATACACAAACAGAGGTTAAATCACTTTTGTCCAGGGTCATACAGCTATCAAGTAAATGAGGCTGGATTTGAATTCAAAACTTCCTGAGTCCAGGTCTGGCACTGCATCAGTTTCCTACTTTGCCAATACCCTAAAGAACTTGGAACCTTACTGTCTGACCTGCAGTTGCACCTTCTGTGAGCTCCTTGAGAGCAGAGATCCTTTGACTTTTCTCTTTGTCTTCTCAGTAATGACCACAGTACTTTGCAAATAATAAATACTTCATTCATGCATTCAAGAACTTGAATCCCCAGGAGGTTGTTACTTGCCCAAGATTACATAGATAACAAGCAGCAGAACTGGGGATTTAAAACCCAGGTCCTCTGACTGCCAATTCAATGCTCTTTCTACTACACCAGACTGTTTGTCCAATTTCATTTCCCTTTTCAATGTTTTTGTGGAAAGAATACAGAAAGGAATCATGAACACAAAGACTGTCATTTCAATGTCAGTGCTTCTAGGCACTGCTAAAATCTAGTCCATTTGGAAGGCACTATACACTTTCTAAATTATAAGAAACAATCTGATGGAGGACCAGATGGTCATGCAGTGATCTATTCTTGAAAAACACAAGAGCTATTATCTCTAATATAATCGCCTTTCTACTTGTAAATCTACACACCACATGTGTTGCAAAGATGGCTCTGGATGGTATTGCTCTTACCAATATTGAGGAAGAGAGAACAATTTAAAGAGAGTCCAACAGCATATACCCTAAAGAATGTCAGGTACATAGGCACTGACTTTAAAAAGTACCACAAAAGGGGAAGTTTCTTCAACTCCCTTTCTTAAAAAATCCTTACCTTCTATTAACAAAACACAAAACAAAACAAACAAACAAACAAAAAAAACCCTCAGGTATTTGTACCAAATCCTTTCCTGTGGATATTGTATGAGAGGCAGCATGGTACAGTGGAAGAAAACCGAGATTCAAAGTTGGAAAACCTTGCTTCAAACTAGAATGCATACTTTACTGTTGTTCTTCAGTTGTTTCAATCATGTCTGGTTCTTTGTGACCCGATTCAGGGTTTTCTTTGCAAAATTACTTGAGTGGTTTGACATTTCCTTCTCCAGTTCATTTCACCAATGAGGAAACTGAGGTAGGCTTTCACTGGGTCACATAGTCAATGACTCTCTCATGGAAGATTTGAAATCAGGAAGATTCATCTTCCTGACTTTAGGCCTGACTTTCTATCCACATTGCCTCCTAGCTGCCCCTGATGACTTACAAGAATACCTCAATTTGAAAATCCCATCTCAAATGGTTATTTGGTGGGCAACCATGGGCAAATCACTTAAGAAATTTATAGGTCTCAGTTTTTTTCCTCTTACAAATGAGAGGATTGGACCACCCATCCTCTGAAGTCCATTCTAGCCCTGCTATGATCCTCTATTAGGCATTTCAGGATCTATACATAGCTTCTAAGATATCAATTCTTTCTCCTGCCTTGTGTTATTTGGTTTTTATCTCTGTACAAGTTGTATTCCCTACACTGAGCACTCCTCTTCCTCTCTGCCCCCATGTAAGTTTATCAAAGCCAAATTCTTGGTTGGTTCTTTTATGCTCATTGCAAGTAGGTCAGCCATCAGGGGATGAATTAGTTTAGCCATGAGAACTCTGGAAGAAAACATAGTAAGTGGTATAGGGATTGCTATGGATATTTATGGAATGAAGTGTCCATGTAGATAAAATCATAGACCCTCAAAATAGTGGAATTCTATTGTTCAAAGATTGAATACAACAAAGATTGGTGCTGCAAGTTCACCTGGAATAAATTTAATGTGCTGGGTTTTTCTTTACCAACAATCTGTTGCAGCTGATGGCACAAGAATGAAAAAGATAGCTACTGGAAATTATTTCAGAAAGTCATATGTAGATTCCAGCTGCTCGCCAGGTGAGTTATATGAGAGTGTGCTGATCGATGGTTCCCATTATGCTTTGTTACTTAGAAGAAAGGGGCTTACAGATTCAACTACCACATCAAGAATACACTCCTGAATGTATATGAGGGCTATTTTTTCCTTTTCTGAAATTGCTGCAGAGAGGCCACATAATTAAAGTGATTTCTCAGGAAATTATGCAGATGATATTGTTAGCAGGAACATGTTTTTAATTATTTTATTGGGCAAATAAATTTTCTTCTTATTTAAATGAAAAGGCAAAGTGTTTCATGTGTGTCTCATAAGTACTAACAGTCTAAAATAATATCTTGTTTTGAAAAGGGAATGTAGACATAGAGATAGAAACTGTAAATAGTTGATGCTATATGTAAAATTATATATTTTGTAAAGAAAATCTAACTAGATAACTAATTACAAGCATTTACCTAGCATGTACAGTTTTAAAAAAAATTACACATTATCTCATTTGATTCTCATGACAAAGAACTTGTGAGACAGGTACCATTTTACAGATAAGGAAAATGATGATGAGTTAGCCTAAGTGAGTTGTCTTTGATCACTCAGATAGTGTCTAAGACAGCATTTAAAGTAAGTCTTTCAGACTTCAAGTGTAAAGCACCACTCAGATGTGATAGACAGATAGACGATAGATAAATACAGATATAATGATAGACAGATGAGATAGAGAGATAAGTCTGTAGATAGTGCTGTCTCTCTTTGTCCATATATGTATGTGTGTATATATGTCTGTGTTTGTGTGTATGTGTGCATGTGTATATGTATTGATATATACATATGTCCATATGTGTGTGTATGTATTGATATATAGGTGTAGATATGTGTGTATATATGTGTGTGTTTGTATTCTTTATATATGGCTTATATGCAGGCCAATAAAGTACAAAGAATTTTCCAAAAGAAACCATTTTCTTTCTAATATGAATATAATAAAAATTTTCATCTGAGCTTTCCAGGCAAACAAATGTAGGCAAAAATTAATCATGATCCTCATTAGTTTCATAAACCAAAAAAATCTAGTCACTGGGAAAATAAAAAGTCTCTGTTTCCTGGCAAGAGAATCTAGTCACCTTTCCAACTCTTTAACTATCCCTGATCTATACTGACTATGGTGGCAGCCAGGTTAGGCGGTGGAGGCTCTGTCTTGGTTCTAGTTTTTATCAGCAGTTGTAATAGGTAAGCTTGTAATATCCCAAAAATATATTGTGTAAAAATTGTAGTAATAACTTTATTGCTTACTGTATATATTTGCCACAGCCAATAAACACACATCCATACATATGTACATATTTCAACATATACACACATATATGTATGTGTGTATATACACACACATGCAAAAAGTTTTTATATTATTTGATACCATTCCATGAAGCTGGTAGAGAAGAGACAACAAGATATAAAGTCAGAAACTCTCTAATAATTCTGAGCATTACTATAAATATGAGGAAAAAGATTTACAGACCACTTACCCAAATCCACCCATCAAAGCAGTGGCACATTCAAGATTAAACATCCTGACTTCAATTTTATTGACTAGAATGTACTGCCACAGAGAGGGGTTTTAATTATTTTATGATTTACTATTCTTCAAAATTATATTGGTTTATTCAGTATGCAATCACTATATAGTTATTTTTGAGATATAGTTAATCGTTAGGAAAAAAATAAAAAATTAACTTTCAATCACACATTTTAATGAGAGTGTACAAGATTTCTGATTATCATTGAAGGTGAGGGCAAGGAACAGAAAAAAGATGAAAGAGCAAACTGGATGGATGATAGGATCTACAAACAGAAATTGTCAGTACATCTTAAAGTTTGTAATAAAGAATAAAACAGGAAGTCAGGTAGACATAGTCAAGCAGCAAATCTGGGTTTGGAGAAAGAACAGTTTTTAGGGTTCGGAGAAAGTATAAGTTGATCTCATGGACTAAAATCAGTCAAGGCAAGATAAAAAAAAATCTCAACAAGAGGGAGAGAGACAGTCAGTAAGGCAGAGATGGCGACAAAAAGAGAACTATCTTCTAAAGGGACAACACAGGAATTTATAGAATTACATAATTATTTATATTCATTTTGGAAATTTCTGGCTTCTTTAGTAAAAATAATATAATTACTTTGTAATATAATACAATATATAATAAAAGAAATATTTCAATTCAAAATCATATTTTCCAATATACATATATAAATATGTGTGCATATAGAGTTTGTCTCAAAAGTCTTAGTGCAATTATTAGCTTTAGTATTTTAAAATTTCACTAAGACTTTGGGGACACACTGCTTTTATATCTACATAAACATATACATATATGCATGCATGTGTATATTATATATAAATTATATATTATTGACTATATTAAATTATATATTATTAATAATTATATAAATTATATGTTATTAATAATTATATATAAATATATGCCATTCCTGTAACCATCTTTTCATTGAAATTATTTGGTATCTAGTTATGTATACTTGTCTTAAATGTAAGAGATGTTTCATAAAATCTGTCTTTTTGTCTCATTCTATCTCTGTTTTACAAATGAAATGGATTTTGACATCATGATATTTCAGGGTAGGTGCTTTTGTGGTTTCTGCTCATATTCAAGCACTGCAAGAAAGACACATACAGAAGATATATTCAAGGGCAGATAAAACGAGAAACGTAAAAACATGTCTGGCATAGTCCAATGAGTAGTCAGGAGCACTAAAGTTCACAGTGGACTGTGGAAAACAAGAAAATGTAAGCATAACCGTATAATGTCTTTGTTTTTACATTATTTTTAAAGCTATATCTTGGAAAAGAGAATTAGCACAGTGGAAGTTGGGAAGACGATTATAGATAATGTAGAGAAAGCAGAACTATTCAGGTGTTATTTTACTTCTGCTCTCTTTACCAAAGAGAATCATCTTTGAATTGGAAAGGATAGGAATAAAGTTGCTAATAGTTAATTGACCCCCACAATAAATGGGAAAGTTTTTTGTATTCAGGAAGATTAATATGAATCATTAATGTGAAATGACATTTACAAAAGCTAATGTTAATTTAGTTTTCATTAAGACATAGTCTCTGAGACAAGGAATAAAATAGTTCCATTAAGCTGCAATCTGGTTAAACTACACCTAGAATTTTTTTTTTTATAAAGTCTGGGTATTACATCTTTGAAAGGATATTATTAAGTTTTATAATATAGAGGAGATGGGTATTAGAATGGCTAAGATAAAGTCATACAGGACTGTTTGAGGCAACTAGAAATAGTAAGCTCAGAGAAGTGAATATTTGTATGTATCAGATAAGGAGTGATTGTACTTATGGAAATTCTGGTCTTTGATTATTTGAGGGATTAGATTTGCTCTGCTTAGAATTTTAAGACAGAACTTGGAACAATGGTAGATTTTTTGAAGACACAAATTTAGGCTTAATATGAGGGAAATTAGGGTTGGCTAGGTGGCGCAGTGAATAGAGCACTGGCCCTCAAGACAGGAGGACCTGAGTTCAAATCCATCCTGAGACACTTAACACCTACTAACTGTGTGTCCTCGGGCAAGTCACTTAACCCCAATTGCCCTGCCTTCCCCTCTGCAAAAAGCAAAAGAAAACACACACACACACACACACACACACACACACACACACACAAGGGAAGTTGGTGAATATCCAACAATTGGATGTATTAGAAAAGTGGGATGTAATTAGGTTATTTCTCTCACTAAAAATCTTCAAGAAAAGACCAGGTACATTTTGGAAGTATTTTTGCCTAGGTCAAAAGACTCTCTATAGGCAAGATCTTCACTACATCCATATGAACAAAGCATCCATATTCCATCCAGTCACTATGTAGCTGGTTCATTTAAACCAGCAGTTCTCAAAGTTGATCTGGGGACTGCTGATAATCCCCAAGATCCTTTCAAGGGTTCCACAAGGCCAAATTATTTTCATGATAATATAATGTGCCTATTAAAAATGTAAATATGTAATGTGGCTATTAAAATACCTTTCCCTTTTCCAACTACATATCTTTATGAGACCAGATTTTCTTCATAATCTTCAACCAAAATTACATATAACAACACACTGAATGTAGAAGTAGATACAAGAATCCAATATTTTATTATTATTAAACCATACATTAAAGAAATTTGTAAAAATGTGTAAAATAATGCTGCTCCTCAGGATTGTTTTTGTTTTGGAAAGTTTGTTTTTTAAAAATATATTATTGGGTTATAGACCTTATTATTTCAAATGAATTAGTAAATAATTCAATGTATCAATTTTAATTTCTTATATGGTAATTACTTCTAGAGGTAACCCAGAAAAGCAAAAGCTTTTTGGGGTCTTTCTTAATTTTTAGTATCATAAACAAATCTAGTATGGAGTGAAGCATATGATAGTTATCCTTTATGAAATTTTATTTTGTTTTAAAATATAGGAAATCTACAGCTTTTTGTATACCAAGAAACTGGCTCTAACAAAAAAGATCAAGCCAGGAAATAGTCTTTTACAATTCCAATTCTTCTTGGCCTTTCTGCAGCCCTCGACAGTTTATCACCCTTTTCTCCTTGACACTCTTCTCTCTCTAGATTTTCATGACATTATTGGTTCTCCTACTTACTGCCTATTTGACTGCTTTTTCTCAGTCTTCTTTGCTGGATCTTCTTCCAGTTCCTGCTTTGCTAACCTTGGCTGTTAGAAATGATTTTGTCTTTTTCTTCCTTCTCTTTTCCCTCTGTACTATTTACTTTGGTGATTTCATCAGTTTCATTGATTTAGTTATCATAATTATACTGATTATTCTTAAATCTATATATCCAGCTGTTAATCTCTTCAGACTCACACCTGCAACTGCTAACTGAACATCTCAAAATAGATGTTATGTAGACATATTAAACTCAAAATGCCCAAAACTGAATTCACTCTCTTTTTTGCCCTCAGTCTTCCCCTATTCCTAACTTTCTTATTGCTATTGAGAGTGCCACCATCCTTCCAGTCACCCAGGCTCCTAACCTAGGTATCATCCTCAATCTTCCCTATCTCTCATCCCACTATATCCAAATCTCTTGACAAAAGCTAGCAATTTTGCCTTTTTAATAACTCTCATATGCAGTCTCCTCTCCTTTGATACTTCCACCCCCTTGCTCAAGACCCTCATCTATTTTTGCCTGGAACATTGAAATAGCCTACTGATTGGTCTGCCTTGAACAAATCACTCCTTACTCCATTCCATCCTCTATTCAGCTGATAAAGAAATTCTCTTAAATCACAGGTCATGTTTTGTCATCCCTACTCAATATGTTCAGTGGCTCCCTATCACATCCAGAATCAAATATAAAATCCTATCTGGCTTTTGAAGCTTTCTATAATATTTCCTCCCTTGCACTTTTAACTATCTAGCTTTCTTACTCCCTTATACCCCCACCACCACCTCCCTATACTCCGTCATTCGTTGACATTGGATTGCTGTTCTTTAAAAAAAAAAAAAAAAAGACACTCCATCTCCTGAGTTGGAGTGATTTCACTGACTATCTCCCATGCCTTAATCACGCTCTTCATCCCCATCTCTGCCTCCTGACATGTCTGGCTTCTTTCAAGTCCTGACTAAAATCCCATATTATTTTTTTGTTTTTGTCCTTGTTTTTTGGTTTTATGGAGGGAGAAAGTCAGGGCCACTGGGTTGAATGTCTTGCCCAAGGTCACTCAGCTAGTAAGTGTTAAGTGTGTGAGGCCAGATTTGAACTCAGGTCCTCCTGTCTCCAGGGCCAGTGCTGTATTCACTGTGCCACCTAGCCACCCCTAAAATCCCACATTCTACAGGAAGCCTTTCACAATTCCTCTTCATTCTAAATACCTTCCCTTTTATTGACTAATTTCTCTTCCATATGGCTTAGTTATTTGCATGTCATCATTCCCATTAGACTGTGGCCTCATCAGTGTTAAGGAATATATTTAACCTTTCTTCATATACCTAACAATTAGCACAGTATCTTGTACATTGTAGCCTACTCAATAATCAATTTTATTGACTGACTAAATTTGGGGGTTAATGCTGACTTACACTTAAATGAAGAGGCCTAAAGTCTAGAGACTTCTAGAGACTCTCTTAACGTAGGCATTGCCATTCTTTGCTAATGCCTAATATATTGTCTATTAACATCTTTCAATTGTACCTCAGGGAGCTAACTTACTAGTTTCTAAGCATTATTGGATGGTGATCCTTTTATTGTCAGATGTTATTACTTAAGAAATCATTTCTACATATGACTGCTGAGTTGAGCCACTGTTTTAAAAATGACTAAGTAACTCAAGGAGACCAGCTAAAAAAGGCTTATTTTCCCCATGGGAAAACAGGGAGAAATTATATTTTAATTTTGTTAGACTCCACAGCTACTGTACTAGTGCCAAATTTTAAAACTTTGTACCAGGCAAGTGTGTGGCTTTAAATAGTTGTAATAACTTCTTGTGAAGTATTAGAACTCAAAAATCAAAAAGCATATATTTAAAAAAAAGGTAAAGCTAGAGAAGATATTCTTAGGAAATGGTTACAGAGTTGAAAATAGCAGACCTAGCCCCTTCCTTATAAGGGAATTTGGGTTAATAGTAATTTCAGACTATTACAACAATTTAAAGTGGAGTCAATATTTATGCTTAATTATTTTCTTCCCATTCCTTGAGATAAACCAAATATTCAAAGTTTGATATATAAAAGTTAGGTGCTTAGACAAAGTTGAAGTTATAACCTCTTTTAGAAATCTGAGATTTAAAAAAATATTCCAGATCACAATACTAATATATTTATATGCATTTTTTATGTTTTTTAAATTTATTGTTAAAAATAAAAACAATCAGATTAGAAGGGAGGTGTGAAATGACATGCACAAGAATATATATACATATATACACATATATATATGTGTATCCATACATGCACATACATAAATAAACATATGCATGTATAAATATACAAATATGTGTATATATATTTATGTGTGTATACACATATATCTAGAAACTGAGTTCATATGTGTGCTCCTGTGTGTCTGTGTGTATAGGTGTATGCACACATATATATGTATATGAGCCTAAATCTCTCTCTATATATATGTTTGTGTAACTGCAAAGTATGTGGTAGATTAATGCTTTCCACAAAAGAACCAGTGTTTAATGAGATAAAAAGGAGGGGTTATAGGATTTTTGTCATGTTCCTAATTTGCTAATTTTCCTGACAAACCTGGAGAATGATATGAAAGCAGGGTTTGGTTTCAAGATTCGAGCTCATGGAGCTATGAGCCATTTGGAATGTTTGAGGCTACGAAGCAGTCAACCTTGGAAGCTTGATAACTCATCTCAACAGTGACCCATTCTTATAATTTCTGTTTTGCTTCATGGTTCTTGATTTCCTCCATCCTCCATTTTTGTCTGTTCTGCTTGACTGAATTGGCTTTTCTTGGCATCATTCTTTAGGTTTACACTTACTTGGATGCTGTTATGAGTATGTTTATCATGTGCCCTCTCAGAAGTGACAACTGCATTCCCTATATCATTCAACTGGCTTTTAAGTGCTAGGCCAAACTCACAAATAACACTATCCACTCTAGTGAGCTTTGCTTTCCTGTAAGTTTGACATCATATTCAATTCCATACAATTTTCTCAGCAGGTTGAATTATGAGCTTAAGATAGACTCTACTCAGGCTGAATTTTTCTTCCTTCTACTAGTTCTTATGATTTTTGTATACATAAGTGAAGTGAAACAGAATATCAAAACACTTTTAACTACATAAGGTCTACCAAAGTTTCATCACAAACAAGCACATAATAGGGAATCATTAGGCATTTTCTAAATTCGAATTTAAATTTTTCAGTATTTCCAACTCTCTGGATGGTCATACCTAGATCTCATTCTCACACATGTATTACATTTCCCAGATCAACAGTCTAAAATCCCTCTATCTGATCATTGTCTCCAATAATTCTTTTTCCTATCATGTTTTACTCTTTCTCAACCCATTCTTCAACCTCATTGTGACCACCAACACTTCTATGCCCTCAGTATTTTCTCAGATGATTATCCTTGCTCTAAATTACTTTCCCTTCCTTCAAAAAGTCATCCCTATATTTAACCATTTCAACTCCTCACTCTTCTCAATGCCCAAATTCAATGTTCCTCTTTTCTCTTTAGAAAATGCCTTGCTGTGGGCAGCTAGGTGGTTCAGTGAATAGAGCACTGGTCCTGGAGTAAGAAGGGCCTGAGTTCAAATACAGTGTCAGACACTTAACACTTACGAGCTGTGTGACATCAGGCAAGTAACAACCCCAATTGCCCAACCTTCCCCCCACCAAAAGAGCAGGAAAAAAAGAAAGAAAGAAAATGCCTTGCCAAAAGACTAACTAGGAATTGCTTATACCATTAAATATCTTTAATCCTTTTACTTGCATGCTGCTGAATAGAGTTTCAGGAGTCATATTATGTAGCAGGTTCACTATGAATTCATCTCATCTAAGCTCAACTCCACCATTCCACAGTAAGATAATCCTTGTAATTCCTCTTAATTGATTCACCATTCAATTCCCTGCAATGAGTGTTCCAAATTTGTTCATTTCTTCTTTAACCTCCCATATTTTCTGCTCTGAATCCCTATCAGTTAAAGACCTCATCTCATACCATACTTATAAAAAGTTGAGGTTATTTGCCCTAAATTATCTCTTCTGCTATTCTTTTTTTTTACCTAAAACCTCCATATCTTCGTCCATCACTAATTTCTTCTTTACTCCAGCCTTTTATAAATTATGTACATTATTCTGCCATCACTCTGCATGTGCCCTCTTTCTCATTCCCTACTATCTTCCACAGCATTTTCCCTCCACCCCACCAATCACAACCAATTTCCACTCTAATCTCAAATATCTGCTTAACTACTGGTTCCATCCCTGATACCTATAATAAAAAAACAAACTGCATTAATTAAAAAAAAAATAGACCCTATCAATCTCGCAAGCTCTTCTTCTACATCTCTCCTCCTTTTCCTAGAAAAAAAAATATGTCCACTCAGTACCTTCACTTCCTTTCTTCTCATTTACTTCTCAATTCTGCTATTTTTTTTTAAATTTCTGCTTTAACAACATCTTTCACATCTAATCTCTCCTCTCTTAGTCCAGGTCCTTATCACTTCTCCCTAGACTATTGAAATGGAAATAGTAACATTAACGTATCAGTGCATTGTAGTATTGAGAGTTGACCTTGAAGGCATAAGACCACTGTTCCAGTCTCATCTCTGACATAGACAGTTTGTCTGACCCTGGTAGTCACTCAATTTCTTAGGCAATTATGCAATTCTACAAATTTCAGTGAAGCTTCTGACCTGCATTGGCAAAAGGAGTCTCCTTATCAAAATTTCCCAACAATAAAATCACACACCTGATCCAAAATCCCAGCGTCAGTGAGAACAGTGTGTCTTTCCTCCAAGCACCAGTCCAACTGTCTCAGAGAGGTGGATCCTTCACCAATAGTTTGGCTAATTAATGATGGCTATTTGGGTGCTTTACAAGGTGCGGTGCTAGGTCCATATTGCAGCTATGAATATTTTGAGTTTTGTGATAGTAAGTCATCTTTAATTCCCATTTCATTATCTATAAAATGTGGAGTTTGGCTAGAGGATATATAACATCCTTTCTAGCTCTTATGTTCAGTGATTCCTCAAAACCCATCTATAGAGCAATGATGGAATGTGCTTTTTGTTGGTAGAAGGAATACCTAGGTCCCTAAATCACCAATCTTTTGAAATATTGAAAAATAAAACACATAAGCCCAAATCAAAAGTGATCAACTTTATTCATTTTAACTACTAAAATAGATGTGACATGTTATATGAAGGTTTCAGTTCATGTTTTTCTGACATATATTGATTATGGAAGCATGACAAGAGACTCAACCTCACAGTGTTCATGACAAATCTCGGCTAATTTTAGAATACTAAGGAGCTACTGGTTAGTCTTATGGAGAGAATTTTGAAATTAGGAGCACCACACATAGATAAAATTACAGATATGGGCAAAAATTGCTAAAATTGTACTTCTTATTAAGAAGAAGAATAAAAAATCCTCACAACAAAATTCTGTGACTCTAGGACAGCGACAAATGAAAAATGAATGGAGCCAAAAAGCACCATTTACTATCAGGACATTGTGAATATTGTTAAGGTAATATTTAACATTATGTTGAACCCTGTAAGGACAAAGACAGTTTTGATGGGAAAGAGAGACCAAATAGCAAAGTCACCTAGCAAATGAATGTTGATGATTTCAGCTTTTTTACATTTGGTAAATTATTTCCTCAAAAACTTGCAAAATAGTATGATACATTATTTTATCACAATTCAACTTGCTTCCTAAACTTTTCTCATGTTTTTGAGTCCTAGTGATATCTATGGAACGGAATTCTGTCTTGAAATCAGGTTGTCATTAGTGATTAATTAAGCACTGAATCATCTGGTGTAAAGATGAAGCAAACATTGAGGAATAATTATATAAAATTCAACTGCTTGTAATTTTGGAAGAGTTTCCCCACAATATCCCTGAACTTTGGAGGTCATGGGAAAACTTTGTCAGACAAAAAAGAAATTTGTTTCATTGTAATTTCTCCAACAGAATTCAAGTGGTTCTCTCTGAACAAATAATCTATAATAAAAGTTGCCAGGAAGGAAAAGAGTAACATTTAGGAATATAATTTATTTTTCAATCTTTGCTTTTTTCTTCTTAACTTAGTCATAATATTAGCAAATACAATAAATAAAAGTACAAGAAGATTGCACATTAATCAGACATGTGAAAGCAACGTCATATTTTATTCTTTGATATCACTAAATAATTCCCTTAGTGCACTAAGTGAATTTCTAAAACAATAAATTATAGAACTGTTGGTGATCTTTAGGAGCTTCTCACATTGATGAAATAATAGGATTAGATCTGAAAAAAGCCACCAGCATTAATATTTGGTAGATGGTTTGCTACTTTGTCTTCCTTTCCCATCAGAACTATCTGTTTCATTGCAGGTTTCAAAATAGGGTTAAATAACACTACCTTAACAGTTTTCACAATTTCTGGGCAGTAAATAGTGTTTTTTCTTTCCATTCATTACTTACTTTTCTTTGTCCTAGCCTAGGGCTATGGAATGAGAAGTTTTTCTTGCAACCAATGAATTTCTGTAAAGCAAGACTTCTTATGAGATTTAGATACCCAGTGACCCCAGCACAAGATAGAATGAATAACATCTCTCTGCAACAGCTAAAGTGATACTGTCAATAATTCAATTTCATTAAATTTCAAGAATTAATTAATTCCAGAGGTAAACCAATAACTATTCCTATTACTAGTATATTAAAACATGCATGCTGAAGCAGCAACTGAAGTATAAGAGGAAAGGACTGAACTCAGGACCAAGGAACTGGACTGAGTACATGGCTCTACCTTTTTAAATATTGTAACCTTGGATTAATCACTTTGGGTCTCACTTTCTTCATCTAGAAAAATAAAGGAATTAAATTAGATGACCATTATGGCCCTTTCTAGATTTAATATGGTATGGTCCTAATTCACTCTATTTTTGCATCTCTGTTAGAAAAAGTATATATTAATATTACCCATAACTCTTTACAAAAACATATTTCTATTATGAATCCATCATTTTATCACTTTTTCCATATGACAAATATATATGTAGATTATATATAACTATATTTATATATTTTAATAGTTCAAGCATGTAATAGATTTTTATTAAGCATAACTTTGGTTCCAAGGAATCCACTATCATTTTGGTAATATTTTCAGTTAAAAACAATTATACAGGGATGGCAAGGTGCCACAGTGAATAGAGCACTGGTCCTGGAGTCAGGAGAACCTGAGTTCAAATCTGGCCTCAGATATTTGACACACTTACTGGCCATGTGACCTTGGATAGATCATCAATTGCCCTGCCTTCGCCCCACCAAAAAAAAAACAAAGAAAGAAAGAAAGAAAGAAAGAAAGAAAGAAAGAAAGAAAGAAAGAAAGAAAGAAAGAAAGAAAGAAAGAAAGAAAGAAAAGGAAAGAAAGAAAAGGAAAGAAAGAAAGAAAGAAAGAAAGAAAGAAAGAAAGAAAGAAAGAAAGAAAGAAAGAAAGAAACCAATTATACAAGAGCAAATACAAAAATACAAAATAGATAGACAGACACATGTATCATAGGTTTTGACCTGGGAGGAGTATTAAAAATACTGATTAATGATTATTATTATTATTATTATTATTATTAAAAATCCTCTTTCCAGGAGGAATATAAATTCAAGAGATAGTAAATAATTTGCCCAAGATCATGTATATACTAGGTAAAAGGGCTAAAATTTGAATCTATGGAGGTCCTTTGCCTCCAAAGCCAAAGATCTTTCCAATATACATGGTGTTCATAGAGATATTTTTTAAAACTATGCATTTATTATCTGCATACTTTTTAAAAAGTTAAAACAAGCTCAGCTATAACCATTCATTCCATGTAGCAGAAATGCTTCAGGGGATTTTGTGGATAGGTAGTTTGCGGATTAAGTTTCTAGAAGTTTTAATTAATAATACTGCTAGTTGCACTGCTTATCAACAGAGAATTATATGCTGCCTCTGTGAAAGCAAAAGACTAAATATGAAATGTGAATTTATTCTTATCTCCAAACTTTGGAGAGCTGTTATGTAGTCTCAAAAGCCCAGGTAATGAGGATCTACATACCACTCACCCCAAATTAACTTTTGTCTTAGCTTTAGTCTTTGTTCATCACTGAAAAAGTCAAAATATCCCACTGACATTTACATTATGTCAAGACCAGGAATGGTGCTAGTATTTGGAATGAATTAATCATGCTTCCTAACGCTGGCTTCAAAAGAACCTACTCCAGTGTCTGGCCCACTCCATGTTAGCCAGTTCCCAGATTTCTTGGCATCCTAAGCCTTCCCCAATGCAAACCCATCCAAAACCAAGACCCATTCACCTTTTATTCCCTTCAGTCTCCTATGGGTCTATCAATGACCACTAATTCAATAGGCACTTTTTCTTCTCCTGCTCTGCCTGATATAAGATCATCCTCCTGAGGCTTCAGCAGACATAGGGAAGACCTTAAATAATTTAATAACATATGTCTCTCAGAAAAAAAACGTCTCAAACCACTGATACTGGAGGAGATATTGGAATGTTTATAGGTAAAAAGGTCAGGGAAGTGAGGGAAGGGAATAGGTACTTATATATCTTCTACTATATGTCAGGCACTATGCTAAGCATCTTTTTTTTTCTTTATAAATATTATGTAATTTGATCTTCACAGCAACCAGGTAAGGTTGGTGTTATTATTATCCCCATTGTACATTTGTGGAAACTGGGCAAAAAGAAATTAAATGACTTTCCTAGGGTAACGCAGCTTATAAGTGTCTGAGGCTGGATTTGACCCCAGGACTCACTGACTCCTGGCCTAGAACTCTATCCATTGTGTAACCAGCTGACTATAGGGAAGAAATTATAGAGAAGTGAGAGTTCAAATGATCATAGAGGCAATCTACTGGAGAACGGAGTAGAAATGAGTAACTGGGAAATTAAAGTATTTGAGGGAAAACCAACATGGATGTTTAATTCTCTTTGTACAACAACAAAAGTTAAGGAGGAAAGACTGTATAATATGAACTTCAAAGAAGTTGTTCAGTAATTGTGACAAGGGGGAGATTGTGGAAATGGAAGTGAGGAGTAAGGAATGTCCCAATTCCTCTAACATCACCAGTGAGTTGGGGTAATGAGAGAAAGTATAGTCCATAGTGGAAAGGATAGTAAAGGGAGTATCATCTGAAGGGAGCCAGGTCTCAGTGAGTTCCAGATGATGGAATGGATAGGAAAGGAAAAAATTTAATATATAGGGAAGTTTTGGGGGGGATGGGGTAAGGGGGTTGTTTTTGTTTTTACTTTTGGATCGAGCATTTCATAGGATACAGTGGAATGAGATGAGATGAGCAGTTTGAAATGAATGGGTGTGGTCAGTTGATAATGGGAATGGAGTCTATATATTAGTGGCTAGACATTCAAAATCACATTGTTGAAGAAGATATCAAGGACTGGAAGTATTCTAATCATTCTTCTTTTTTTAATCACTTAATTCTACCTCCACCATTAGCTATATCATTCTACATCTCTTCAGGATCAGATTCTGATAAACCCATCTATACCATTTCCTGCCACTTTTGCTACTCTCTCTCTCTCTCTCTCTCTCTCTCTCTCTCTCTCTCTCTCTCTCTCTAAGCTAAATCTTCAGTTACTTGGTTGCAGACGTCATCATTCAACTGAACCACTCCTTCCAAAGTTAAGTGTGATCTCTTAAGTTCCATATCTAATGGTCTTTGCTTAATCCTTATCTTTCTTGACCCCTCTGAAGCACTTATCATGGCTTATTACCATTTTATCAAGGACACATTTACTTTCAGAATTTTCATGCCACTGTCTTCTGGGTTCTTAGGTTATCTATAACATCTCATTATTTTCTGGCTTCTTCATCCATACCATAACCACTAATCCTGGATGTTCCCCAAGCCTCTGCCCTTAGATCCTCTTCTCTTTTTCTTATATCCCATCTCACTTGGTGATCTCAATATATCTCAAGGGTTCAACTATAATGTCTAATCAGATGATTCTCCTGTCTATAGATATAGCCCAGTTTTCTTTCCTGAGTCCTTTATCACTGGCTATCATTTAAACAGTTCAAATTGTCCTGTATATGTTATAAACATATCAAACTCAACATTTGCAATAGATACCTCAAACCCCTCAATTTCTGGCCTTTTATAAATTTCCTTATAATTGTTGAAGATACCAATATTCTCAGTTACATAGGTTTGCAACCTTAGTATCACCCCTGTCTCTGATCCTCTCACCCACATCCACCCACACACCAATCCAATTCATTGCCCAAATCATGTTATTTTCACCTTCACAATATCTCATATAACATCTCATATACCTTCCCCTTCTCTACACTCATAGAATCACCACATTCATTCAGGACCTCATTACTTCTCATCTGGATATTTGAAAAATAACCTCCTAATCGGTCTTCTTACTTTAAGTATCCCCCTACTACTTCCCACTCTCCATTTAGCTAAGAAAGTGATTTTCCTAAAGTCTAAGTCTGATTATATCATACACCTCTCTGTGATCTCTAGGATGGAATGTATAGTTCACTCTTCAACACTGAAAGCTCTTCATAACCTGGACTCTTGCTACTTTTCCAATCCTTTATACTTTACTCCCCTCCACTCATTCTATGATCCAGCTAAGCCAGCCAACCTGCAGTTTGTTACATAGAACACTTCATCTCCCTATTGTGTTCCTCATATTTCTAAAATTCTGTCCCTCCTTACCTCTTTTCCCAAGTTTCCCTGGCTTTTTATAAAACTCAGTTTATATTCCTCCTTTCACAGAAAGCTTTTCTGTGTCTCCCAGAGAGACTTTACCTCTTTACATTACCACCTATCTACTCTGTGTATATTTTGTAGATACAAACTACACACACTTTATTGTAAGTTACTGTACAAATATTAGCCTAGAAAAAACTCTGTTTTGCAAAATAAAAGCTGAAGCTCACAAACCTCATTCAGAGAATGAAGTCAACTTGGTATCTACTAATATAATCCAAACTGATGGTAAGCCTTCCAATATTGGGTACATAGCAAAAAAAAAAAATCCCTGGAGAAGTATTTTCATCAGCAAACTCTCTGTTTGACCTTCCTCAGTTCTTCAAACAGTTTTCTTGACATGAACACCAACAATATGCACTTTTCAATCTCTTAGTTATCAAAAGACACTGAGATTCAATTTCATTTATCCCACTGAATCCTTGCCCTGGACTAGCAGTAACAAATATTTCAAGTCATTTGATACCAATACAAATCAAAAGCATAAAGAAATAATCTACTACCTTTTTGATGGGGACAGAAACTATGAGCAGAACAGAGCCTCATTCTGCCTTGAAAAGTGGAACAGCTGTAGGAAACATATGGAGCGGCTGTGGAAGAAAAGCTGCTGGGTTTGTGGAGTGAGACCCTAATCAAAGTGATTGATGTTGGATATGATGCAGAAATTCAGCAGATATCCCTTTTGAGGGAAGCCACTCTAGAGATAAATATAAAATTCTGTAATAAATGGGACAGGCTGCAACACCTGTAACACCCCTAGGATAAATGTTAATATTCTTTTGAGTTATGTTTTCTATGAATCACTTTTTTCTTCTGCTGAAATTAGGACAGAAAGTAGAAATGAGTTTGTTTTACTAAAGTATCCACCAGCCCTGAAATAAGTAATGTGATCACCCCACTAATTTACTTATAAGCTAGATTTTTAGCTGAAGGTTGAGAAGTCAAATTTTCCCCAGATTTTTAACATTTCTTAGAGGGAGGAAAACCATACCATAGTTAATTGCAGTAATTTCAAAATAAACAACTGTGATATAACTTAGATCATGATTTAACAAACATGATTATTATAGTAACTACATGACTATGATCCTTAAAAGATAGAACATAATTATAAAGAAGGTTTGGAGCAGATACAGACACCATTAACTTGCTAAGGTATTATCTCCAACTGGAATAATATAGGGAAAGTTTTTAGGGAAATGATGATATGTGAGTGACATGCATGTGTGAACATTGGCATACTACATGGCCTACTACATAGCTAAAAGAAACCTTTGTCCATTGGCTCTGTAGGTAGATCAGCATCTAAAAATGGGTCTGAGCTGGTTCTAGCCATCAGTTTTAGTACATTCATTTCTGGGGAACAAAATGACTCCCCACTCAAGGATCCTGGTGAGGTCATGTCATAAGTGTAAGAGTTATAGGGCTCCTTTCCTTATCAAAGTCCATATGATTCTTGAGAAATGGAGTTTCATTAGCCTGTTCATTAATTTTTTTTTCAATTCCAGAAGTAGGGAGTGGAGCCTATGATCTAGATTGGGAGTTCAAGTCACAAAAACCCAGGAGGAACAATCCAAGTTGGGTGTTTCAGGGAGCTAAGTAACTATGCCCCCAAAAGCTAAGACCAATCTGGGGAGTGACCTGGGGGATTCAAGCCCAGTGGAATTACTCATCAGGCAGCAATGCTGTCTTCGTACATTAACTTGATGTAACCAATGCTATATAGGAAGTGAGATAAGTTTTTAACCTAATGCCTCTATAGAAAGAGGTTTTATAAGGAATATTATGTTTCAAGGGGACAGAGGAGGAGGAAGTTTATACATCTGTGAAGTAAATATACCTTTATCAAAGCTAATTGATGTTAAGTGGTAACATGGAATTGGGGAGTTAGTTACTAGATCCTAAAGTGCATGGGAACATAGCTGATATAGACTTGAACTTATAGGAGAGGACAAAAACACCCAGAAATCTCTCAGGGTGTCTGAGAACCCTGAAAGAGAAATGGAACTCCCCTAACCTTGAAAGTGTAAGGATAAGGCATAGATACTACAAATGTCTTTAGGAATTAGTTGAGGAGGTGGTTTTTCACTTATCTACTACCATCTGCTTTACTTTTCCTACTGTCACATTCTCCCTCTTTTGGAAACATACTGTAGAACAAATAATGAACTGAATTAAAATATTTTTGCTTTAAAATTCTGGATTTTCCATTTGCAAACTGTTTGTTCTTAGGTAAGTCAATTTAATTCACCTTGATGAAAATTTACTGTAAGAAAATTCTGTGTTGGGTACAGGAGGGTACAAGGAGTAAAAATTAAAAAAAAAATCTTTTCTCTAAGTAAACTTAAATTCTTAGTAAGTGAGGATGGGGGTAATGGTGAAGAATTTACAATGCATACCTTAATATGAACATAGAATATAATTTAAGGTGGGGCAAAGCATTAATAACTGGAGGAATGGGGAAGTTTCATGTAGGAAGTGACACCTGAGATAATAAACCTTGAAGGAAATTAAGAATTCTATGAGGTAAAGATGGGAAGGAAGTGCAGTCTGGGTACTAAGGATAAGCAGAACTTTGAGATTATATAGATCTAGTCAACGGGAAGGATGAACTGTCAACAAAACCTGGAAAACTTGAAAGGCCAGGTTTGCAGGGGGAAGGAAACAATGGCGGCTATATAGGGCATAGTAAATCAGCTAGCTTCTCTCAGCATCAATTTCCATATATATAAAACAGGGGTCATAATATTCACAAATACATATATATATATATATATACACACACACACACACATACACACACACACACACACATATATGCATATAAAAGATTTTGTATGGAGGCAAAGACAAGATGGTGGAGCAAAGGTAGGAACTTGTGTGAACTCTCCCTTACGAAACTCCTCCAAATACCTTTAAATAATGATTGTAAACAAATTCTAGAAAATTAGAACCCATAAAAAGATGGAGTGAAAGAATTTTCCAGTCCAAGACAATTTAGAAGGCAGATTGGATAGGCCTGTTGCACTTGATTGAGAGAGGAGTGCAGTCCAGTGCATGGCATGCCAGCACTGACCCAACTCCAGCAAACCAGGAGCAGATCTTCAGGGTGACCAAATCAATGGCAGCAGTAGCAGATTCCAGGCCTCTCAGTTTACAGATGGTAAAGGGATCAGAAAACAGATCAGAAGGATATTTATAGGGGTCCCTTTGCTTGCACAAATGACAGGTCTCTATTGCATTGCCTATATTTGGATCTGGGTCTTAGTCTCACTACAAAAAGGAGCACTAGAAAAGTAGATCTTGTGGCTTCTGGGGAATAGGGAACCTGGTCAGTTTCAGGGTTGAAAAGAGTGCTTGTGGTCACCCACAAACCAGTGAAGAGTACAGGAAAGGGGTAAGCAAAGCTCTGCTCAAATAATTCTAGCTTGAAGGCCCAATAATTTATAGGTTCCCAAAATTATCTCTGAAAACAGTTGCACAAGAAACCTGAAGTTTGGGACAGAGCCCTCCCCACTTGGGAAGCAGGGTCTCACTTTAGCATAAAGTCAAAATCAGGCTAGAAAATGAGCAAACAAAAGAAAAAAAAGCCTGACCATAGAAAGTTGTTTTGGAAAAAGAAGATCAAAACACACATTAACAAGAAGACAACAATGTCAAAATTCCAACATCCAAAGTCTCCAAGAAAAATATAAATTGATCTCAGGTCATAGGAGGCCTCAAAAAGGATTTTAAAATCAAGTAAGAGAGGCAGAGGAGGGGCAGAGCCAAGATGGTAGAGTAGAAACAGCACTTCCTCAGTGGTCTGGCCCACTCCACTTCCAATCTATGTAAAAGGGGACTCTGAACAAACTCTGGATATACAGAACCAACAAAATGACACAGAGAAGCTAACCTTCCTTTGAGGACAGCCCAGCAACCCAGCAGGGAGCAGCCAGCAGAGCACTCTGGGAGCCAAACCCAGGACCATGTGAGTTGTGGTTTTAACCTCAGGGTGGCTCCACAAGCATCTGGCTTGAGGGATCCCAGAACACCAGCAGCTATGGCGTTCCCAGAATTATCAACACATAGATGCCAAGGACAAAGTGAGAGGTCAGTGCAGTATGGACTTTGGGACAAGTACTTGGAAAAGTGCATCACCCTCTTTTACTGGGGGCAAGAAGCCACTGAGTAGCTGTGGCACAGCCGCCATGTTGCAGCTTCAGTTCCCGGCCTAATGACTGTAGGGGGATTGGTGACAAGTCCTGGGGGGGAGGGGGGGAGATCGCTCTTGCTTTAACGTTCTTGGATCTGGATTGTTGTCTGGGGTGGGGTCTTGGGGTATGTGACCAGCTTGCCAGAGTGTGTGAAGGCTTCAGAGAGGGCACACAACTAATACCTCTGGCAGCTGAGGAAACCCCAATGTTTGGGACAAAAGCTCCCCTGGCTGGTGGAAGAGTCCTACTGAGGCAACAAGCCCAAAAGTCAAGTAATTGAGTGGGAACATGCATAGGCAAAGGAAACAAAATAAACAGAAAAATTCAACATTAGACTCCTATTTTGGGGGCAAAAGAGGATGAAAGCATGGAACAGGAGGAGGACTGGGGGCGGGGGGTCAGAATTCCTGCACCAAATGCTTCAAATGAAAATAAGAGATGGTTACAGGCCATAGAAGACCTTAAGAAGCAGATAACATGAGTGGAGAAAAAATTGGGAAGAGAAATGAAAATGATGCAAGAAAATTATGAAAGGAGTTAACAGTATGACTGAGGAAAATAACACCTTAAAAAATTGACTAACTCAAATGGCAAAAGAGGCTCAGAAAGGCAATGAAGAGAAGAATGCCTTACAAAGCTGAATTTTCCAGATGGAAAAAGAATCTCAAAAGCACACTGAGGAGAATCATTCCTTCAGAATTAGACTGGAGCAAATGGAAGCTATTGACTTTATGAGAAATCAAGATGTTATTAAGCAGATCTAAAGAAATGAAAGAATAGAAGGCAATGTGAAATATCTCATGGGAAAAACCACTGTCCTGGAAAATGGATCCAGGAGAGATAATTTAAAAATTATTGGACTACCTGAAAGCCATGATCAAAGAAAGGACCTAGAAATCATCCTTCAAGAAATTCTCAAGGAAAATTGCCCTGATGTTTTAGATCCAGAGGGCAAAATAGAGGTTGAAAGAATCCATAGACCACCACCTGAAAAAGATCCCAAAAAAAACTCCTAGGAATATTATAGCTAGATTCCAGAATTCCCAGATCAAGGAGAAAATATTACAAGCAGCCAGGAAGAAACAATTTCAGTGTTGTGGAAACACAATCAGGATAGTGCAGGATCTGGCAGCTTCTACACTGAGGGATCAAAGGGCTTGGAATATGACATTCCAGAGGGCAAAGGAGCTGGGATTAAAACCAAGAATCACCTACCTAGCAAAACTGAGTATCATGTTTCAGGGGAAAATATGGTCATTCAGTGGAATAGAGAACTTTCAAGCATTCTTGAGGAAAAAACCAGAGTTGAATAGAAAATTTGACATTCAGACACAAGAAGCAAGAGATGCTTGAGAAGGTAAACAGGGAAAAGAAATCATAATGAACTTATCAAAGTTAAACTATTTACATTCCTTCATGGAAAAACAAGAATTGTAACTGATGAAACCATTCTCAGTACGAAAATAGTTAAAGAAGGGTATATGGGCATATGAATACATATGTGAATGTGTGTATATATGTTTACAGGTGTACATAGATAAAGAGCACAGGTCAAATTTAATAGGAAGGAATGATTCTTAAAAGGTAAAATTAAGAGGTGAGAGAGGGGTATAACAAAAGGAGATGGGGAGAGACAGAATGGGGTGGATTATCTCCTATATAAGAGGCAAGGGCAAGTGGTTACAAGGGAAGGGAAGAACAGGAAGGCAAAAAGGCAAAACCTTATTCTCATTGAATTTGGATCAGGAGACAATGACATACATACTAAATAGTATATCTCACCCTACAGGAGAGTAGGGGGTGAAGGGGATGACAGGGAAGGACGATGGAAGGGCAGGCAGGCTGGGAGGGGAAGTTGGAAGCATCCACTTTTGAACAGAGACAGGAACAAACTAGGGAACAGACCAAATGGGAGGTGGGATAGGAGGGAGGGAAATATAGTCAATCTTTTACAATATATCTACTATCATAATGTTTTGCATAGCTATATATGTACAACATATACCAAATTGCTGATCTTCCCAGAAAGAGTGGGCGACAAGGTAGGAAGGGAATGAATCTGGAAATTGAAATTTTAAAATCAAATGTTATAAAAATATATAAATACTATTAATACTATTTTACATATTATTGGGAAATAAGATATACAGGCATTGGGGCACAGAGATTCATCTTGCCCTACTGGAAAAGTCGAAGGGGGTATTGGAGAAGAAAAGGGACAGAGCATATTGGATGAGGGGATATCCTGTGGGACTGCTATTCTGGGGTGGTGGGCAGGGGAAAAATGGGGAAAATATTGTTACTCAAAATCTGGTGGAAATGAATTATGTAATCCAGAAGTTAATAAAGTATTTGGAAAAAAAAGAGAGGTAGAGGAAAAATTAGGAAGAGAAATGAGGGTGATAAAAGAAAATCATGAAAAAAGTAAAAAATTTAGTAAAGAAAGCACAAAAATACTAAAGAAAATAACACCTTTAAAACAGAACAGGCTTGGGGCGGCTAGGTGGCACAGTGAGTAGAGTGTAGGCCCTGGAGTCAGAAGGACCTGAGTTTGGATCCGGCCTCAGACACTTAACGCACACACAAACAAAAAGAAACCTAGCCGTATGACCTTGGGCAAGTTACTTAAACCCAATTGCCCTCCAAAAAGCAAAACAAACAAACAAAAAAACCAGAGCAGGATAAATGGTAAAAGACACACAAAAGCCAATGAAGAGAAGAAACCTTTGAAAGTAGATTTGGCCAAACGGAAAAAGACATACAAAATTCACTGAAGACAAGAACTCCTTAACAGGTAGAATTGGCCAAATGTAAAAGGATTCACAAAGGTTCACTGAAGAAAATAAATCCTTAAAAGTTAGAATTGGGAGAGTGGAAGCTAATGGCTTTATGAGACATTAAGAAACCATCAAGGGGCAACTAGGTGGTGCAGTGAGTGGGAGCACTGGTCCTGAATTCGGGAGGACCCAGGATCAGTTCTGGCCTCATTTACTTAGCACCCACAAATAAAATGACTAGCCATGTAACCTTGAGCAAGTTCCTTAACCCAAATTGCTTTAAAAAAAAAAAAAAAGAACATCAGGCAAAATCAAAATAATGAAAAAATAGGAGAAAATGTGAAATATTTCACTGGAAAAAAAAAAAACTTGAACTGGAAAATAGATGTGGGAGAGATAATTTAAGAATAATTGGACAACCTGAAAGTCATGATAAAAAAAAAGAGCCCAGACATCATCTTTCAAGATATTATCAAGGAAAACTGTCTTGATATTCTAGAACAGATTTAAAATAGAAATTAAAGGATTCCACCCAATACCTCCTGAAATTGATCCCAGAATGAAAACTCCCAGGAACAGATCTCCCAGATCAGGGAGAAATATTGTGGAACCACAGATAGAACCTACTGAATGATATTCTTTGCTTAAAACTATATAGCCACTTTGGTGAAAACTATGTGGCCACATTACTGCTAAGTTATTATGTCATAGCATTGTGAATGTTGTACTTTGGTTTCTATCAATATTTTGTCTTAGTTTATTACTGAATAAATAGAGACTATACTATGTAATCAGAGCCTTGAAGTTGTTCACAGCAGCAGTCCTCTGGAAATCTGCTCATGCTTGGCTTTACAATCAATCATGAATCTATCTATGTCTCTCTCTATTTATGTATCTGTCTGTCTGTCTATCTATCTATCTATCTATCTATCTATCTATCTATCTATCTATCTATCTCCCTACCTACCTACTTATCTACCTATGATATATGTAGTCATATAACCACTGGAAGAATTAGAAAGTAAAATTTTGCTGGAATGAGTAACTTGGGATGGAAACTCATATAAAATTCCAAAATGCAACCGAATTATACCTGCTTCTGCTTTTCTTCATTCTGCTCACTGGCTATCTTCAGTGTCTATGCAAGATATTGATTATAATAAAGAGGCAGTGGGCTACATCATCTACTCTATGTCAGACTCTGAATGATATGTATTTTTCATAAATTGTGCTTACCAAGTAGGACGGCCAAGTAGGCAGACTCCTTCAAGTACAATTGACATGACATCACAGGGAAAGGAGCATCAGCATAACTTCATTATTGGTAATATATCCCTCTTTTAATTTGACTTCTTGCTGGATATTCTCCATGGCTCAATCAGCACCAAAAGTGAAAAATTTCCCCATCTTTTGATACTTGTTTTTGCTAATAAGTATTTAGTTGACAATTGTTTTGTTTTGTTTTTCACATAATGTCACCTACTTCACATCATTTATGTACATACTCTGTGACGGAAATGATGCAAGGTATACTAGCCCCATTTTACAGATGAAGAAATGGTCTCAGAGTCACTTTCATAGCATCCTATAATTGCTAAGTGGTAGAGTTAAGACTTTAGTCAGGATTTCTGACTTTTACCTTTAGTTCTCTAGAAATAAAATACCAGGTACAGCCAACAAGATAAAGATATTTCAAGGAAATGATTCTGCATATTTTCAATGATTTCTGATCTAAACATTGTTCTGTTGAAATATACTTGAACCCAGGTTGTCCTGACACATAGACCAGTTGTCTACCATAATATCATGGTTCTACATCACAAATAACATTTAAATTTTACATAAATGGAAAAGTCAATTATAGTTTTCCTCTCCCAAATTATTTTAAGGAAAAATTGTTTTAATTTGTTTTAAGTTCTTAATTTGATAAACATTAAACACAAACATTTTCATACTCAAAGGAAAACAAAAAAGGTTGAAAAGCATATGTCACTTTTTGTTTATTCAAAATTACATATAATTTCAAAGTTGTCCTGTTGTCATTATCAGCCAGTGAAATTGTTTCTTTTCTATTCATTTTTTTAAAAAGAAAAATTGCATTGACACTGTTTTCTTATGCCCCTCCTTCACTATAAGTAATCGCTTCCCTCCCAAGAATCCAATAAGTATAATCAAGGAAAACATATCTATATAACTGACCATGTCTGAAAATTAAATGTATATGTCAGTCTGGTCCTTGATTCCATCTCCTTTATGTCAAGAAGTAGTGAAAAATGTTTCATCATCAGTCCTCTATACTCACAGATGGCCTTTATGTTAGTCTACAGGGGAGCTAGGTGGCACAGTGGATAGAAGTTCAGGCCTGGAGTCAGAAGACTCATTTTTGTGAGTCCAAATCCACCTGCAGACACTTACTTCCTGTATGACTCTTAGAAATTCACCCTATCTGCCTCAGTTTCCTCATCTGTACAATGAGCTAGAAAAAGAAATAGCAAATCACTCTACTACTACCCAAAAAACCCCACATGAGGTCATGAAGAGTCAGAAATGACTAAACAATAAAAAAGTCTTTCAAAGTTGGTTTGTTTTAACAATGTGATGTAGGGGAGCAAGAAAGGAAAATAAAACATTTATATAGCACCTACTATGTACCAGGAATTGTATTAAGTGCCTTAAAATATCTCCTTTCATCCTCACAACAACCCTGTGAGGTACATGGTGTTATTGTCTACACTTTATGGCTGAAGAAACTGAGCCAAACAAAGGTTAATTGACTTGATCAGGGTCAAACCATAAATAAGTGTCTGCAGATAGATATGAACTCAACTTAGTGATTCCAGACAAACACTCTATCCATTGCACCACCTAGATGAATCTGTGTAGTCTTTGCAATATTCATAACACAAATGGTGACTATAAATATGCCAGTAGAGTTCTTAATCACAAAAAATAATAGACTCTCCATATAGAAGATATAAGCAAAACATTTATGCAGACACAAGAAAGTCAAATCCCAACACCAGAAAACCGTATTCCATTAGCAACAAAGTAGTTAATACACCATAGCATAGCAGAGAGCCACACCATCCTTTAGCCTTCCCACAAACATTCTCAAGACTAGCTGCTACAGCAGGGGGTAAACAAACACTCAAAAGCCTAGCTGTCTCCTTGGGTGTGTCCTCTCCTCCCTCTACCTCTAATTGCTCTGACTCTTAACCTCTGCAGCTATGCGCCACCCTTCAGCAAACTCCTCCCATCACAGGCTTCATGTGATTATGTTCAGCCTATAAGGGGGAAGGGTAGATCTTCAAATTCCCATTACCATTACAAGTCTCTGACTGAAAATCCCACTACTAGGTCTATATTCCAAAGATAAAAGGGGGGAGGAAGGATCTGTATATACAGAAAATATTCATAGCAACTCATTTTGGGGGGCAAAGAAAAATGAAAACTGAAGGGATGTCCATCAAGTGGAGGGATGGCTGAACAAGTTGTGGCATAAAACTGTGATGGAATACTATTGTTGTATAAGAAATGATGAGCGGGATGCTTTTGAAAAAACTTGGAAAGACTTACATGGACTGATACAAAGTGTAGTAAACAGAAGCAGGTACATTGTACACAGTGATACCAATATTGTACAATGATCAACTGTGAATGAACTAACTAGTCTTAGCAATACAAAGACACAAGACCATTCTGAAGGGTGTTTGATGACCAGAAGAAAGAACAAATGGAATTTAAGTGCAGATAAAAGTGTACTTTTTTACTTTATGTTGGAACCTATTTTGGAGTCTTATTTAGAACCTATTTCCTAGGTTTCCAATATGTTTTTTCACAGCATGACTAATATGGAAATATGTTTTGCATGATTACATATGTATAACCTAAATCAATTTCATTGCTGTCTCACAGCTTACTGCTCATAGTAAGGATGAAAGATAATTTGGAGCTCAAGTTAAAAAAATGGCTAAAATTGTTTTTACATGTAATGAGAAAAATATTTTAAAAAGAAAGAAAGAATTTTGTCTATTCATTTCTTTTGTAAAACTCTTTTAGGGAATTGGACTTGCCCTGTTAGATTTGGATTACTTCCCAACAAATACTGGATATGAGAAATTTATTAGAGAAATTGGATATACTATTTTCCCTATTCAACTATGTTCCTTTTCATTCTAAAGTACTGATTTTATTTATGCAAATGCTTTTCAATTTTATGTTCTTAAAATTGTACATTATGCTTTTCCCTTTCCCAAAATTGTGAAAATTATCTTTCTCTAATCCTCTGATTTGTTTATGATGCATCTTTTTACATCTAGGTTACATATATATTTTGAATTTATTGTAGTATATCATGTGAGCTGTTAATCTAAATCTACATTTGGCCAGACTACTTTCCATCTTTTGCCAGCAGTTTTTGCCTCATAGTGAATCACTGCCCTAGAAGTTGAGGTCATTATTTGTACTGACACTATATTACTATGCTTGCTTGTTTCTGGATATCGTATACATTATCTGTACACAGTTTTCCTATTTTTTAACCAGGACAAAAATGTGGTGGAAATTACCGTTTTGAAGTGTATTTTGAGATCTGGTATTGGTTGTTGTCATTTAGTCATTTTAGTCATGTCTGGATCTTTGTGGCCCCATTTGGGATTTCCTTGGCAAAGATATTGGAGTGGTTTGCTATATTTTTCTCTAGCTTATTTTAAGGATGAAGAAACTAAGGCAAACAGGGTTAAGTTAATATGTGTTTGAGGACAGATTTGTACTTAGGTCTTTCTGACTCCAAGGCTGGTGCTCTAACCACTGTGCTTCTAGGTACCTTCTGGTATTGGTAGGCCATATTTATCCTCATTTCCCCCCTTTTATTTCTTCTGAGCTTCTTGACTAATATCTCCTCACTCACCCAGAGCTCAAATTAAAAGGAGGCTCTTCTTGCCAAAATCTTTTCTAAATGCTCAATAGATACCATTTCACACTATCTTCTTAGCACATAACTCTTCTATCAACAATTTTCCACATTAGTCTTCAGAATACTCTTGTCTGTGGCAAATGTAACAAATCATTCACATTTAAAATTTGTAATATGTTGTATTTTTCTAATTATTATGAAGCTCTTAAAATTAATATTTATACATTTTCACTATTCTTAAAGTAAGGTACTTCAAAACTATTTTAATTTAATTTTGGTTATTTTTCATTTTATTTGTACCTTATTTTTTTGCTTTATTTTAAAAAATAACTTTACTATAAGTCAATAATAAATTCTGAGAAGCCACCGTCTGTCTTCTATCACTAAATTTGTCTTTAATGTTCTAAAAATAATGTCCTTCATAATAATAGCTGAAGAAGCAAAAGCAACATGCAGGTACATTTTCAGCTCTAAGATTCAGTTTTTATCTGTGACAATCAGAAAATTATTATTTGGCTGAGTAAATATTTAATGGAAGTCACCAAATGACCCTGATTATAACAAAGTTTTGTCTGACATTCTTCTGACTATATTTTTGACAGTAGAAAATACTTTTATTTAGAGTCATAGGAGTTGGGTTTTAATCATCTGCTACTTACTACCCACATGATCTTATGTTAGTCATTTAGTCTATCTGGGCCTCAGTTTCCTAATCTGTATGATGAGGAATTTGAATTAGATAAGGTTGATTTAAGCTAAAAAACCTAGCATTCTTTTAATTAAAGTGTCAGATTTTGAGCTAAAGTAATTAGGAAGAAAATATATAGTGAACTTTCTTCACTAATCAGGAAAAAAAAACTTTCATTAAGTAATTGCAAGTAAAATGTATTTTAGTTTGGTTAAAGATCATGGGGAGATAAAAATAAGTATGGAATTTCTCACATTGTCAAAATGTTGGTTGGTGTATAAGCTATTACTTTTGGGAAATATTTCTACTATAACATTAAGATATTGGGCTTTAGGGAAACTTAAAAAATTAAAACATATAAGTTATATTTTTAATATTAACTATCACATATGCCTTCATAGTGCAGTCAGCACATATCTCTCCAGCTTTATGAAATTTAATTCTTTCCTTAAAAATCCATAATCAGAATGAAAAGATAAAAATAGGTGATGTGGCAAATTCATCAAGAGTGAAGATTGAAAGCATTGTTAAATATATATATATATATATATATATATATATATATATATATATATATATATATATAATAGAACTGGAGTCTAGTTTAAAAAATTGATACAGCTTTTGCTTTCAGATACCATGGAGAGAATACCAAGTAGCTTTCTGTTGCTTACTCTCCTTCACTCATATGCACAGTATTGGAACACCATAACCACCTTTATATGCTTCCTAAGTCTATTTTATGAGGTAGGGGTCAAAAATGATGGATATGGCAACCAGCAATGTTCCACCTTGTTTTAGTATTCTTTGAATTTTGAGCAGAAATTTATCCATCAATGGGAGAGGAGAGAGGAAGAGAAAACAGAGGTTGTCAGGAACGTACTATAGCTGTGGATTGTTGTTTCAGATATGATCACTGTTCTGTGAGTTTTACTAAACACTGTTACTTTCTTATAAGATACCTCTCATGAAGTGGGAATAGCCTATAAGAATTTTTAATGTAAAAACAAAGCACATCAATTAAATTTTTTAAAAATCTGATACAAAATTCTGTTAAAGCAGTTATTTTACAGAAGCTTCAAAGAAATGTATCAAGAATAACAATGTTTCTGCTAGTCACACACAAAAAAAACTTTTCCACACCAGCTTTTGAGTATGGCAGATTCCAGAAAAATGAAGGGGAAATGCTCTGAATTTATTGAACCTATGGAAATATGCAATAGTATTCCCTAGCTTGAATTCTTAAAACTTACTTCCACATGAGTCTGACAACCTGGAAAAGTATTTGGTTACTATATGATAAAGATATTGGTTAGTGCTTGGCAGTACCAAGCATATAGTGACTGTTCATTAATGATGATGATATTAGAGTTGTTGGCCCCATATCAGAATTATCCCACTATAGAAAGAGAGAAAAAATGCTACATAAATAGGTATAGTTTTAAATATTCTAGTTTTCAATTAGATACATTTTAATTCAAAAGATTTTATTTGGCACCTAATAAATTCCAGGAACTATGCTAAGCTACAAAGAGAAATGTGGAAACACATCTTTCCCTCAGGGAAATTCTGTTCTAGAAAAAGGGCAGTGGGATATGTATATGAATAAGAAAATACAATCAAACTTGAGCACACATGCATGTATTTGTGCCTTTACACATATGTTCCCCATCCAAATAAAGAAAAATAGATCCAATTTCCAATTCCTTGAGGATGGTTTGTGGTCTGATAGGTTACAGTTATCACCAAAAGTCCTTGAAAGGAAATATAATAAATGTTTTGTACCAGTAGTTGAGTTTTTAATGAATATGCTAATGCATGTGGGCAGAGGGCTAGTTTTGATTTTCAGTTCTAGGAGCCCTTAGTAAATGTGTATGATTCCTTCCTAAAACTTTACTATTCCCCAGAGAGTTTACTTATCCCTGAAACACATTCATTTCTTTATGGCTCTCCTTTTAATGTATTATAGGGCAAGCTTAGATGGCCTATATACCTAGCTCTATAGTAATGTGGATAGCTTTAAAGAATTGGCAAAACATTTTAAAAAGACAAATGATTCCATTTTGACAGTCATGCCAAAATGATCAGTATACTTTTGGGAGAAGGGGGGATTGATATAGTGTGAACATGATAAACTTATACAACTTTAAATATTATATAAATCCAAGTTGTTTTAATTGAATTATTGTGATTAGAACACTGTCCTTCTAAGTATGATTTAGAAGAACACAATCTCGGAAAAATCACAATATGGGAGACCTACTGAGCAGGAAACATTCGTGGTCAAGTCAACAAGTCAAGTCAATACACTTATTAAGCACCTACTATTTGATAGACACTGTTTAAATATAAGTTGACTACAGATGATTATCAATGACTTCCATGCAAACAATGACATGCCTTTTTTGCCACAGGCCTTTGAATTCATTGATATAAGACCTCATGGGTAAAATTAGAAGAATAAAAACACTCCAAAAAAAAGGAAAGAAAAAGAAACCTTCCTTAAACAGTGTGGAGCAGAAACTTTTCTGCAACTTATACCAACAGAGAGTTGATTAGGACAGAGACAGCTGGTGGAACAGTATATGGAGAACTTAGCCTGGAATCAGTAACACTTGACATCCAATACAGCTTTAGTCACTTACTAGCTGTGAAGGATCCTGGGCAAGTAACTTAGCTTTCCTTTGCCTTAATCCACTGGAGATGGAAATGGCAAATCACTCTTATCTTTGTCCAGAAAATCCCATGGGCAATAATGGCATGCTATGGTCCATAGTCCATGAAACCATAAAGAATTGGACATGACTAAATGACAGACCACCACCACCAAAATAGTTTATAAGGATCCCTATGGGCCACACATTGATTTGGTTTTGAAATATATTATCAATGTTTGATTTAATTATTTATTAAATTTGTTTAAATTTTATTAAATATTTCCCAATTTCATTTTAATCTCTCTCAGGCCATACTTGGGAGTGTTATGGACCACATGCAGCCTATCAACAACATATTTTTTTCATATGCAAAATCATGTATCCAATGAAATATTGAAGTAATTAAGGTTTACAAAATGTTTACCTCACAACTATACTATCATGAAGGTCCTTAATGTTTCTGGAATGTGGCTACTCAGCTATTAGACATGGCACATCTCTAACTTTCTGGATTGATTAATCAGGACCATTTCAATGACTCAACATGAACTATCAGGGAGGCTTGACCAGTATCAAATTTCTGGATTGTAATTTTGCTAATTCTAAGTGTTGACTCCAACATCAAAAAGAGAAATCCAACAGATGTGGAAAACTGACAAGAATTTTCCCTGAAAATCTTATTCTAATGCCTCATTGTGGCATTGAATTGCCTCTGGTCTTCTCAAGACTATGCTAGGAGGAAATGAACCCTGATTACTCCTACCAGAAAAAGCGGTAAGTTTCAAGTACAGACAGAGCAATTAGACAGTGAACTGAAAACAAGCCAAACTAAGTTTAGAGGGATTTATCACCAGAAAGTTAGCTGCCCTTCTGGCAAAGGATTTTTTTTCAACTCATGAAGCTGTCTCCCAAGATATGGTAGACCTCTGAATGAAAGCAGTGTGAGGAGTTCTCAAAAAAAAAAATCTATATTTTAAAGTCACTCAATCAAGAAATATTTAGTAACCATTTACCATGTTCCAGGCATTGTGCTAAGTGTACAGGATATTAAGAAGGCAAAAATATGATCCTAGCCCTCAGGGATTTCATATTCTAATGGGAGAAATAATAGATTAAAAAATAAATACAGGAATGGATATTCATTGTAAAAAGAAAGTAATCTCAAAGGGAAAGCACTATCAGTGGGAAAATAGCAGCAATATACCCAAACTGCTCATGGGTGGCAAAGCCATGTCATTGATAGGAGATAAAAAAGATTTCCAGCAAATTGAGTAAAGAGAATTTTTAGAGCTCTGAAAAGTAGACATTACCTGCTGCAGCAGCAAACACCCCTCACTGATGTGTAATAATTAACAGGACAGGAGTAGAAATTACATATAGCCACTGAGAGCTATTAGGGTCACTAATAGTGACAAGTCTCATAAAAGAATGCCAAGTCTTAGATTTCATATATATTGTGTGTAGTAAAGACTAAAGCTCAGCTGTCTCAGAAGCACCATAAACTTTGCCATCCATATCAACACCATCTTCAAATAGGGAAAATCTTTTATAGAAGTAAAAAATAAGTAATCTTTGACTTCTTCCCACGTAAGCTAAATCTGGTTTTCAGCACTTGTAGCAGTGTTAGAAAAGAAAAGTCAGTCATGCTTCTGGAATGCTTTAATTTCTCACTGACAGATGAGGCAATGACTTAGTGACTTCACCTAATTTTCCTTTTAATTTTTTTACTTGAGAATTAGTAGAGACTATGGATATGAATATCAGGACAGTAAAAATAAGCATATATCTTAGAATCAGAATAGTAGTGTTTAAGTCACAAGGCCAGCATTTACTAGCTATATGATCCCATACAATCCATCAATCTGTTTGTGCCTCAGTTTCCTTTTTGGTAAAAATATGATTATAATGCCACCTTATTTTAAAAAGGAAGCTTTGAGGAGCTGAATTATGAAGCATTACATAAATCTTGGTTATTATTTCATTATACATGTCTAATTTGCCCAAATTGAAAAGAATATAGTGTTTTCTAATACCACTATGGTTAGACTATGGCAGTTCCTGGAGAACCAGGAGGTGGTAGTGGTCATCCAGAAGCCTAGTGTGGGGATCTGCTATGGTTTCATTCCAAGAGTGCACCAGGCTATGCAAAGGAGGAAATTTTTTTTTGAAATATCATTAGGAAACAAATGATAAAACTGCAAAAAGGCTAAATTCATATTTGGTTTATATTCTAGAGTTGCATTGTCATAAATATGCTGAAATCCAATCAAAGTTATCACAAATTTCTTAATTCAAAAATATTTATTTAATACCTACCACAAGTCAGGCACTATGCTAGGGATATGAAAACTAAAATCAACAGTCACTGACCTCAAGAAGTTTAAATTCTATAGTTGAGGGGGAGAAACAATACATCACATATGTAAGAAAATGTATTATTCTTTATGGGCATAAAATATATTTGTATATGATTTATAATATATCATTTGCATAAAATTAATTATGTGCATATACACAGCACACATCTGCCTCCCAAGGTTGTTATGAGGATAAAATAATAAAATTAAACATTATTTCTAAAGTTCTTTGAAAAAATTAAAGCACTATATCAATGCTTGTTGTTATTATTAGTTATTATTATGGGGGAAAATTGACACACCCTTGCAAGGATGTGCAGGAATGGAAGGGAGAATGGGGAAAAGGAGATTAGATTCAGATCCTTGATGCTTGTTAGTTCACAGGACAATAGGATGGATTTAAGCCTGGTGCTAGGTGTAATGGACAACTAAAAAAACCATCACCAAAGGATGAAGAGGATGAATAAACCCATCAAAAATACTGATTAGCATTTCCTTTTGATTACTACTTCAAGAGTAAATATTTAAATATAGGGTAAGGTGGAAGGAGGATGTGTAGAGTGTAACACAGCTGAACTTGGTGTGACTACATATGGTGAATTCTTACCAATCAGGAGAACAAGAATTCTAATGTCAGAGATGGCCCTTGGTTTGGCTAGATTAAGAAGAATAATCATGAACAAGGGTTACAGAATCCCAACACAAATACTAGAGAGCTAGAAATAATGCTGATTACTGCCTTTTATCTTGTTAACATAAGTTTAAAAGATTGTAAGACAAACGCTATGCAACTTTTTTTATTATTTGGAAGAAAAATAATCTATACCTACAAAACAAATCTCACAAGTGGTTTTAGACCTTGATTTGGTTGAATCCTTGGAATTGAGTGCTTATTTAATCGTAAGAAGAAATGAGATAGAAATTTTATATTTCGATTTTTATTCAAAATAAAAGTGTCTTGAGGCAGCTAGGTGGCACAGTGAGTAAGAGCGCCGGCCTCAGAGTTGGGATGACCCGGGATCAAAACCAGCCTCAGAAAATGAGCCCCCATACATAAATAATGACTAGCAGTGTAACCTTGAGCAAGTTACTTAACCCCAATTGCTTTAAAAAATAAATAAATAAATAAAAATAAAAGTGTCTTTTTTTTGGGGGGGGATCCTTCAAAATGTAACTAACATAAAGATTAGTGCATAAAAGGACATACATATATAATTTTAACAAATAATTTTTCTAATAAATTAGCGTAATCCATTTACCAAAAATGCATTTACTATTGCCCAGGAAATAAATCAGTATGTACATTCCAGGGTATGGAAAGATAACATTTTAAGCAAAAAGCCCTATAATTTCCCCTGAGACAGGCATATAGCCTTGACAGCTTACAAGATCTCTATGTAAGTATGGATTCTCCTACACTTCAGTTTCTGAAACCAAAATGGAAAGTGAAATTAAGGTTTAAAAATTTTGGGAAAGACCGAAGCACACCATTTTGAAACATACAAGATTGAGATCCCATAGGATATTTTTACATTCGTTTTCAATTAGCTGATCTTTAAAAATATAAATAGTTTTCATGGAAGGTCAGCATTCACAGATTAATAAGTCTAATGAGGGATGTAGAGTCAAGTTTTCACAGGGTACATGGAAAACATCTGGGGATGACTTTTCCCCATTATATCACTGAAGCACATCTATGAAGCAGAACAAAATAAAACATGCACAGCTATGCTGGGTGAAATTCCTTCCAGTTATTGAGGCAGAGTTGAGTTGCTGCTATAATGGTGTTGAGTGTTATCATAGTATTATAGATTTAAAGCCATAAGAGATCATTTAAACCACCATGTCAACCTTTCTCATTTTACTCCCTCATTTTAGATGAGGAAACCAAGGCAGAGAGCTTTTGACTTTCCCAGTCACAAAACTGATAAGTGTTTAAGGTCATATTTGAGCCCATGATTTATTGACACTCCCTTCCCACCCCCAATCCAGTGCTCTATTCACCAGTATCATTGGTAGCTTATAAATTATTTCTTTGTGTTTTTCCAGAACTGCAATTTCTTCACTGTGGGTAAATTTTACTGTGACAATTCCATTTAGATATGAAGATCAATCACTTTTCTGTAACTTAGAGCCCTTAGAGAGTCACCTGGGCACTCAGAAGTTAAGTAACTAGCCAAAGGCTTCATAGATAGCATGTGTCAGAGGAAGAGTTTGAATATAGGTTTTTCTGACTCCAAAGACAGCACTATGACAACTCTGCCACATTGATTCTCTTATAATCTATGTTATATAGAAATATCATTTAATAATATGATAAAAAGTAATCCAATATAATTTAGTACTAAAAAACATTCTAAGAGATCCAAAGATTTCTGCAGGACAGAAGAGGCAAACATTATGTGGGATCTTTTTTAAAAATAAATTTTAAATCCCAGTAGGGTGGTGAAAACAATTAATTTGGACTCAGACAATATAAGCTCATTTTTTACCTCCACCAGTTGTTTCAAATGTTATCTTGGGTACATTAGTAAAACTCTTTGGAAATTCCTTTAAAATGAGTAGATAGTACTGCATGGCCTCTAAGAACTATTTCATACTTAATTTGCTAATCACATAAGCCTTTGATACTCATAAAGGAAAGGATTGTCTTGTCTATTTTGGTGGGGATTATATCATTCTTTATATATATTTTGCAGCATATAGAACAATGTTTGGTACCTAGGAGACTTAATAAACAATTTCTAATTGATTGATTGATTGATTTGGATTCACCTTAAGTCTAAGCACACTGCTTTGTACTGAGGAAACGGTCATAAATAATTGCTGAATAATTGTTGAAACTATTGATTTTGGGAACTTGAAAAAAAAGAAAAATCATACTTATATGAGTCATATACATCATTCAAATGTTCTAAATTCTAAATGTGAAATAAGACTCTGAAATGAGACTAGTAGCTCATCATAAAAGGTACAGGGGAAGTGTTTTTGAAAGAGTGAAAGGAACACATAGAGACATAAAAATGTGCCATGGAAACCAGAGGGAAAAGAATAACTTGTTTATGAATCATTACAAAAACATGGTTGGTGGTGACCTGGATAAAACATACTGCTTTTTAGCCAAGCCTCATTTCCTTTAGCATTATTTATTCATTCAACAAGCATTTATTAAATGCCTAATACTTGTCAGGCAGGGTGATAAATACTCCAGGGGAAATAAAAATGAATAAAATATGGTTCCTAAAGAAACTTAGAATCTAGTAAGGGAGGTGAAATGTACACAAATGCCATGTCTCCACAAGGAAGTCTGTAGGGAAAAGAACAGGGTGAGAAGGGCACCAGTGTATTTATATTTAATTTGCATATTTCTGCAAAGATAAAGGCCTATCCTGAGGTGATTCTCAACTTAAAATAATATTGTTATACTTGTTATCATCTTATGTATGAAAGTTAAACAACTAAGCTGAAACCTATTATATTCCCTCCTTGAGTTGCTGCATAAAGTTCCCAAAGGGAAGCATGAACTTTCCTCACCATCAAAAATAATAGTAATAATAATAAAATTCTTCTTTTAAAGAAAAATAAATTCATTCTACTTCCAAATGCAATTCCTACCTTTATCCTCGTACTCTTCTTATTAATTAGACTAAAACTTGTGATAAAGGTCATAATCATGTAACTGGCACTTAAAAACTTGCCTCCAACTATACTGATAAAGGAAGTAAATTGAGACATATCCAGTCCTATTATAAAAGTGTGTACTGGCTTATCCTGAAAGGGACTGTATAAATCAGCAATGGTAGCCTCAACAGAATCACAGCAGCCACATGCTCCAAAATTACAGAAAACAAAGATTTTTATGCCAATGTCCTTGGTACCATCAACATCACAATCTAATATGATTTTTGTAACAGAATAGACTAATAGGTCTCTCCATCTATCCTATAGATGAACCTCCTCTATGTGCTACCTCTTCTAGTGCAATATAAATTCATTGAGAGCAGGGGCTGTCTTACTTTTTTTTTCTATCCCCAGAATTTAACACAGTCCTTTGCATATAATAAGTGATTAATAGATGTTTTTATCCAGTCATTCATTCCATTCCTTCATAGACAGACCATACATATCCCTTTTCAGGACTTTATGTCATAAGGTTTACAGCTCAGTGGTTCAGGGCTTAGATGGTGATAACATAACTCACCTATCATTTAGTACTTGGCAGTAAGACTGAATGACTGCAAAGTAGAGTATGATGAATTAGGGTGGGGGAAGAAAGGAGAAGCTGGGGTGGGAGGAAGATACACAATGGTTCAAGCACTTGGCAATCTGGAGTAATCCTTCCCCATGGTAAACTGAAGCAGCACTACTCAATAAGATTTCAATTCTCCTCTCCCCCAAGAATTATTTAGACACAGGATATATCATTCAGCACGATGGGATTTTGCAATGCTGGTCATCTGGTGGGTTGTTCCAATGCAGGAATAAGAATCATTGTGTGCTGTATTAAAATGAGTATTAGAACTGGTGTCAGAAGATCCAGACTTGTAGCCAAGCTCTGGTATTTATTACCAATGTAATCTAGAACAAGTCTCTTTCCTGTTCTGTGCCTCAGTTTCTTCATCTGTAAAATGAAGCCATTGGATTAAATTATCTCCAAGGCATCTTTCAGCTCTGAACTGATGATTTAGTATATTAATTAATTTGATGATATAGCCAGATGAGTTCATGAATCTCTCATTTGAGAAGTTTGCCTTGTGCTGTGTTTCCCAGAGAATAAGAACACCTACAAGGATCCAACTAAATGGGGTGGCTTGGTGGTGCAGTGAATAGAGCACCAGCCCTGGAGACAGAAGGATGTGAGTTCAAATCCAGCCTCGGACACTTGACACACTTACTAGCTGTGTGACCTTGGTCAAGTCACTTAACCCCAATTGTCCTGCCTTCCCCCCTCCAAAAAAAAAAATTAAGAATCCAACCAACTGAATCAGACCTTTGGACTTTAGGTGGGAGGAGGAAGATGGAGACCTAGATTAAATTTGTAAGGTTACTACAGGAAAAAAGATGCTGGCAAGAAGTGACACCAGAATGGGATCCAAATCATGAGGATAGTTATCTTTCTTGGAAGGAGAAAACATTTAAGAGAAATATAGATAGTGGAAATCCTCAATGTCTACCTATTCTGCCTATAAAAAGGGTGAAAGAAGAATACTGAGCCATACTTCTAAATGAGCAGGTACCTTCCTAATAAACACTTTCTACTATGTGATTCCCCTTCTCAATTACTTTAATAAGCTACCTGCTATTAAAATACAAACTCTTCAAGTGGTATTTATGTTGTTGTTCAATCATGTTCAATTCTTTGTGATCCCACTTGGGGTATTCTTGGCAAAGATAATGGAGAGATTCACCATATTGTTTTTCAGGTCATTTTACACATTAGGAAACTGAGGCAAACATAGTTAAGTGACTTGGCCAGGGGTCACACAGCTAGTCAATGCCTGAGGTCATATTTGAACTCAGGTATTCTTGACTCCAGTTCTGGCACTGTATCCACTGTGCCACCTAACCCTTCACAATTTGATTGTAGCTTGTCTGCCCAAGCTCATTTTACGTTCCTCTCCACCATGTACTTGGTGTTATAGTCAAGGTGTCCCCTGTACTCTTCCCCAAAATATTCCTTCTCTCTCCCAACTTCTCCCAAATTATATACCTTTGAACAAGGTGTCTGTTATTATTCCTCAGCTCAATCTCTTTGAATACCTGACTTTCTTCAGGATTCAGCTCCAGTGCTACCTCCTATGGGAAGCCTCTCCTTTATCCCCCTAGCTATCAGTGTTGGGTACTTCCTCAGCTAACCATATAAACATATATTTACATAATATTTATTTCCTCCAAGTAAATTCAAGCTGCTTAAGAGGAAGTACTATTTTTTTACTTTTATCTAGAATATGTATACCCCATTTCAGTCACAGCTGAAATAATGTGGTTATGGATAAACTAAAAATTTCCCTTATAAATGCATCTTCATTCATATCATGGAATAAAACGATTTTTAAGATTTTTATACACTCTAATTTCTTTCTTCATCTTCCCCTTTTTGCTATTATCTAGGAAGGCCACTGAATCCCACTCACACCTCTCCATTCTATTAAGAATGTCCTAGGATATGAATACACACAGCACTTTATGAACTCATCTGGTTCACTTTCCCTGTCTTCATGAAGGTAACAAAATATATTATTCCCATTTTACGGATTAAGTAATCAAAACTCAAAGAAATTAAATTAATTAAATTACTTTTCCTATATCACATGGTTGTAGAACTAGTATGGTAGCTCTTAACTGATCTCTCCTGTGGTACTGCTATTTCTAAGACAAGATGTTACCTTTTAATCCATATCACCTAGTATTTTCCATTGTTCTTGATCAAGAATTATTATACTTATAAGAAGACCAAGAAAGTGCACATAAAGTAGTTCTTTAGCTTAATACCAAAGCTCCTTATTAGCCACTGAAGATACTTAAAAACAGGAATTGGTTTGTCCTGGACCTATGTGCAAATATTTTCCAATCATGAATGAAAGACAAAGAAGTAAACTTTTTTAAATTTTCTTCCTTTTTTTGGAAGGGGAGATACATAAAAACATGTTAAATTCATTCCACTGACACAGGTTGTGTCATTCATATTTTACTTACAAATAAAAATTGACTTTAGCATAAAAATGTGAATTATTACCTCACAAAGTTGTTGATAAAGCATGCCTCCCACTTCTTGGTAGAGAGGTAATGGACTAGTGATAAGGAAGGGCATGTATTTACAGAAATAGACAATGTGTGGGATAGTTTGCTTAACTCCATTTGTTGGAAGCAAAGCAAGACTTTGGGTTTATTTAGGGGGGTAAAGGGAAATTGCTGGGTAGATTCAAACAATAAGAAAAAGAAAAAAGCTATCAATGAACCATTAAAATGTTCATGAAAGCAGAAGAAAATCCAGAAATATTGAAACAAGGTAACTTTGCTACTAACGTGATATTTTGAATATACATTTAAACATTGCAGATAAGTTCAAAGTTTCACATACATTATCCTTTTGTTCTCAGTAGATTTTGTTCATGTTTATTAATTTCATGAGAAAAAAATTAAAAATTGTTTTCTCAACATTCAAGTATATGCCCATTCACTATCTCTATGAGGATAGACACTATGACAATAATCACTAAAATATTTATATTCTTTGAGATAAGAAGTGAGCACAGAGGTCTATTAATAGTCTTCATATACTATGTGTCGCAATTGAATTTAATTTTTGCAGTGCTATAGATACCCTGAAGAACAGGACAACTTCCTATTGCAATGAAAATTATGTACCAGTGACAGTTCAAAGAAATTCAATACCCCCAAATCCCCAGTTATGCCATGTGTCACATCCTAGTTAATCCCTCACCTAGAACTATTGCCAATTAACATATAACTTAGAAACAATTCATTTACATCTGGTAATGTGACAATTTGCAAGCTGTTGATGAAAGAGAAAGCTGACCATTTGGGAAAGTAAGCAGTAACAGTGTGCCTTTTATTTCTGGAAAATTAATGAGGGACTTCAGTTAAGAAACTCTTCCCTGAGGTTAGCAATTTTTCCCTTATACAAATGTTAAATCAGATAATGGAAAATATATACATCCATTGTCTCTTTTGCTGTAAAAAAGTGCAGTAATTTACAAATTGCTAAGGTTACTCATGGAGTCAAGAAAACGTGACTTCAAATTTAGCTTCAGACACTTACTCGTTGTGTGACCCTGGGCAAGCCACTTATCATCTATTTTTCAGTTTTCTCAAGCAAAAAATTAGACTAACAACAGCACCTCCCTCACAGAGTGATTGTGAGCATCAAATTAAATAATAACACAATTCCCGGCACATAATAGATATTAAATAAATGCTTATTCTTTTCACTTCCCTTTCCATGAAAAAGGGAATTGTCTCCAAAAACTAAATGAACTCCTGGCTGTTGAGAGAATGTAACCACTATATGCCTTAATCTCCCCCATTGCCTTCCCCAAAAATGGCTTCAACACACTCTTTTAAAGCTCCAGCTCTGTGCAAAGAACACTACTAGGTGGTGGAGGAAAAAAGGAAGGAAATGAACTGCATCAATACTGACACATTGTCTCTCTATGTAAAATCATGAGATAAAAGACAATTGCAGTTAAATGTAAGGAAGTCTCATAGATTTTGCTTGAAGAGTCAAGTAAAGTAGTTGGCTTCATTATTCACTCCCAAAAGCATTTAGAAATATCAATACCAGATATTAAATTGTATTATAAAGCATTATGAAATGTAAAATGTATCATATTGATTACATTAAATTGAAAAAAATTTTTCACAAACAAAGCCAATGCAACAAAGATTAAGAAGGAAGCAGAAAAGTGGGAAAGCATTTTTACAACTAGTATATCTGATAAAGCCCTCATTTCTAAAATATATAAAGAATTTAATCAAATTCATAAGAATACCAGTCATTCCTCTATTGATAAAAGGTGAAAGGATACGAACAGGCAATTTTCAGAGGAAGAAATTTAAGCTATATATGGGCATATAAAAATGCTCTAAATCATTATTGATTAAAGCAGTGCAAATCAAAACAGTTTTTAGGTACCACATTACACCTATCAGATTGGCTAATGGGACAAAATTGGAAAATGATAAATGGTGGAGGAGATGTGGAAAAGTCAGAACACTAATTCATTGTTGGTGGATTTGTAAGCAGATCTAACCATTCTGGAAATCAATTTGAAACTCTGACCAAAGGGGTATAAAAAATTTACAGACCTTTTGACCCAGCAATACAGCTTCTAGGGTTGTATCCCAAAGGCATCATAAAAATGGGACAAGGACCCACATGCACAAAAATATTTATATATGCTTTTTTGTGGTGGCCAAGAAATGGAAATTGAGGGAATGGCCATGAATGATGAACGGGCAGACTTGAGAAAAACCTGGAAAGGCTTATATGAATTTGTGCTGAGTAAAGTGAGCAGAACTAGGAGAACACTGTACACAGTAACAGCCACAATATACAATGACTGATTTTTATAGACTTGGCCCTTATTAGCAATGTAAGGACCTAAAACAATTCCAAAGAAATCATGATGGAAAATGCCATCCACATCTAGAGAAGGAACTATGGAGACTGAATGCATAATGGAGCAGATTATTTTCTTTTGTTTCCTGGTTTCTCCCATTCGTTATAAGTTTTCTAAGCAACGTGACTAATGTGAAAATGTATTTTACAGGGAAAAAAGAAATATTTTTGGTACACATTTTCCTCATCTGGCTCATACTGAGCAGAAGGAGAAAAGATCCCAATGAAGATAACTATTATTTATTTACTTATATATACAGCAAATGATATGGAAGGAAAATTTTAAGAAAAACTTGGTGATATCCTCCAAACCAAAATGACACACAGAATCATTTTAAAGGGTAATTTAAGCTATTCACACCTGTGTGAAATCCTCCATAGAAGACCCACCCAAGACATTGGATTTCTTCCTCTAAGTGTTTTAATTTTGCTTTTGCTGTTGTTGGCAGAGCATCCCTAATGTGTGTGTGTGTGTGTGTGTGTGATTTGTCATCCCTTTACTCTCACTTTCACTGTGATTCTTCTGTTTGGTGTTGCTGTTAGGTCATTTCAGTCACGTCCTATTCTTTGTGACCCTCTTGACCTCTCAACATCCTTTGATACTGTTGACCATTCTCTCCTCCTTGATACTCTTTTCTCTCTAGGCTTTTAGGACACCAGTCTCTCCCCCCTCCCAATCTATTTGACTCTTTCTTCTATAATTCTATTGCTAGATCTTCCTCCAGATGCCACCTTCTAACTGTAGGAATACTTCAGGGTTATTTCTTGGGCTCTCTTCTCTTTTCTCTCTATACTATTTGACTTGGTGATCTTATTAACTCCATGGCTTTAGTTGCCATCTCTATACTTACAATTTTCAAATATATCTTTCCCACCCCTAATTTCTCTGCTGACATCTAATGTCAGGTTTCCAACTGTCTTTTAGACATCTTGAATTGGATGTCTACTAGACATCTTTAACTCAGAGTGCTCAAAGCCATATTCTTCTTTTTCCCAAATCCTTCCCCTCCAAGCTTCCCTGTTACTGTAAAGAGCAACACCATCTTCCTAGTCCCTTGGGTTCATAACATAGAAATCATCCTGTTTTCCTCAATATCTCTTATCCCACATCTCAAAATTGCGGCAAAAGCCTATTGATTTCACTTTTGCAGTATCTCTCAAATATGCCCCTTCTTTTCTCTGACACTATAACGACTTTAATTCAGGCCCTCATAACCTCAAACACTAATTACTGTAATACTCTACTTATGGATCTGCCTGCCTCACCTCTCTTCCCAATTAAATCTACTTACCATTCAGTTATTAGAGTGATTTTCCTAAAATAGAAGTCTGCTCATATCACTTCCCTACTCAATAAACTCTAGTGGCTCTCTATCACTGCCAGGATCAAATACAGAATTCTCTGGTGCTCAAAGCCCTTCATAACCTAGTCCCTTACTTCCTCTTCAGCCCTTTGACACCTTACTCCCCAACATGTGTTCTTTGCTCTAGTGACACTGGCCTTCTGACTGTTTCATGAACAAGACACACTGGCTCTCAACATTTTAAAGGGCATTTTCTCTGGTTTGAGCTATCCCATTCCTTCATACTAACTACTGACCTCCTGCCTTCCTTTAAGTCCCAATTAAAATCCCCAGTTCTATGGGAAACCTTCTCTAACTCCTCTTTTTTCCAATGCTTTCCTTCTTCTAATTATTTCCTATTCATGCTATATATATATATATATATATATATATATAGCTTGCTTTGTAAATAATTATTTGCATGTTGATTCCCCCTTTAGAATGTAAGTTCCTTGAAGGCAGGACTGTCATGCCTCTTTCTGTATCCCTACCATTTATTTGCCTGGGACATATCAGGCACTTAATAAATGTATTGTCATTATTATTATTAATATTATTAATTGATTATTCTCTTTCACTTGTCCTCCTATATTTCTTACTACTTCTTTCTTGTCTTTTTTACTGATTCTTCATGCTCCCTAATTGTGTCTGGCCCCAAATTTTGCTCTCAATCATTTTTCTCTTCTCTTTATACTCTCTCAGGTTGTGACCTGATCTTCATCCCTGGGATTAGTTATCTCTAGAATATAACTCCCAGATATACAACCATCATTGTCCCTCAGGATCTAGGAATAATCTCCAACTCTATTAGATATTCTAAACTGGATGTACCTTAAACATAATATAGTCATTAAAAAACTCACCTTTCTTCAAAAACCTATGCCTCTTCTAAAATTCCCCATTTTGCTCTGTCAAGGGCAATACCATCCTTCCAGTTACCAGAGTTAATATTGCAAAGTTAATATTATCCTTTTCCTAAAACACGGTTCTGTCTATCACATTCTACTACTCAATACAATCTATAGTCTTTCAATTGCCTTTAAGATCAAATATAACTTGGGGAAGGTAGGTGTCCCAGTGCATAGATCACCAACCCTGGAGTCAAGAGGACCTGAGTTCAAATTAAGCCTCAAACACTTACTAGCTGTGTGATCCTGGGCAAGTCACTTAACACTGCTTGCCCACCCTTTCCAAAGAAAAAGTTTTAATATAATCCTTCTGTTTCTCTTCTAAAGTCCTTCAAAACGTGACTACAACCTACTTTTCCAAATTCCTTAAATCTTCCCTTCCTGGAGTCTCTGTTCTAGGCAGACTCATCTTCTTGATATTCTTCATGTTTTACACTCCAATCGTCTATGTCTTCACAGTTGCTGTCCTCTATATATGGAATGTACTCCTTCCTCACTTGAAGTCTTAGAATCCCTTCATTTCTTTAAAAATGAGGTTAAATACCACTGTCTACAAAAAGCCTTTCCTGATCCTCCATGTCCTAATGCCTTCCCCTTATTACAACTGGATATTTATGGTTATCTTTTATCTAATTTGTAGATAGTTTGTATATACTTATACATAAATGTGCTGCTTCCTCACTCTCCCAATAAAATGAAAGCTCCTCAAGGACAGGAATTTTTGTCTTTGCACATTCAGAAACTGGAACATAGTAGGTGTTTAATAAATGTATGTTGACTGATTTATTTGTAAGCTAGATAACTCATAATCATTACTTTGTCACTGCATAGCTATTTTCCCTCTTAATTCATGTGGAATCATGTTCAGGTGGATATAGAGTATACAGAACATGCAAATTACTATTAAAGATATAAGTAATATTAATATTATAAATAATATAAAGATATATATATAATGTATGTATGTATATAAAATTATGGAAATCTGGACAAAGTGAAGAAAATGATTCCCAAAACATGGTTGGGAGGAGGTGGGAGAGGGGGAAATATATATATATTTTTTAAGCAATTGGGGTTAAGTAACTTGCTCAAGGTTACACGGCTAGTCATTATTTATGTGTGGGTGCTCATTTTCTGAGGCTGGATTTGATCACGGGTCATCCCAACTTTGAGGCTGGCGCTCTTACTCACTGCGCCGCCTAGCCACCCCTTTTAGGGCAATTGGGGTTAAGTAACTTGCCCAAGGTCACACGGCTAGATTTTTGTTTGTGTGGGTTAAGTGTCTGAGGCTGGATCCGAACTCAGGTCCTTCTGACTCCAGGGCCGGCGCTCTACTCACTGCGCCACTTAGCCACCCCTGAGGGGGAAATATTTTAATTATTTTTATGTTGCTTTTTTTAAATATTGTACTGAAATTTACTTAAAACTTTGGGATGGAAAGTTTATTTGACATAAAATGGGAAGGCCTTGGTCAATTCTTTCCTAGTCATATTAAAATGTCATATTAAATTCCTAGTCATATTAAAACCATATAAAGAAAAGCTTTAAACAAGACAATAATTAATATGTTTAATAATTTATAATAAGAGATAACATTTTATGAAGCTTAGATATTTATCAATCATTTCAATACATCATATTATTTTATCTTTACAAAAATACTTTGAGGTAGGTTTTATGACAATACATTTATTAAACATGTTTTGTAGGTGAGTAAATGGATTCATAGAGATGTTAAATGAATTACCTAGGGTCATAAAGCTAAAAAAGTACTAAGGTGGATTTGACCTGAGATCTTCCTCATGTGGCACTCAGCACTCTATTGACTATGACACGGGCCTCTATAGATATGTTATTTAATTAGTGTGGTTATTCCCTCTACTGGTTGAAGTCAGAATACCTCTACACATCATGCTATAATTTTTTTTTTGCATTCTTTTCTTGTTCCTCCGTGTATTTGGGATCTAATGAAAAGCATCAGGGAGGTTTTCTCACTCTTTTTACCAATTGCTTAAGGAAGGACTCTCTTCTTGGTAGAGAATCATGATTTATGCCTGCATTTTGGGTAGTTTGATGAGAGCTTGGGGCAAGAAAGACACTAGTTTTCTGGTTTCTGGCTTTGAGAGAGGACACTCGTGATTATGAACTCTTCACAGAGAGATCCCTACAGAGATAAAGACACTGGGGAAAAAAGCTGACAGAGAGGAACTGGCAACTTAATCATGTCCCTGTTCACAAGTCCTTATTCTAAAGATTGGGGTATTTTACCTCAGATAAGTTGAGATTGCTCTTTTCAATGGAAGAAATCATTCTCTCTTTGTATATTGTCTGAAATGTAAGTATATGTGTGTGTTTGTGATTGACTTGGAAAATGAATCTATTCATTATTTACTATGTGTGATGATCTTTATATAACTGACATTTGGTGAAAAGAGCCTATATATGCACATACATACAAACACATACATTCTGTTTTATAAACAAACTGCTACATATTCAAATATATGTAACATGTATGTATGTGTATACAAATGGATATATACATATCCTATTTGCCATCAGTTAATAGGAATAGGCTCTTTTTTTTTAACTATTTAATATGCATGATGGTCCTTGTATAACTGGTATTTGGAAAGAAGGGATAATACATAATTATATATACAGACCCACACATGCACATGCACACACATACACACGATATATAGATAGATAGATAGATAGATAGATAGATAGATAGATAGATAGATAGATAGATATCTCCTTATTGCAACCCTCCTCAGCATAACCAATCTCTCCCTTGCAGAAGAGTGAGCAGAAGGGGCTCTAGAGATACATATTCATTCCTCCTTTCAAGCAATATCTTGAAAAAACCTGGTCAGGTCACATGTATCTAACATGAGCAACAAACACGCACATAGTTCACACTTTTGTGTCCCTCAAGTATTCCAATTTCTCATGTTTGTTGTCAATCTTCTCTCATAGTGAAAGACCCACCTCCTTTTCAAAAATACATTTCTTCTCATGCATGATGTTATTGGGAATATATTTTGTATCTTTCAGGTGTCATCATATATATGTCTTTCCTTTCAGCTTTTTTATAATATTTATTGGTGGGAGTGAAGATATATTGGATAAAAAATGAGAATATATTGGAAAAGGGAGCACATTAATTCTATGGACATTAGAGAACACAGAGAGAAAACAATGGGGAGAATGCAATATGCCTTCTTTAGTGAAGCCTAATTTTCTCAAGTTATTATGGGACTGGAATGTGCCATTTGAGTTTTATGATCATCCTTCACAGCCACTTAAATACCAAAGTAGGAAATGTTGACAGTTTCTGTCTCAAGTCTTCTTCAAACTAATAAGAAAGGTCTTGCCAACTTGGCAATTCCAATGCTCATTGAATAGAGTGCTAGAGTTCTATTACCTTAGTGGAAAATTGGTCTGGCAGCTTTGGGAAGCTGTACAGTTATGAAATCAAAGAGAAGCGAATTATGATATTTTAAGTGACAAAAATGTGACTACCATTTCAATAGTATAAAAGCAACTAAAATTTGTTGTGAAAATACAGCCATCAAGATGAGATAATTTAACAAATTAGCATATGCATAATACTTCGAATAGATAATGGCAAGAATTTCAGGACATTAATTTTTTAAAATGTTAATCACACATTCTAGTTAAGGAATACATTTTGAATCCTTGGAAGAAATCAAATACTGAATTATTATTTCAATATCATTGAACAACCATGTTTTCTGTAAGATGAAATACAAAGGAAACGATATTGAATATTTCTGATGAATCAGCATATTCAGAATATCCAGGCTATTCTTGGGTAAGCAAGGGGAAAAAAATCTTTAGTAACAAGTGATTTCAATTGTTTCATAGGGAGCTGCATGGGTAGTGAAAAATTCATTGTCAATATTTTCTCATTACTTCATCAAGATGGAGCAATTCTATTTCATTAACTCTGAAAAATATGACTAATCATTCAGTCTACACCTACTTTGGGCAAAACTTGCTGTTAAGTTTTCAATTATAATTGAAATATCTTTAGAGTTTCAAACATTTTTTTCTCTATCACTTTACTACAATGTTCCTTATTCTCTTAAAATATTTGCGAAGGTCACAAAAATCACATAGTATTTAATATAGTATTTAAATTAAAGTTACCTAGTAAGAATTTATTATATATCAAACATAAAACATTTAAAAGAATAGAAAGAATTTAACTATTTTTTCTTGTTGTTGTTCAGTAATTTGCAGTTGTGTCCTACTTTTCATGACCCCCTGTGGGATTTTGTTGGCAAAGGTATTGGAATGGTTTGTCATTTCCTCCTCTATCTCATTTTACAGATGAAGAAACTGAGGAGTGGCTTGCACATTGTTACACATCAAGTGTGTAAGGCCAGATTTGAACTGCGGAAAATGAGTTTTCCTGATGGTGCTCTATCAACTTGTATCACCTAGCAGCACCTAACCATTCAAGTGGGTATGAAAGAAACCATTATTAACTCCGATGAGAAAATCACTAGTCTTATTAAAATGTAACTTGTCCCAAAATATCTAACATGCATAATCTCGAACCTGTCTCATCTTCCTTAGCCAAGACACAATACTATACTCCATTTTGTTTTAATATCATTAGATTAACAATAATAGCTGCAATGAAACAAACCATCTTAATGTCCATAGATTTGTTGTATCTTTTCTTTTCAGTAACTGAATTAAGATTTCTGAATTTAGATCATATTTAGTGACCATCGTCTAGAACCAAAGAACTATTGTTTAATTTAAAAACAATAGCAGGGAAATGTGAATAACTTTGAATACCTCATAGCAAAGACATAAAAAGAAACAGGAAGCATATTTCTATTTTTGTTTTGTTAAAACAGTTCATGTCACATAAAATTATATAAATAATATTTTGTAGCCTTAATAAAAATGTATCATTTCTTCCAATTAATTCCAAGCACCAATAGTATATGTTAAGTAACAAGTGCCTATATTTGATAGAAATGAAGCAATGGAATCACATCATTGCAAAAATTTTTCTAATTTATGAAGTCAAATAATTAAAGAACGCTGCCTGAAAGAGAAAAGAAATAAAATACAAATGTTATCCTAGTGATATCAAGATGTAAAATATCTTATGAGCATTAAAAATATAATACACAAGGAACATTTTCAGCAAAAAAAGCTAAAGGAAACCAGGACAAAGCTGAAAATTTTAGGAAGGAAATCATTTAAGACAGATTGACAACAAAAAATGGAAGAAATTTAACCTGGGATTTTCATCACAACTTTCAACATCTTTTCTGCCCCAATGCACATCTTTTGTTATTCTTCTGAACTCTAATATTTCAATGAGGAATGTTACAGGTTTTGTTACAGGTTTTAAGGCAATTATCATTAAACTCAATCTGGAATTTTTGGTCAAAATTCTTTTTCAGTACACACATTAGACAATGATCATATCACCTCCCACTGCAAGGGGTTGTCATTTTCACAATTTGACAAAAAAATCTATTTAGATTGAATTTTAGATCATAACTTATTGTGATTTCAACCATTGCCATGAGATGGATAGCTGAGGGGAAAGGGGGGTAGATACCTATATGCTGTTTAATAAATTGGTGTTTTGAATGTGTGGTTATATTTAGACACAGCCTCAGTTTCATCATTTGTAAAAGGATGAAGTTGAACCAGAGAAACTCTAAGATACCTTTCAAATATTTAATATATTTAAATATAGTAGTTTGTTTTAATTTATTAATATGTAATATATAATTTAATATATTTAAAAAGAATAGTTTCCTCTTCTACATTTTGATAAAATAAATGTAATTGCACTTATAAAATGGGGGGAAATGTCACACAATTGTTCAGAATCAAATAATATAATATAATAAAATGTAGCAGTGTATTATGTTTGAAAGAGCTGGGATCAGGAAGCTTCTAATCAGGGCACTGACACTTAAAAATTATGTAACACTTAAACATTATCAAAAATTAAAATTAGGCACTACTCTTCCCTAAACTTCTGTTTTCCTCTCTATACATGGGTTACTGTGAGATTCTAGTTATATACCTGAAAGCAATTTTCCAAACTAAAAAAAAAAAAAAATCTGAAGTCTGATCTCCTGATTGGTGAGTCTCTCACCCCAATTATCATTTCAGAAGGGACTTGGGCCATGTTTACTTGAACTGAACAATGGCAAATTAGTGTTCTGCTCTCCCCTCAATAACATCCCTCAAAGAACCAAGCTGAAGACCCTCAGATATTTGAGATACTATCTCTTGACGCAACCCAGAGGAGAGGAAAGTTCTAATTTTTATGAAGCTTTGCCTTTTAAAAAGTTTAAATTTTACTCTTCACAGCTTCCTATTTTTACCATATAGCTGCCTCTTTACTCTTTAGAAAGTCTTCTGTAACTCCTTTTTCTGTCCTCTAGGAATAAGTAGACAACATGTAATCCATTCATCATGATATTCCCTTATATATGGTCTTATATATCTATATGTGGGTGCACATATTTATATATACATGTATACATACATGTACATACATATATATGTATGCATATATGGGCATATGTATATATAAATACAATGTGTGTGTGTATAAAATCTTCCATGGCACAATGTTTACTCATATTGAGCTTGTTTGAAAAGTTTTACCTTATGAATTAAATGGTAATTTAAGTTAGATAAAAGGTACAGCATATATGCCACCAACACATAAAATCAACTGTAAGCACCATCTTTCATTTAAAAAAAATAAATTAAAAAGAAAACAAACCATACCACTTTTAGCTTGTAAAATTTAAATAATTTGAAGGTCCTAAATGAACCTTTTGTAACATTCAACTTTTTTATTTGTCTGGAGGGAAAAAAAAAGTTGGACAGTGTGCCACTTCCCCTTTGGGAATGCATAAAGCAGTCACTTTAGAAAATGAACACTCGGTTAAAAATATAGCAGATATTTCTTATTTAGCCTAATCCTTGCTGACTCAGCTTAACTACATTACATTTATAGTGTGTCTATATACATACATACATACACACAGATATTTGTGTGTATTACTATTAAAAACACTATTATATAACTATAGTTTTCATAGAAGGGAAACAACATAAGAAAATTTAAAAAGAGAGGGAAAGGCAATAAAGATGTATTTCAATTAACAGTTAGTCACCTGGACAGTGGAGTGATTCCTTAATTTCATCACTTGTAGATTGATGACCATGTTTGCCCCCTTGATATTGACAAGGACATATTACTTCCTGACATGATTAAAGAGACAAGGATGGAGTTTGTTTCATAGAAGTGTCAACTGAACTTCTTTTGGCATAAATTGGAAAGTTTACATCACACTTAATTTTTAGAAGCTCCTTTCAGTGGGGTGCTATTATAACTTTTTACAATGGTACAGATCAATTGCTTATGTTAATAGCCATGTACTTAAAGGAAGTGTCTTCCTAGAGATTTTATCTTGTTCCTAAATTTGAAGAATGATGATAATGTTGTACATAATAATCAATAGGTTTTGAATGCACTCCATAAAGTCCAAAGGTTTGCAATAAAAAGTTGAAGATAATCAATTAAATCTCATAATACTTGCTACATATTGATCAATAATGAAACAGACATTGAAATACGAGGTCCACATCCAATGTAAGGGAACTGATAGCAGCTTTGAGCACAGGATAATTAGCAATTTATTTTAAGAAATCTACTTTAAAAAGACTTAGCAGCTCTGATAAACTCAATGACCAGAAATTATTCCAGAGGACTGGTGAGAAAAACAAACAAACTAACAAAAAACTGCTTACTTCCTCACAGAGACCTAAGGAACTTAGGGTGCAGAATTAAATGTGAACATACATATTACATAGATACGTATTGTTCACCACATATATTGACTTCAGCCAATGTGTGAATATGTTTTGCTCGACTACACATAAATGTCAGAAGAGTTTTTTTTCCCTTTTTTTACCCCTTAATAGGGAGGGAAGAAGTGGGTAGAAAGAAAATAGATTTTGTTAATAAAAGAAACAACTTTTTTAAAAGTTATTCTGATATTCTTTTTTTAAATTAGAAACTTGATTTTTCTTGATTTAATTCCCTTTAAGAATTCAGGGATACTCAATTCATATTATAGAATGTTCTTAAAAGCAAAAAATGAGTTGTGCCCACATTCTGTGACTGCACCAAAACCCTGTTTGGAAGCTTCATTAATATGGAATAATAGATATTGATAATAATCATGTACTATGTCAACAAAGAAGTACTGAATAAATGGATAAGGGATATGACCTCCTGTGGCAGCCAAGTGGCATGGTGAGTAGAGAACAGGTCTTAAAGTAAAAAACACCTCTGAATCCTGCCTCAGTCATTTAATCTCTGTGCCTCAGTTTCCTCATCAATAAAATGGGGATAATAGCACCAATCTCACAATATATGTTATGAGAATCAACCAAGATAGTACCCATAAAGAGCTCTGTAAACTTTAAAGTTCTATATAAATGTCTTTTCTTATAAACTTATTTAAAGGAAAGAAGGGGCCTGAGATAGAAATACAGAACCAGCTCACTGCCACTAAAAAAATATTACTGTTCATTTGTTTCAGTTGTGTCTGACTCTTTGTGATCCCATTTTGGGTTTTCTTGGAAAAGACACTGTAGTGGTTTGCCATTTCCTTCTTCAGCTCATTTTACAGATGAGGAAACTGAAGCAAACAGGGTTAAGTGACTTGCCTATGGTCACACAGAGTCATACTTACTAAAGTGTATAAAGTCATATTTGAGCTCAGGTCTTTCTGACTCCAGGTCTGGCACTCTATCCACTGTGCCACCTAGCTGCCCAGATCACTAAAAATCACAGAAAGACTATCCTTAAGTTTCGTGGGTTTATTAATTGATGAAGATTATGTAAAGAAATAATAGAAAATGTAGAATGCATTTATTGTATAAAAAATTGCACCCACTAAATACAAAATGAGACATATACTGGTAGCATGCTATCCTTCATAAACTAACACAACAAATCTCACATAAATCTCTATCTCTGCTGGAGATATCTCAGAACTGCATTCTTCTCTAACTCTCTGTAATGGTAATGGCAATTTGAAGATATTCCCTGTCCCTTAATAGGTCTAAGGGAATTTGAAGAACTTCCTTGCTTTGAAGATATTCCTTGCCCCCCCAGTAGGACCAATGTAATCACATGGAGCCTGTGATGGGAAGAGTTTGCTGAAATGTGGAACAGAGCCCATGAGAAGCAGGGAATGAGAGTAGTTAGAGCTGGAGGGAGGAGAGGATGCAGCCAAGGAGACAGATAAACATGTGAGTGTTTGTGGGAAGGCTAAAGGATGGTGTTTCTCCCTGTTATTCTATTCATATTAACATTCATATTAACAGAGAAGTATTAACTTCTCTGTTGCTATGATGTATTCAGTTTCCTGGTATTGAGATTTGACTTTCTGGTGTCTGAATTTTGCTTCTGTCTTCTATAAGGAAAGCCTGTTATATTTTGTGATTCAGGACTGTGCCAGCATATTCATAGTCATCATTGGTGCTGTGAATTTTGTGTTGGCAACATACCCTTTTGACTCCACTATATCACACTGTCTCCCTGTCCTCAAAGAGAGAATACTTTGGGATGAAGGCATACAGCAAGCCAAAGTAGTTCTCACCTGTGAAAAGAATTTGAAAGTCTTGTTTGATATACTAAATATTTTCATGTATAATCACTACACAGAATACATGGAATATCCTTTCCCTTCCCTCTGTTCACTTTTTACCTGGATTTCAAGGATCTGACAAATTCCCTCCAGGAAGCCTTCACTGAGAGCTTCAGTTGGAAGTGATTAATCCCTCCTCTGAACTAAAATAGGTCTTTCTATATACCCCTAATCTCTTATAATATACTAGACTTACATACAGATAGAACATTTCTTATTCTTTGTATGCATCAAAAGATCTAGCACAATACCTTGATCACAGTAGGTGCTTAATCAATACATATTTGTTGAATGAATGGAGTGTGTACTCAAGATTATATAAGGGGTATTTTGAACTGGAAAACAAATGCTTCCCTAATATATAATTTTTCTCTCTCTATTTCCTCCTTTTCACTTCTACTGCATGACCCACTGATTTAGTACATTCAGAAAATGATTATAGGTTACAACATGAATAACTGTTTTGTGTTAGATACTGAAATTAGGAGGAGATACTTTCATATTCAAAAATCATTTTTATATTAGATTTTGAGGTGTGTTAAAATGACTGTCTGATGTTCTCCACTAGTTATCTGTTAAAAGCATTAGAGTACAAGGACTTTCAGAGAGATAATGTCATCTATATTTTTCCACCCAGAATCTATTACAAGGACGTGAAGGGGAGGCTATATTTAATAAATTGGATGCATAATTCTATCCATAAAAATATATGTGAGACTCAGTAAGTTCAATCTGTTAAGGATTAGTATTCATAGCATCACAATTTCAGAATTGGAAATAACCTTAGAATTCATCTAATGCAACTCCCTCATTTTCTAGATGAGGAAATTGAGGCACATAGAGATTAAGTGACTCGCCCAGTGTTGCATAGCTTGGAAGAAGAAAGAGACAGATTTGAATTGACATCCTTTTGATAACAAATCTGACACATCTCACTCTACCCCACTACTTATAGATCTTCTCCAGCAAAGCCCAATAATAATTCTTAGTATGCTGAACTCCACTAAATAAAGAGAGAAAATGAAAAGGAAAGAGGAAGAAAAAAAGGGAATGGAGAAGAGGGAAGACAGTGGGAGCAGAAAAGAGAGGGAAGTAGGAAGGGGGGAAAGGGGAGAATAGAAGAGAGGGGAGCAGAAGGGATAAAAAGGGAAGTGGAGGGAGCAAGAGATGAAAGGAAAAGGGAGGGGAGGGAAGAGAAACGGAGGGCAGAAGAGGGGGAGATAGGTAGTTTAATTAGCCTTCGGATCAGAATGACCAAATTTCACCTCTGTATGACTTAACACAAACTTGATGCATGACCTTGAGAAAGTAATTTCATCTCTGTGCTCCTAGGCATCCTTTTAAATTTCCTAGTTACAGAACAACTGCAAATCTCTTGGCAGATCGAGTATACTAACCAAGGAGCTCCTAACAAAGATGAAAACACCAGTACTGACCAAAAAAAAAAAAAAAAGCCAAAAAAACCAAGCAAACAGAATCTTGAGAAAACCCTACTTCAGTGCAAACATACAATTTATTTAAATTAATTGCTATATAATGAGAAAGAATCCTTAACAATCTTCATAAAGATTGTTTTTATTTTGTGTTGTTCAGTTGTTTCAGTACTGTCTCTTTGTAAAGCCACTTGGAATTTTCTTGGCAAAGACACTAGAGTGGTTTGCCATTTCCTTTTCAGTTGATTATTCAGATGAGGAAACTAAGGCATACAGGGTTAAGTGACTTTCCCAGAGTCATATATGTAGTAAGTGTATGTGGCTAGATTTACACTCAGAAAGATGAGTCTTCCTGACTCCAGACCTGGAACTCTACCCACTGAACAACCTAGCTATCCCTATACATAAAGATATAAGGAACAAAATTATTTTTGAAAAGAGGATATTGAGTTTCCTTTTCTGTGCCCAGTTGCACCTGTATTGAAATGATGTTACATGGCCTTTCTAACTTCAAGAAGGAAATAAGAGAGAGATGATGATTCCTTCTTCTATGGACAGAATAATAGCTATCTACTATTGAGAATACACACAAACACACACGAACACACAAACACACACACACAATAGAAAAACCCATAATATCCCCATATGGCTTCATCTTTAAGGAGAAGTAATGTTAAGGTTGAAATTAGTCATCAAACCTCTAGTTTCCCCACTAGGAGAGAAAGAAATAAGTTGAAAAGAAATAACCTCAGAAGACTTAAATATTAAAGTTCTTTGTACTAGTTAGCTATCAGGTTACTAGAATTAGTAGAGTTACTAGAATCTAATTACTGCAAACTTGATTGACCTTCCAGAAAAGTAGAGGCAACATTATTTCTTCTTAATCTCTGCCAGATCTAACAGTTAACTACTTTTTCCCCCTTTTCCAAATGACAGTTCAGTTTTCCGTAAAGGGGATTCTGCCCTAATGATAACAAATTTGCCTCCTGGATCTAGTCAAAATACTCATTAAGTCAACATATGGCTCTGATTAGAGCTGAGTAGAGAGATTGACTTATGCCCTCCTCCTTATCCCTCAGTGTTAGAAAGTAAACTAATCTTGGTTGTGATTATAGTGCCATGATGGCTGAGCAGTCAGACACAAAACAGAAGACAGTGGAACACGTAAGTGGGGTTATCCATCCAACAGTGGAAACTTTAAATTGGATGAGACACTGCGAAATATAATTTATATGACATTGGTAGAAAGGTGAAGGAAACTGAAATTATGCAATATTTTCAGAGTAATAAATATATGAAGAGATCAGAGAACTAAAGACTAAATGTTAGAATACATACCATTTAAGGAGTGAGATAAGATGGAAACAGTGAATGAAAGAAAATTGTTGACCAGAAACAGGAAAAAAATAGAATTTAGGATCAATTCTATGTCCATGTTTCTCTTATCCATCCCTCCATTTAGGCAATCATTAACTATTCCTTGGATTATAACCACAGCCCTTTATAATATCCCATTCTTTTACTCAAGAACTTACAATGACTCCTTCTTGTGTAGTTGAAATCATTGTCCCTGGTTGAGGCATGCAGGGCTAGGTCAACGATGTAATAACCACATAACAAAAGACAATATGGTACAGTGACCTTGGGCAAGTCATTTAGACTCATTGGTCCTTAGTTTCCTTATCTGTAAAATGAGTAGGCTAAATTAAATATCATCTATTGTCATTTTCAACTAAATTAATAATGATAACATAATAGTAATAACAGCATTATCTTGTTTTTTCCTCACACCAACTCTGGGAGATATATGTTATTGTTTTTATCCCCACTTTATGGCTAGGGAAATTAAATAGATACTTGTGAAGTGACTTGTCCATGATCACATATCTAGAAAGATTCTTAGGTCAAATTTGAACTCAGATCTTACCACTTAGCTTCCTCTGTTCACTGTCAAACCACATTTGGTTTCAAATTACACATTACAGTTTGGAGAATTTTTTCCCCTATTCTAATGCCAGCTTAGTATTTGATAACCCTGTTTTGTTTTGTTTTCACTAAAAATGCTTTTGTATTTTCATTTCTGGAGTCCTTTCTCTTGGATCCCAGATGGCTCTGCTCATTTCCCCCATACCTATATCTGGTACAGCTACCAAGACACCAGTAATCATCCAGGGAGGTCCCCTATCCCAGACTCCTTCCTGCTTCTCTACTTTGGTAAGAATAATGAATATATTTATTCCTCTAATTAGCCAACCCCAAATTCACTATGTATATTAGGATGCTCAGCAGTGAGCTCTGTAAGTCTCAGAACTACAGCCTCCAAAGTGTGAGAAGTGTTCCAAATGGGGTACTGTCTTAAAAACAGGTATTCTTTTGTGACTATGACCTTACTTATGGCACTTTCATTGACTATTATATGCATAGGCCTGATGTTTGCTCTTCTCAAACGGACCCAAAATGATTAGAGGTCAGTTTTCAATTTGAACATTCTGATTAAGTCTTTTGCTAGAGAAAGATTAAGGTTCCATCACCCCTTAAGTACACTGAGTCTAAGTTTACTTTCTAGAATATTCTAATGGATGCATGTTGCCTCTTGCATCCCTGGGAACAAAAGTTTATCATCTCTTTCTTTGCAACATACATTCACAAATTATTAAAAATGAATAAAGCAAAGCAAGTTGTTGCTATGGTAATGGCTAGTACTTAAATTCTTCATCTAATGGAAAAATCTTTTCTCTGATTCACTGGGTTATGTTATACATTGTTGATCTTTACATGATTAACGCTATCTGAGATGGAAATATGGCATTATGGGCTTTTAGTACCCCTTTTTCTCCTATGTTTCTTCTGTTTCCAATGGGTTCCACCACTATTCCTCCCACTTAGCTTTGTTTAACTGAAAGGACACAGATTTTCAACCCTTGACCTCTTTCCTCTTAAATTAGCACCCAAGTAGTCTTCCTAGAAAATTTCTGAGGTAGGATTTAAATTTGGATTTATACTGTCTCTAAAGCAGGCACTTAATCTACTAAACTATCTGGAGTTTGAGAAATCTGCTAGGTTTCTCCACCTTTCTATACTGTATGCTCTTATATAACTGTAAGCATTTTGTTAATCACAAGGAGCAGGACCTTACTCATTGATATCTCTTTTTATCCTTCACACTGACTATGTGAGACAATTTCTGAAAGTATGAATAATCCTCATTCTGTGGCTGGAGACACTGAAAGTAGAGGTGATTTCCCCAAGGTGTCAAAGTTGAGATTTGAATACATGTTATCTGTATCTACAAGTTCAGAAACTCTTACCACTTTACATTTCAGTCTCTCTAAATCCCAATAGTTTTCCTTTCTGTGATAATCATTCATTGGGAATTCAATTCTTTTTTTTTTTTTTGGATGACTGGTTTCATTTAAGTTTCTACCATTAGCTCTGTCTCTGTGTCTCTTTCTGTCTCTTTTTTTGTCTCTCTGTCTCTGTCTCTCTCTGTTTCTCTCTCTCTCTCTCTCTCTCTCTCTCTCTCTCTCTCTCTCTCTCAATCAGCTTGGAGTCAGAATAGATATTAAGATTTATACAATCCAATCCACTCATTATAAGAGAGAGATGAGGCAGTTAAGGTTTTGAGTGTTCAATAACTACCTCAAAGTCAAACAATTAATAATAGAATAAAGACTTAAACCAGAGTCTTCTAACTCCAAGTGCAATGCTCTATAGAATAAAATATTTAACCTGTCCTTCATCCCTTTCACTGTCTTATAAATTCCAAAAATTCTGCTACACAGAAATTCTAACTCACTTTTAACTATTTGTCCCGGTTGGTTTTTTTTTTCCTGAAGATAATGTGTCAGTCAATTTTCATGACCATGTATTTCCTTTGAGAAAAATAATTTTGTCTTTTCCTAATAGAGATTCTAACCTTGTCACTGCTTTCCAGTTCACTGACAGAAAAACAAAAAAGTAACACAAGATTCTAGACAAGATTCACCTTCCACAAATGTACATAGATTATGAACAAAATGGCTTCAATTACTTTCCTTCTTCCTCCAGGATATTATTGTTCTAGAAGCTCTTTCTTTAAAGTAAGCTTAGGAAAGTTATTTTATATAATTATTTAATAACATTCTGCCACATTAGGAAGAGCAAGGTCATGTTATAACAGACATACTATGTTTCTATAGACTTGCAAAGATCAGCAAACAGGCATAATTTCAAGATTAACAGGTAGTCTTGAACAAGGAACTCTAGAGTATGTAGCAAAATTCTGCAATGCAGAGAATTAAATCATGGAGTTGGCTCCTAAAGAAGCTGTCTTTAAAACCCCTTAATGTGCCAATTGTTTAATTTTTACACATTTTCAAATGGGCTAGTACTTGCAAGATATTTCCTTATCCATTATGTATTTCCTCATAACACAAGCCCATATGAATAAATCAGCATTTTTAGAGAAAGCGAATGCCAGAAAAGATAGTTCTATTTTTAATATGCCCCTATAAAAGGAAGGAATGTAGTTTTACCATCAAATATATCTAAAACCTTTCATGTAATTCAATATATTTCATATAATTCAAATAATTCGTATAATATAAAAAAAACAACAAAAATAGCTATGTTCTTGTTTCCTTTGATTTAAAATAATTGTTTCATTTCGTGTACTTTTGTGGCAGCTGATGGTAAAGTGGATAGAGCACTACACCTAGAATCAGAAAGATCTGAGTTCAAATTTTGCCTCAGACACTTACTAGCTATGTGACCCTGGACAAATCACTTAACCTCTATTTGGCTCAGTTTCCTCAACTGTAAAATAGGGCTAGTAATAGCATCTACATTCAGGGTTGTTTTAAGGATCAAATAACATCATATTTATAAAACTGCTTAGCAGAGTACCTAGGTGTTAATCTATTCCTGTTTCCTTTGCAATCAATGTGGATAGGTCTACAAAACAAATCAACACATTTTGGTCATGTCACAGAATGTGGATCTTATTCTTCATCTCTGGCATATAGGTAGGAAGTATATTTCATTATTAGTCTCTGGCAGTTATGATAGCTCACTCCTTTGATCACAATTTCAAAATTTCCTTCCATCACATTAATATTAGAGATATTGTCTAAACCTAAAACCTGTTGGCATGCTTTCTAATTTCCATAGTAGTTTTGTCAAATGGGGGTCTTTATCCTAGTAATTGGTGTCTGTACAATCCCTTAATTTTAGAGAGAGGGAAACTGAAGTCCAAAAACTCTAGATCACTGGGATTTGAACTCAGTTCAAATTTGAACTGTACAAATCAGACCTCCAATGCTTTGTGCTCCTTTGACAAGTTTTGTAAAGACAACTCTTACAACATCTCTCACTTCTCTGTCTTTCTCTTCATAAAAAGAGTTACTACATTATTTTAGACCCTCATCAACTCTCATATAGACTATTGAGAAAATTTCCTATATAGTTTCCATTTCCAGTCTCTTTTCTGTCAATCCATCTTCCACATTCCAGCTAAACTAAAATCCCCAAAACAAAAGCATTCCCAATGTTACTCACATGCTAAAAAATCTTCTTGCCCATTGGGAAAAAGTCACACATAATTTATTAGGCATTTAAGACCCTCCAAAATTCATTGTTATAAAAGGAAGCTCTCTGAGATGTAGAAAAGATGTGGAGGGAAATCTCGGTAATATTTTTTTAAGATATAAAGAAAAAAAATAAATCCTGCACCACCTGGATCCATTTATCTTTTCAGACTTAATCAGTGTTACTTCCTTTTCTGTCCTTATTCTGTTTTCCAGTCAAGATAGCTGGCCTATTAGCTCTCCCTGAAACTTGATGTTGAATATCCCTTCTTATGTGCCTTGCAGTAAATGCCTCATGCCTGAAATGTATCCTCATCCGATAGAATCTCTAGCTTTCTTCAGAACTCAGCTCAAGCCCCATATTCTACCCAGTTCCTTTTATGTCTGCCCTCTTTTCCCATGATATACAGTACTTTGTGTTTTCTTCCTCCTTAAACTATCTTGTATTTATAAATTAATTGGAAGACATCTCATGGAATAAGTATGGAACTTCTCTGATCTTCCTTTGTCACTGCCAGTGATGCATGTGACTCAGCACTGAAGGACTTGTTTTTGAGGGTGACAAATCAATGATGGTAATGGATTTCTGTGAAAACAGGATTGTCCATTAATCTAGGAAAAATTACCCACAGAGTTGATTTTAAACACAGTGACATCCTTCCCTAGTATTTCTACTCTACTTCTCATCCAGGTGTGTAGATACCCTGCAGCTGACTGTCTTAGATTTGCTGTGAGTAAGGAAGGAATTTCTCATCTGCATCCCCTTCTAAGGATGCTGTGGCAATTGCTTAAATATGAAATTGAGCTTCATCTTGAACCACTGGCTACTTTATCTAGTATTTCTTTTCTTGAACATGGGTGACTGAACATGAATCCTGAGATGGACATTTCTGGTCCTGATAAAAGTGGTGTAAGTTCAAGACTTCTGGAATTCCTGGGTTCCTCAGTTAGAGTTAGCAAGCAGGGGGAGACAATTTTTCCAGCTATCCCATCTTGGAGAAGATAACTACCCCAGCAAGATAATTTCAAGTCCTTCCCCAGTCCTCCAGAAAACATGGACCTTGAGGAATTTTCCTAAGAATTTCAGAGCAAAGGTAAAGATGTTTTTCCTGATCATCAGTTCTGTTAACCATTAAATATTTTATTGTTTTAAGCACCAATCTCACAGGAAAGTAAAAGAAGCAATAGGTTACTCTTTCATGTTTTAATTATTTGTTACTGCATAGTTCTGATTCTTTTGTGTTTTAAGCATGTCTTTTGTATGAAAGAAGTCAACAGCTATTCTCTCCTTTAACTATACTGAACATTGGGTATTGATCTCCTTCTTAGAGAATCCTTATGCACGAATCAAACATAAATTTTAAATAATATTCCTAATGTTTCCATGGTGGAGTGAATAGATATAAAAAATAAGAAAAGGACAATGGGAGAGGATTCAGAGATCTCAAGATTTAAAATAGAACCTTAAGGTGAGCAAAGTGTGGGTGGAGATAAATAAAGAACAGGGACTTATCCTGGGTTTTCCCTGGACAATTTGAGAAGATCAGAAGAAAAATTTTAAGAGGTTGGGTTTTTTTGTTTTGTTTTTTTGGTTTTTTTTCCTGTGAAGAGTAAACACCTCCAGGCTAGATTTCCTTTTAACTGCAAGCCACTAGCCTCTTAAACAGCAAGTGGAAAGCCCTGGGGTTAGTTGATTTGGGAGGTTGCCTAGGATTAAGCCACTGAAACTTTAACCCCACCCCCGACCCTTCTACTGTGAGGGAAGCTGGTATTTGAGCCAGAGAAGATAGAGGAAACCTCTGCTGACCAGGAATGCCAGACCCAGCTGTGCTGTGGAGAAAGGAACCCGCACACTCTCAGTAAGTGCATAAGCAGTGGAGTAGAAAGCCTCTGGCTGTAGGCTATGCTTACAGGAGGTGGGAGGTTTGGCTTTGTCTTGAGGGTATAGGGAAAAATTGAAGATCTGGAGCAAGAGGCACCATTTCCTGTACCCCAGGGCTAGAGGTGACTAAATAATTAAGCTACCATTAGGAAAAAAAAATGCACAGGCAAAGGAGAAAGAATCCAACTATAGAAACCTATTATGGGAAGAGAGATGACTTGGGTTCATCTTTAGAGGAAGATATTGAAGTAAAGAAACCACCAAAGAGTAATGTCAAATGGTCACCGGCCCAAAAAAAATTCATAGAAGATCTTTAAAAAGACTTTAAAAATCAAATGGGGGGCGGCTAGGTGGTGCAGTGAATAGAGTGCCGGCCCTGGAGTCAGAAGGTCCTGAGTTCAGAGCTGGCCTCCAACACTTAATCCATACAAACAAAAACCTAGCTGTGTAACCTTGGGCAAGTTACTTAACCCCAATTGCCCTAAAGGGGCGGCTAGGGGCGCAGTGAGTAAGAGTGCCGGCCTCGGAGTTGGGATGACCGGAGATCAGATCCGGCCTCAGAAAATGAGCACCCACGAATAAATAAGGACTAGCCCTGTAACCTTGAGCAAGTTACTTAACCCCAATTGATTAAAAAAAAAAAAATCAAATGGTAGAGATGGAGGAAAAACTAAACCAGAAATTAAGAATAATCCAAGAAAAAAAAAAGAAGGGTATGAAAGGAAAGTTAACCAATTAGAAAAGGAGATTCAGAATCTTAAGGAAGATAATGACACCTTGAAAATTAGAATTGGGCTGAGTAAAGCCAGTGAAATTATAAGAGATGTAAAAAAATGAATAATCAAAAAATTAAAAAACAGAAAAGAGTGAAAAATCTTATAAGAAACACAATAGGGGCAGCTAGGTGTTACATTGAATATAGCATTGGCCCTGGAATCAGGAGGACCTGAGTACAAATCTAGCCTCAGATGCTTAACACAAAAACTAGTCACGTGACCTTGGGCAAGTCACTTAACCCCAATTGCTCTCCGAAAAGCAAAAAAAGAAAAGAAAAACAATAGAGTTGGAGAATAGATCAAGAAGAGGACATTTAAAAACAATTGAACTAACTGAAAATTATGACCAAAAAAAAAAAAACACCTTGATACAATAATACAAAAAATAATCAAAGAAAATTGTCCTGAAGTATTAGAACATGAGGGGAAATTAGAAATAGAAACAAATCTATCAATCACAATTTAAAAGAGACCCTATGAGGAAAACTCATGGGAATACCATAGTTAAATTCTAAGGAAAAAAAATATTAAAAGCATCACAATTAAAGCAATCTAAATATAATGGTGCCACAATTAGAATGACACAAGACCTAGTAGTAGAGACATTAAAGGATTATAGATCTTGGAACACAACATCTCAATGACAAACAAAAGGACTGGGACTTCAGCCAAAAATATCATACCCTGCAAACTTAAATATTATCCTGAATAAAAAAAATGGACATTTGACACATTCTCAAAATTCTAAGATTTTGTTAAAAAATATATTGAACTTAATAGAAGATTCAACATATAAGCACCAAGAGAAAGATAAGGTGCATATCAAAAACTGAAAATAAGGCACCCATAAGGACAGACTGTTTACTTTTTATATTTGTAAAATCAACATCCAATATTCTTAACAATAATTTGGTAGTTTATAGGAAAGATTTGGGTTAAACCAGAGAATGATATGAATTTAAAAAGTAAAGCCATTTAGGAACAGTTTAAAAGAGTAATTATTTGAGGTGCAAAAGGGAGAATTGATACAGAGGAATCAGATGGGGGAGGAGGACTGGTAGTTCTGGTAACCTACTTTCATCAGGAATGGGTACAAGAGGGAACAATATATACATACATACATACATATGTGTGTGTATATATATATACATATATATATTTGTATGATTTAGAAGAGCACATCAATCTTCTAAAGTCAGAAGAAACATAACAGTAGGGGCACAGGGATGGGGGAGAGGACAAGGGAGGAATTTTTAGAGGGGAGGGTGACATAGCAGGTAAATAGGGGTATAGAAGGGTGTTTAGATTTATGGGAATGGGAGGATAGGGGAGGGATTCTAAGAGGGGTGTAGGCAAGTCATAGGAGGGAAAGGTAGTGGATATTAGTAAAGTAGAGGAGGCAGAAGGGATAGAAAACAAGAAATCTAATCATGCATAAAAAACAAAGGTAAGGAGTAGAGTAGGTTTGAGAAGGTATATGTATGTATGTATGTATGTGTATATATAGCTACAGAGAAATGTATTTAAACTTTATTGTGGTCTGAGGGGGCTGGAATGGGGGGGAAAGAACAAAGTTAAAAAGTGCACAGCAGAGAACAAAAGAAAATTCACAAGGAAGCAAAGATGGACAATTCTCAGCACAAAAGTATTCACATAGGCTTTCTTGAAATGAAAATTTTTTTTGCCACATATTTTGAATCCTCTCGTGTTCTGCTATGCATGTGACATGCTTTTATTTCTTTCTAATTTTGTATTTAAATTTCAATATTTAAGTTTATGATGCTTTTGTTTCTTTTTTTTCTCTATTTGTATTCTGGCATTTGAGTCTAACATAAAATTTTAGAGGAAAAAAAAAAGGACCCTGAATCTATTCTTTAGAGAACACACTCTAGGATAGATTAGACACTTTCATTGGGAGAAAATATACTAGCCCTCTGGGCCAATCAGTCTTACATGTCTTACATCTGGGAACATATTCTGTTTATTATACCAATACAGTATAAGCTAAGTGAGGGCAAGAACTGCTTAAAAAATACATCTTAAGTGAATGTAAAAATGAACTAATAAATATTTGTTCAATCAAATTCAATTACGACAAGAAGTATAATTCTTATACAGCATTGTGCAAGAAAAATTCTCAAAAAATCCCATTAGCATTTGGATATGCTTAACTCTATTTTATAAGATGAGCTCCTTTCTGAAGATATTTCTTGTCCTTCTTTTGTGTAAGGATTTAAAGGCCTTACAGATGTATTGGATAATAACTTAACCTGAAATCTCAGGAATATTTCTTAAATAGCATATAAGCCCTTTAGCGTTGGTAGTGATCTCACAGTTTAATGCTTTGACATTTCTTAGTTCCTCTCTTTAATTTGCTGTAGACACATTTCCTTCTAATAATTCACTTTAAGCTTCTATCATCTATAATAGCTAAATTTTATATAGTATTTATTAAGATATCTTGCATTTATTAAAAAAACAGGCCTATCTATATTGCTCTCAACATTTTAAAATATATCTTGAAAGTTTTCAAAATATGTTTTCAAATATATTTAAATGAATACCATGAAATTGTGTGTGTAACCAACAACTAATGAAAGAAAAAAAGAAAGAAGTCATAAGTAAAGCTTAGGATTATTACCATGCAACTTGAAGAAATATGTGCATACACATGTGTTTATACCTACATGTAGATACAGATTTACACAAACATTTCTGATCTATTATTATAATCCTAAAGGTAAGGGTATTTTTTTATGCCTGAAGTTTCATAGGCATATTTTAGGGACTTGATACATTTGGGAAAATTTTATCTTTGTTTTCAATAACTTCTATCTGAAATTAAACATTTCTTTTTATTGTCCAAAAATATTATTCTCAGATGTAGTCCATTTACATCATCACTCTGCCAAAGCAGTCCATAACACAGACAAAAAGGCTAAGTTCCTACCTTAAGGGACTGATACATAAATCCTTAGAACAAATAACCATGCCATTTTCTTTATAGACATTATTAATTATAGTTTATTTTAAGACAAATAGATATTTCTTTTCTCAGCAGGAATATTTATATGACCCAATGTAGTGGTCAAGAATCCCCTCAATTATGCTGCATCTGTTCCTATGGTGCTACCTTTTTTTTAAAGGCAGTTTATTCAGACAGCTCTATAAGTACTCCTAATTTAACACTTATATTTCTCAAAAAGTTCATAGGAAAAAATATAACTTTTTTTCCAGGAAATATGATTATCTAGCTGCAAAGGGAAGGGTGATAAGGAGGGGGGGAGGGTAAGTGGTTCTGCCAGGAACCCACCCTGGCATCCAGTCTGGAAGGAATTCACCAGGCTCAAGCAAACTTTGAAGCCAAAATTGTAAAGTATATTGTTATGCTGCACAAGGACAGCGGGCTAGATTCTTATGGAACCTACAAAATTCCAGGGGTCACAGGCATAGTTTTATGGAGTCAAGACAGTAAATCAGGTGCCAATTTATGCTAACTAGGTGAGTAAGGGTAGGATCAGGGAGGAGTTAAGGAGTGGTCAGTGCTTAAAGGACCATGCAATTTTAATATCAACTGCGCAGGCGTATTGCCCATGATTCACTGGGAAATAGCCCAAGGGGGGGCTACCTGGAGGTGTGGTTTTAGGCCTGACACCGGTCACAGCCACTAAGGAGTGCCCAGTCTGCTAACCCTCAATGTCAGGCTTGACAAGGTAGATGTTGGGAACCAAGGCCATCAGAGACACAGTATGGGTATAATTGGCTAAGGAGTTACCCTATAGATAGGGTACTGAAGAATTCATGGTGCAGCTGGCCACTCTAACTAAGGGAGATAACATTTGCTTAAGCTAAAAATGTTTATAGATAGTTTTGTGAAGGATTCATAAGTAGCTTATTGTTTCAAGCAGAGATAAACAGTTCATGAGTTGTTGCTGGGCAGAGTGCTGGCAGGGGGAAGGGGCAGAGTCAATGCTTTGAGACTGGGGGAGGGGGGGAGTGTGACTTTACAGACTGCTTTTACAAATTGATTTTACAGACATAGATCCCAAAGCACCCCATTTACAAACTGATGTTACAGACATATATACCCAAGGACCCCATCATAGCCATCACAAAAATGAACTGGAAGTAGCAACTATATCTGACCTCATTAATTTAAATATTAATTATAAAATCACTATCTTCATTTAAGTACCTAATTTTTTTTTTGCTTTTTTTGTTTTTTTTTTGTGGGGTGGAGGGCAATTGGGGTCAAATGGTCACATGGCTAGTTTTCTGTGTTAAGTGTCTGAAGACAGATTTCAACTCAGGTCCTCCTGACTCCAGGGCCAGTGCTCTATCTACTGTGCCACTTAGCTGTCCCCATAAGTACCTAAGTGCTAAAAATTCGGAATGTCCAAGAAGTTACCATTGTGATTTAAATCTACCTGTTTAGCACAGATGACTTAATGACATAGATTTATACTACAATTATATTCATTACACTCTAGGGGATTTAGAACAATACCTTGTGCTAGCCTTAAAATGTTTCACCTTATGATTCTCAGCATTTTTATTTGTATGTGTTTTTCCCCTAAAAATTGACTACAATAAATACAAAGGAACCCCAGATCTCTACCCCTCCTAAATAAATAAAAAAAATACCCATCCCTCCTCTCAAGGAACTAACATTCTGCTATGGAGGTAGTACACATGTAAATAAAAACTATATTAAAAAGTTACTCCAAAGAATTTCAATATGGAGACAAGACTAATAACTGAGGTAGAGGAAAGAAGGTGGGAAAGGAAAGGTCAACAAAGGTTTTAAGTTAGGTCACTTGAGTATAATTCTGAAGGAAGGCAGGGAAATAAGAAGTAGAAGTAAGGAAAGCAATATATTCCAGAGCAGGGGAAAGAAAAAGCAAAATCAAGGGGTGGCTAGGTGGTGCAGTGAGTAATAGCGCTGGCCTCGGAGTTGGCATGATCCGGAATCGAAACCTGCCTCAGAAAATGAGCACCCACGCATAAATAATGACTGGCCATGTAACCTTGAGCAAGTTACTTAACCCCAATTGCTTAAAAAAAAAATCAAAAGACAAAAACAAAACCAAAAACCACTTGTCTTAGAGATAAAGAGGCAAAAAGAGATATGTCAGTTATATGATTCCTTGACTGAAAAACATAACTGAATTTCATAGTACTTAATTATGTCTGGGGAGTGAAAACTTAAAACTTCTCAGAATGCATCTTATAAATTGGTGTCAGTTCCGAATTGTCTACTTCACCCATCTCCCCCTCCCCTCCATTACTGCTGTAAATCAGCAGCATGCCCTTTTAGGAGGCTTTCTGATTTCTCACCTCTGTGGTACCCTCCTCCTGGATAGTGGGAGTCAGGGATAGCTGAAGCTCACTCCCCCTCCCTTGCTTTGGTACCCTTCTCCCCCTTTCCCTTGCTGTCAATCAGCATCCTTGTTCTTTGTAAGCCTATTTCCCAGCCACTGAGAGATAGTGGCAGGCTTCCCTGTGACATGCCATTGGGGAAGATTTTCATGCTGCTGCTTGAGTCAGCCTCTCAGCCAATGGGAGAAGGGACAGTCAGAGAAGGGGGCTTGACTGCATTGGGGTTTAAAACCCTGTCCACTCCCCATTGCCAAGCCTCTTCCTCATGATAAGTCACGGGGAAGACTGCCTCTTCTCCCAAGGAAGAGGTTAAATTCCTGTTCTTACCATAAGAGATCGCCATGTTCTTAATTAAATTTTGGATGAGGTTTTCATCTCAAACAATTAGATGCATCAAATAAACTAAAAGTTGCATATTAATGGAATTGAAAATGAAATCATGTTAAATACACAATGTATATTGCTATTAAAGAAATGCTATAGTGTATTGTTGTGGAAGATAAAAAATTGTTCTTAATATAATTTTTTTCAGGGCAGGTAGGTGGTGGAGTGAATAGAGCACCAGCTCTGGAGTCAGGAGGACCTGAGTTCATATCCAGTCTCAGACACAACACAAAAACTAGCCTTGTGACCTTGGGCAAGTTACTTAACCCCGATTGCCCTTCAAAAAGCATATATATATATATATATATATATATATATATATATATATATATATATATATATGTACATACATATATATTTATATTTATATATATACATACATACATTTATATTTATATATATATAATCTTTTTTCATAAATATTCATTTTCAGACATTAGATATGTTTAAAACTGGGTGCTCATACATGAGAAATGATCACAAAGTAGGACTTGAATAGTGCCACATAAACTAAACATACCAATAAAATATCTAACATGTGCAAACTCTGTTTTCCCTTCTGATAATATAAATCTTTTGAATATGCATAGAATGCATTTTGTAAATAAATCTATGCCAGAAATAGTGACATACTGCCCATAATCTCTGCTACCAGAAAAATTGAGGTTAGTGAATCACTTAAACTTGAGAATTCCCAGGTAAAGTGGACTAAGTCAATTATTAGTCTACATAATATAATGGACCCTGGGGATAAGATTGTGTGGGAGGAGGGGTTGGGCTGCCCATGGAGTTGCAAATCACAGCAAGTGAGAAACAAAGTAGATCAAAACTCCTATAACAATCAGTACTGGGAATGGTCTGTGACTGGCTGAGGCATTTCCAGCTTAGGTAAATTAGGAAGACATTGCCTCAAATTAAAAAAAAAAAAAGAAATCTAATTTTACACACATATATATATATATATATATATATATATATACGTGTGTGTATAGATATATAGATATAGATAGGTAGATATAGATATAATATTAAATATATATTTATAATTATATATGCTATATATAATTATATAATATATAAATATTATATATAATTGTATATTACATATAATTAAATATATGTTTAAAATTGTATATATAATTATATATAATATATAATGTTATGTAATCTTATATATATAATTTAGATAGATAGATATAGATATTTATAGATATCGATCTATATATTTTGCATGGGAAAACTAATTATATTCAACCATCAGTATATAAATTTAGAACAAAACTAGAATGCATTCAATTTGTTACTAAATTTTGTTCTTCAGTTTTTTATTCATGACTGTCTTTCTTGGCAAAGATACTTATTTTGTTTACCTGGTCTTTTTGCAGCTCATTTTACAGATGAAGAAACTGAGGAAAACAGAGCTAAATGACTTGCCCAAAGTTACACGAGTAGTAAGTGTCTGAGGCCAGACTGGAACACAGGAAAATGAGTATTCCTGATTCCAAGCCCTGTACTCTATTCCCTGTACCACCTAGGTGCTAGAGGCAGCAATGGCTAGAGGGCTAGACCTGGACTTTGGAATTTAGGAAATTAGAAGTCAGGAAGACCTGAGTTCATTCATGACCTCAGAGACTCACTAGATGCCTTATCTTGGGCAAGTCACTCATCCTCTCTGCCTTAGTTCCTTCAACTGGAAAATGAGAATAATTTTTCTCCTAAGGCTGTTTTAAGGATCAAATGAAATATTTGTAAAGTGTTTCCCATATTGCCTGGCACATTGTAGACACTTTACTTCCTATGAATTAACATTATCATCATCATCGTAGACTAGGTCTCCCTATGCCACCCAGGTTTAAAGTACAAGGGATATTCATGGGTCCAATAACATTATTGGAAAGGGAGCTTTCATTCAAGCCTGGGAAAATTCACTCCTAATTAGACAACCTGGTGCCCCATACACCTAAAAACAAGGGTTCATCATATTTATGTTAAACTCAGTTTAGTCACCTTGGCCTACAACAGCCTAGAATTTCCTATCTCAAGGAATCCTTTATCTTCAAACTCTAGTTTGTTTGTTTTTTTTTTTTGGTTGTTCAATAAATTTTAGTCATCTCCAACTCCTTGTGACCCCATTTGCACTTTTTTTTTTTTTTGCAAAAATACTATAATGGTTTGGCATTTCCTTCTCTAACTCTTTTTATATGTCAAAAACTGAGACAAACAAAATTAAATGACTTTCCTAAGGTCGCACAGCTTGGAAATGTTTGAGGCAAGATTTGAACTCAGGTCTTCCTCTTTCTGGGCCCAGATTTTTATTCACTGTACTCTGGTTATTGGCATTATAATTATGTGCCAGTAGGATTATTTTTATTATTATTTTTAAAGTCACATGAAGTCTAATCATCACACCTAATCATATACTGAGAAATTAAATGTTTAAACAATGATTAAATATTAAAACAATGTTAAATATTTGAGGACATATAACTTCCTTTATAATTAATTTCAGGTAAAATCTTTAAGAATTGAAAAGTTTTAGTACCCCCCTATAAATATGAACTTTAAAAAGGAAAATAAATTTAAGAATGTTAAAATAGTACCATCGTCAAGTAAAGAAACCAAGCAGTCAACCTTTCCCTATAATAATCTCTATTAAATTTTAATAATAGTTTGGGAATTTTGTAAATCACTAATTTAGCCATTTATATGAAAGAACCTCTTTCATTCACTAGAAACTATCATCTGTATATCTTGATTTGATTATAGCATGTAATTACTCTTTCTGTCATTGTCTCTGTCTCTGTCTCTGTCTCTCCTTCTCCCTCCCTCTCTCTCTCTCTCTCTCTCTCTCTCTCTCTGTCTCTCTGTCTGTCTCTCTGTTTCTGTCTCTCTGTCCCTCCCTCTCTCTCTCTCTCTCTCTCTCTCTCTCTCTCTCTCTCTCTCTCTCCCCTTGACTCTCTGTTATTCTCCTTGTTCCCCAAAACGTTTGTAAAATTATATTCAAATTAACCCATTTAAAATTGTTAAATAGAGTTCTCCCCTACAAAGACACTGTATAGTATTACAAAGATCTGGCTCTATCATGAATTGAGTCATATCTTTTGAAACTCATACAAAGCACAATTTATTTAGTTCTTACCTCTAACTGATTTAAAAAGGGGGAAATGGTAATTTTCTATTACTGAATTTATGCAATAATCTAAACAAATCACCTCTGACATCTTTTATTTATATCAGGAATTCCATTAATAAAAGATAAAATTTCCCACTTTCCAATTCTGACTTTAAAATATTAATCTTCTAACTGCCATAATGTTTCCTAATTCTCAATCAATAGATTTCAAGTGTTATTACAAATATTGTTATGCTTTTGTTTCAATTAATGAGTTCAACATGGCTTTTACAACTAATAGTTTTTACCTAATTATGTTTTGGATGATCATATTTACAACATATTATGGCTCTACATTATTTCCTGAGCCTAAATTTGCAATGAATTCAAGATGTTACATGAGGTTGATTTTAGAAAGCAGTTAACATCTCCTATGATGGCCATAGGGTCCCAGGAAAACTTAGTAAGATAGTTAGGAGGAGGAAAGTTGGACTGGCCAATAACCATTTTAGGTCTAATGATACATAGGGCAACACGGTATAGTCAAAGTAAAATTCCTTAAGTTATCAAAAACATAATTATAATCCAGATGTAGTAACTAGGGATTTGCTCCACTGCTATGAAGCTACAGGATGCTGGATTTAGAATAGTCTTCTAGCAGCACTGAAACAACAGCTTATCACTTAGTTAACAAGAATAATTAAAATATTAAGCTACTAGATGATATTCTGGAAAGAAAAAAAATAAGATCTTCCCCTGTCCTCCTCTACTTTATACTCACTGAAGATATGTTTCATGTTGCTTGGTCCCAGAAAGGTTTTCTGGCATTTTACCCAAGTGAAAACCTTCTTGGTCATGGTCATGGTTAAAAGATTTAGATTTGAATCTTAGTTCTGTTTCTTACTTCCCATATGATTGGAAATAAGATACATGAATTCTTTTGGCCTCAGTTTTATCTTCTGTATAATGAGTTTTGAATAGATAATTTTAAATTTGCCTTTGAGCTCTGTAGCAGCAAGCACCCTAGCATCCCCAGAGTGCCAACACAGGTTCTTAGATCTGCTTTTGTAAAGGAAAGCAACTCAAAATCAGTTAACAAGCTTACTTTAATCAAACATATATTACTTAGTTCAGGGGGAAAAGGTCAGCACCCCGAACTTCAGAGTTACAGAACTTACAGATCAAACAGACAGGTTTCCAAACTGTCCAACCATTATATCAATACCAAATCACAGTTACCAGAGAGGGAAGCATCAACATCTGGGTTTCCAAAGCCAGGGGGGCTCTCAACAACGGCTTCCCAGAGTCTCATCTTGTCAAATCACACAACACTTCTCAAAGTGAGCCCCAAAGCAAAGCCTCTCCTCAGGGTTTAGATAGCCTTCTCCTGGCTCAGAGAATGTAACAACCTTTTGGACCCACTGCCCAATCACAAAGTATCAAGGTGTGGGCTTTCCTGAAAAACAAGCCTCCCACCACAGGCTCCAGGTGCACTTAAGCTAGGGGCAGGGAAGATCTTTAAATTTGCATTTCCATTACAAGCTCTAAATCTAGTGATATCAAATAAAATATGATAATACACCTAGTCACTTAAAGAAAGCTGCTAAGGTTATTCATCCAATTCCCTCCCGCAAAGAACAATTTTAAGCCCTGGTCCTGATTCTGTAAGAAGCTTACACTTTTGTTTTTCTTCAGCTTCTCCTATTTCTGTTCTCTAGCTAGAGTAGTGAAGCAACTAGCCATGATAACAACAAATTGGAGGTGTTCAAATAATTCACAAAGGTGCTATCCATGCCTGGTACTTCATCTCTGCTTTCATGGCATGACACATCCCTGGTCAAAGGTACACTGAATCTGTAAATAAATTCAATTTATTTCTAGATGGAAATTACATAGAGTTAAATTTTCAACAAGCCATTTATTGTCTCCTATTTGCATTGGCACTCTCTTAGATCCTGGACCTACAAAAGCAAGTAATTGTTTTATGTTCTATGTTTATTTAGAATGAAGACCAGATGGAAAATCAAATGAAATGAAGAGGCTTTGGCACCATGGGCATGTGGACGTGTATGTGTGTGTATGTGTGTGTGTGTGTGTGTGTGTGTGTGTGTGCGCTCGTGTGTGTTCGTGTGCGTGTATGTGTGAGAGACAGAGACAGAGAGAGACAGAGACAGAGAGACAGAGAGAGACAGAGACGAGAGAGAGAGAGAGAGAGAGAGAGAGAGAGAGAGAGAGAGAGAGAGGAGTTTTTCCCATTTATTTTAATTAAACTTTGCTGTTAACTTGCCACTTCAGACAGCTGAAAAAATGATAAGGAATAATAAAGCAAAGTTTTTCAGTTATTGACTTTTAAAAGGCAAGTACTAGAAGACTTTTAGATAATAAAAGTCCCAATTTACGAGCTTCTTTTTTTAAGTTGTCAAGTTGATTAAAATGATAATCAAGCAGAAAGTTGTTACAATCAAGTTGACCCTGATAGTTATTGATATAGCACTTTATTCCTTCCACCTTAACATGGAAGAGATAAGAACCGTAAGCTTTGGTTTACTAGAAGACCTATTTTTGGCTCTATGAAACTTTAATGGAAAATCTAAACATAGAGAATTAATTTTCAAAGGCCTTAACATAAAAAAGTTTAATCCTTAAAAAAGAAATAGAATATAATTGGACAGAAAAGAATCATTTTCCATACTCTTAAAGGAGAAAAAAAATATAATATTTCATGCATTTTTAAAATGTTAATGTATTTGGAATAGATGAGTTAAGTATCAAATATTAAATGACAAAAAACCATAATTTACATCAAGCAATACAGAATGTAATTAGAATTTGTGGTAACAAATTAAAATAAAATATATTTCTGTAAAGAAATTTTTCTATTTCTTAGTCTTTTATTATGATGCTAAATCTTCTTTGGACCATTTCTTAGTCTTAGTGTTTTTCCATCTCCTTTCCAGCCTAGATAGGTAGGTTTCTCTATTGCTCATTCTAAGTTCAAGCATATTTGTACAATTACAATGAGGGTGCAGTCTCAAGAGTCATATAATACAAGTCAATATTTCATCTTCTCAGGACCAATCCTCAGGTATTTGAGAAATTCAATTTCTTTGGAACAATATATTTCTAAGAAAAGAACTCTGTAGATAGTAGGACTTCCATAAATGTTTGTAGAAATTATTGACCTGTTTTCTTCTCCAAAGTCAAACAGGTACAAAAGTCAATGGATTGCAGTGTGATTATATTAATTTACAATTCAATACATTACAGATAATATTATTTGTTATGTCTTCACACAAGTTAAAAGTGTCAAATGTAAGCTATTAGGCATCATGACTTGACTCATCACAATGTTCCTAGGTTCAGTTTAACTGTCCATCCCTGTCACCAGTAAATATGTGAATAGGAATTTTCTCATTATTATTTGATTAAGATGGTGAATTATAGGATTTAAAAACACTACTTGAATCATTTTTTACCATATTTCTTCAGAATTATAATTGTCCTCATCATTTTACTGATGATTTCATGCTCCAAAAACCTTGTGCTATTGACCATTGCTACTTAGGATTTGCAGCTGATTGTACAAGATGACTCAAAGCAGGGATTCTTGACTTGGGGTCTGTGGATTTTTAAAAAACATTTTTTCAAAAGTACATTTAATTACAATTGGTTTCCTGTGTAATCTCTATATTTTCTCTATTTAGAAACATTATTTCTGATTAGGAATCTATTGGATTCAACAGGCATCCAAAGGACACCATGATGCTCATAGACACAGAAACACACACACACACTCACGATTAATAAACCTTGGTCTAATATATTAATCAACATTGATAGAAGAGTTGGGTTTAAACTTGGCTCTGACAAAATGTTTTACTTCAGACAAGTCCCTTCAACTCTTTCACAGCCTCAGTTTCCTTAACTAAAACTGAGTTGAACTAGATGATCTATATATTTCCCTTTCAACCATTAATCTGTGATTCTAAGATCGCTCTCTAGGTCCCAGTTCCCAAATTTATAAAACAAGGATTTTAGATTAATGACTTCTAAGTCACCTCTTGGTTTCAAATTTGTGATCTATTGAAGGAAATATTAAATGAAATATCCCAGGATTCTCTTTTATGTTGTTCTGTTCCATATTTTTATCAGTGCATTGGATAAAGGCAGAAATAACATGTGTGACAGTCCAAAAGGCTTCTCTCCTTTGGGAAACCTGGTCTCTCTTGTGTTTCTCTAGACCTATCCCTCCTTCTTCCTAAAACTTCATCTTATGTCTTTTTGCCCTTTTCTAGTAACTCCTCAACTTAATGCAGGAAACTTCTGTGGTTCCTTGCTTGTACTATTTGAGTATATCAATAGGCCACGCTTCTAGTGTCTTCCTGTCTATGACATCTGAGAAAGGGAATCAATATGAATTAAGACCCTACCACCTCCCTCTAAAAGGCATTGATTTCATCTGTAGCCCTGACTTCTCCTGAAATGGAGGGAAAGAAGGACCCAGTAATTTCACTCATTAATTAGGAAAAGTAACAATAATTTATCAAATCTGGATATGACAAATCCAAGAATGATCTCTCATGTGGACATAGCTAAACTTTCTTACTCTTGCTCTTTTGGTTTGAAAACTATTGTACCTGACAGGTGACACCCCTATCCCTGCAACTAAGATACAATGGTAACCTTTTCTCTGACATAATTGGGATCCACAATAATCTTTATACATTAGAACAATGGACTCAATCAAATAAGACGCTACAAATGTATAATGATGTGCCAATATTAGTAAATTAGAAGATTTAGTTTCCGGCTGCATCTCTTCAACTTGGGGACCTTGGGCAAAACAATTCATTTCTTTGGAATTTAGCCTCCTCATTTGTAAAATGTAGGATTTAGAATCAGTGCTCTGGGAGGTGTAAACCATTGATGCTAGTTCTGTTCTCTTGGAGCCAAAAAGGATAAATGTGATCCCTCTTCCATGCTAGCCCTTAAAATATGTGAATATAGTTACTATAATACCACCTAAATATTCTCTTCTTCAAGTTAAACATTACTAGTTCCTTCAACTAATTGTCACATGACATGAGTATGAAGCCTTTCACTATCCTTGTTGCCTTTCTCTGGATAGTATCCAGTTTACCAATGTCTGCTAAAACTTTCAAATCTCTTTTTGCTCAAACTAATATACAGACAAACACATCTTTTATACTTGTGATATTGATTTGTGCGTGTGAACAATGGAAAGTCTTCTTAATCTGTAGTCAAAATATCTGGGTTTGAGTCCTGCCTGTTAGATTTACTTTTCATATTACTTTTTGCAAGTCACCTAACCTTCCTGGGACCCAGTTCCATTAACTATCAAATGAAGATAGTTCTAGATTGTCTTTTAGTTCCTTTTACAATATAGATATATGATCCTATGGAATTGCAATTATCACTATTTTACATTGCAGCATATTAGTTTCAGCCCAACATTCTAGCCTTTCAGATTCATTTTGGGTCCTGATGCTGTCACCTTCTGTATTCATCATCTCTTAAAACTCCTTTCCACCTGAAAATTTACTCAGTAAACCACTAATTAATGTGGATTTAGCTGGCATAAAATACAAAATGGTGTTCTGCTAAAGAAAGAAACTACAGAGTCTTTGCAATTCAAATTCTAAGATTGTGTAATTTACCCAAGCTTAACTTACTGAGTCTATTTCATTTACTCATTCACCAAAAATTTTTGGATGTTTAATATGAACATGGTACTCTAATGGACACTATGTGGTATACAAAGGAACTTGAAAATAATAACATTGATATCTCAATGAGTTTAAAGCTTATTCAGGAAGACAGGCATTCTTGGGAAGACTAAGGGGTAAAAACAAGTATTTCAGATTGTAACCTGCCTCATATAAGTGTTAAGTAAAAACAAAGTAAAGGTTGGAATTCTTCAGACACACTTAAGAGAAATGAAACTCAATCAGTGTTGGAGGAAGAAGAAGATGATTGGCAGATGAGAGTTCTTCTTGGATCAGTACCTTGGGTGAATAGTGCAGCCCACCTGTAAGTAGATATCATTCTTACCTATGAATTTCTGCCTGTAAAAGTATGGCTTAATGATAGAACATGTCCCTAGGTGGGAATGGATTCTTTTTCAAATTATTCTATGCTGTACCTCTCAGGCTATTATTGTAAATTTCCTTCCTAAGCAGAAGAAATATAAAAATTATATTGAATTTCATCTCATTTTGCATGCATGTAAAGAGTCCATAGTTTTCTCTTTTCTAAAAACCCCTTTACAATTTCTTCCAGAAGCTTTAAAAGTAGTCCTCCACTCTATGATAACAGGAATTTCCTCCAAGGTCATTCAAAGGACAATTTTTAGAAAATAAACTAGATACGTCATCTAACCCAAGACAAGAATCGACTCCCAAGATTACAGTGATGATACATTTCATCATTAAAGTAATTATAAGAAACAGCCAAGTACACTTCTCCCATCTAGGTAATAGTTAACTTTGTCCAATGACTTGTTGAATTGTGCCAAGGCTGAACTTCCCAAAAGAAACATAAATTCAGCAAGACTTCCTTTGAGCTCAATTACTGTTTACCAATTTGGGTGCCACAAACCTTCAAGTCCAGAGAGATGAAATTTTTGATAATGAGCTACATCAGAAGGGAGACTTTTTTTTCTATACTAGAATTCTAAAACAACTTAACTCCTAGTCATGATCAGCTCAAGATGGACCACTGCAGAAGAACATTGTTTTCTTCCTTTAAAGGATATGGGGAAGGAGGAGGTATGAGGGGCCCCATCACTAGCCTGAAACAAACAACTGAGCCAGCCATCTTTATAACTAATTTTGAGACCCAGTCAGTTTCAATAATCACTCAATAAGTCCTGCTTAGACAAACAAAGTATGTATTAGTTTTGTTTAGTTTTGTTTTTAGTAGTGGAAGTAAGATTTATCATATAAACATACACTTAATGACCTACTGAATCTTAGGAAAAGAGAAGGCAAAACATTAGAAGAACAGTAGAACTGGTGATGAGGATGGATTGCTTTATAGGACTTCACTCTCTATGTAGAAGACAATCTAAATTTGGTAGCAGGAATCATTTAATTAACTCTGGAGTGGTATTTTAATTATATAGCTTCTTTCCAAAAGGCTTGCTACTATTTATTTCACATAAAGGTGGAAATAATCAGGGATTACCTTTTGAGACATTACATTTAACAATGACATGTAAACAGGGCCATTAACCATGTCTGGTACAGGGCAAGAGAAGGGAGTGATACCTCTCATATTAAAAAATAAAGATTGTACCCCACTGTTACCCCCTCTCAATCTTCTGCGTAAATATGATTGCAAATCAAAAAGTTTCTACCAGCTGTTAGATGATCATAATCCTTAAAGAAAAATTCCATCAACCATGTAAATAAGTACTAAATTTGGGAATCATATTTAGCTTGAACTCTGTCTTGAGAAGAACTCTGTGCCAGCTGTCCTCAAATCAATTGTGGTAGTTCATAAATCAGGGCATTCCTTAGAACTGTGAATAAAGTATAGTTATGTACCCCATGCTCATCCCTATAAGTCTTGAAGGCTCCAAGGAGAACAGAATTAATCTATAGTAAATTGAGAGGATAAGAGAAAGCTGATTACTTGTTTTAAAGGCTAACATAGGAGAGCATGAAAAGAGGCTACAGACCTTGCAGGTACTTTTAGTCACAAGGTTGTTATTCTATACCCCCAGAAGGGAGAAAACAAAATAAAAACAAAAAACAAAACAATGAGGAGGATCATTAAGGATATATTGAAGAAGTAATTCCTACCAGCTGGATCAGAGAATGCCAGCCCTTAGAAGGAAACTGCTGTCAACCTAATAGCAGAAAAGTTTTAGTGAAGGGAATAGCATTGAAAAATTCTGAGGTAGAAATGAACAGAATATTGTAGGGCAATCAACTTGTTTAGAACAGAAAGGCCATTTGGGCAGTAATCAATTATGCATATGGATAAATGTATTACAAAGGGTAACAATGGATGAAAAAGCAGGCCTTTTGGGACAAATGAATACATTGAAGGGGTGAAGAGATGCTCCCTATTAAAGGAAATCAACAAAAATGACTCCTAGAGTGTAGGGTTTAGTTGATGAGGTTCTGGAATAGAGTAAAAAAAATTGGGCTATATAGAAAGGGGGAAATCAAGAGTCAAGTATAAAGAATTGAAAGAACTAAGTCACTGAATTTCTAAGGCTTGAAATCTGAGTTAAGGGAAGACACTGGACACTGAGCTGAGTGTTCTTTTTTTCAAGTCCCCTTTTGTATAGAGGTATCAAATTCAAATAGACATGGATCCCTGCTGGTGTATACTGACTTAGAAAATCAAAAATTAGCTTTATCTGTGTTATATTATACTTTTAAAATTTTGTTAAATATTTTTCAATTTCATTTTAATCTGGTTTGGCTACACTCACAATAGCAGATCTAATAATATCATACATGCAGATAAAAATTTGAGCACAGTTTGGCCTTCATAATCACCAGAGTCATGTTTGAGAGAAAACCAGAGCCTCAAAAACAATACACACTGAACTACTTATTCATATCAGCACATTACTTGGCAGCAAAGAATTTGGAGGAAGGGATAAAGGAAAGAAGGAAGAAGAAGGAAGTGAAGGAGGAATAATGGAAGGGAATGAGGGGGCAAAGGAAGAAGGAAAGGAAGAAGGGAGGGAAGAAAGAAAGGAATAAATCAGGGAGAATGGAAGGTGGAAAGGGAGGAAGGAATAGAAGAGGGAGAGGGAGGGAGAATGGAGATAGAAAGTAAGCAAGTAATGGAGGAAGGAAAGAATGAGTGACAGAAGGAAGAAGGAAAGAAGAAAGACCAGAAGGAAATAAGGCAGGAAGGAAGGCAGTAAGGCAGGAAGGAAGAAAGGAAGAAATGAAGGAAAGAAGGAAGGATTGAAGGAAGGAAAGAAGGAAGGATTAAAGGAAGGAAGGATTGAAGGAAGGGAAGATTGAAGGAAGGGAAGAAGGAAGGAAGAATTGAAGGAAGGAAGGAAGGAAGGTACTTGTATTACAAAGGGTCTCAGTTCTGGAGAATATCTTATAAAATGCATTTGTCTATCTTACTTCCAGAAATGAAGGACTATGGGTATGGCATCTTGTATACACTGTAAGATTCAGTTGAGATATTAATTTTTGAGGATTTTTTTTTCTTTTCCTTTTTATGCCTTGTTATAAGGGATGACTTTCTGGGTAGGTAAGATGGAAGGATATATTTGAAAATGAATGTGATACTACGGAAATGTTTTGCATAGCTACACATGTACAACCTATATTGAATAACCTATCTTCCCAGTAAGTGTGGGTGATGAAGGAGGAAGGAAAAGAATCTGGAATTCAAAGTTTTAAAATCAAATGTTTAAAAAGATATTGTTATTATTTTCCATGCAACTGGGAAATAAGATATATAGGCACTGGAGTATAGAGATCCATTTTGCCCTGCTGGAAAGTTGGAGGGGGGACAGGGGAAGATATAGGAGAGAGCAGATTGGGGGAGGGGGTATACAGTAGGATGGCTGTTTTGGGGTGGTGGGTAGGGAAAGATGGGGAGAAAATTTCTAACTCAAAACCTTGTGGAAATGAATGATATAAATTAAAAATAAACATAAAATTTAATATAAATTTTAAAAAAACTGAAAAAAAGAAAATGAATGTGATATAAAAACCAAAATATAATTTTAAAAGAAAAATTATTGATTTTGTTTTCTCTGGCATAAGTCATGGATCTCTTTTTGTTTTGTTTTGTTTTATTCATGTGGTCATAGACATAATAAAACCCTTGTGATTATGTGTTTTAGATATATGAAAGGCTGTTTTCCTTTCTCAAACTTGTAAAAACCCCAAGCATGTTCTTCCAAAACTCTATAAAATTATGCTGACCCTTGCATGGTGGTAGAGTTGTAGGGACTTGGAGAAACTTACAGAAAGGAAAAAAAACAGCACCCATTAATCATGTTGACCAAATTACAGAGCCTATGGCAAGAGGGCAAGGGAAAAAATGACTTTCCCTACTTTTCTTAATGTTATTTTAACTTTGTTTTTGACAGATATGTTCAGGCTCATGTTTACAGTCTATTGTTAAAGGAATGCTTGAAATAGCACATGCTTTGTCTTCTACTCTATAAATCTTACCCGTGCAGAACACTCCATGTTTCACACACAACATAAAAGATACATCATAGCCATTAACCTTCCCCTTAGTTGCTGATAAAGTAAAATAGACCCATTTTTTACAGTAACAGTAATATATCTGTTCAAATAAATATTTTTCTTGCTGCAATGAAGCCTAACATTTTACAACTACAAAACCATCTTCTCAAAAACAGGAAAAAAAATCTATAAAAGGACAATTAAAAATGAATAGCATCATAGTCCAAAACAGTACTCTGATGGCAAAAGGCATGGAATAGTCAATTATATTTTAAATAAACTTTGACATAAACATAGTAAGATATTTCTTTCTCAGCATAAAATGTTATCCAGAAAATGTTTATTAATAAACATAAGTAGATAAATGGTGATAGACATTTACATCAGAGAGTTAAAGCTGGCCAAAATAGCCCTGCCTCACAAAATTTTGGGATCTAGGAATCATGATGAAATTCAATATCTCTTGGAAGATTGCCAGTTTTTTTTTCCTAAATAGACTACTTGCAATTGTTGTTTATGGATCATGCCAGAAAATATGAAGTTGATTTTTTTCAGCAGTTAAATAATCTTACTCTCAAACAAATTAAGTCTGGGCTGATTTTCATTTTGTGTTGGATTAATATGTATAAGTATAAATTAACAGCAAAAGCTCATAAACATGTGTCAATTACCTACCTTCATAGAGGTTTCTACTTTAAAAGAGTAACATACCTTTGACAACATAGCCACAGACTCTTCCATCTTGAAATCTATGATCCTATTCTGCTATGATTATGAATATTTTTCAAATGCCAGAAACCAATTCAATACATCATATCAATAACAAGCCTTGCTATTGTCCTCAGTAACTAGAAAAACTACTTCAATGAAGGAACCAATTTTTTTAATTGTTCAATTTGAATCTGTTTTCTAATATTCAAAATAAACTTTCCTTGTGAAAGAGGATGGGAAGAAAAGAAGATCGACTTTGTGAGACAGAGATTAGGAAAGGTAAGAAATAATTCCACATGGATGATTTTCTCAAGGAATAACTGATTTTGAAATCAATAGTGGTACTATCCATTTTGTAATTAAGGACTTATCTATGTCTCTTTATCTTCAGATAACAAGTGATTATCTTTCTAACTTCATTTCTACCAATATCAACTATTTATGTTATGTAAATAATTTAATAAATGAAACAAGTAAATAATGTAATTGCCTGCCATTTTTATGTACATAGAATCATTGGGTTTGTTTTTTTTTTTGCTTTTTTGGGGGGGTGGGGAAAGGCAGGGCAATTGGGGTTAAGTGACTTTCCCAAGGTCACATGTGTAGTAAGTGTTAAGTGTCTGAGGCTGGATTTGGACTCAGGTCCTCCAGACTCCAGGGTCCTCTGTGTTCTATTCACTGTGCCACCTAGTCACCGCCATTGGGTAAAATTTTAACCTGATGACTGGGATCTCCTAAAAGTGTCTCTTGTGACACTATTGTGAATGCATTGTGATGTATCTGTGTTACAACACACTATATTTAAACAACATAATCAATGAACATTCTGTTCTGAGTAGTTATTAATAGAATATCAATAGAAAAATAAATGAACAAGTGAATATTCTTCTGGGAGCAACTCACTTTTCCCTTTAGAGTAAGGGAACTAGGAAGTTATAATGCAGGATTAAACCACAATTCTTTCTTCATATGCTTCCTATTATACGTTGAAATATTCTAAAGGAAGGGATTTTCATTTGTATAGATCCTTAAAGAATGTCATACTCTAGTGGATATTCTATCTGTTATGTTCCCAAATTTCACTGAGATATGAAGGTGATCCTTTAAGGTAAGGCCAGTGGAATATAAGCTCTGCCACATCCTAGTAAGCTGGAAGATCTTTGACAATCAGTGACAGACTTTAAGGTTGTTGTCTAAGAACAAACCTAGGAAGTTAGGAGAGAGTCATCACTAGTAAGTAAAGAATGCTTGAAGATTTTTAAGACACATAAGAACTAGGATCCATGCTAGTGGATTAAATTATACACATCAACCAAATCCAAGATCATTGAAATACTGTAGCAAATACCACTGTATTTTATGCCAAATTAAAAAGAAGGGATTTATCTGTTGCTATTTGCTATAAGTTCAAATGCAAACCATTGTTAAACACAATGGATGCCTATTGGAAATTTAATGTTGTCAGACATTTGGAATGTATGATCCTATTGGCTTGAGTACTCAGTTATCTGAGAAGACCACAACATTCTTATGCCTTCTCATTGTCCCCATTCTTTTTTCAGGTCTTTTCATAAATGTGAGAATCACAGAATGATGGGATTTTAGAGTTGGAAGAGACCTCAATGACCATCCAGTCCACTCTATACCAAAAAATTAATTCCCCACTATAACATACTAAATAAGGGTTTGTCCAGTCTTTACTTGAAATCCTTCAATGAATCCTCTGTGATTGAGTTACTCAGTGAACTAGAAACCTGCCTCTAACTCACTCAATCTTCCTTAAGTAGCAGAATTTAAATAGGCAACATCACATAATGGACAGAAGGCTATCTGTGGAGTCAGGAAGAACTTTTCATGTTCTGATGCTGATAGAAGAACATTTGTAAACCATGTAGTATAAAGTTTGTCACAAAATAAGCATTTAATAAATGTTTATCCTCCTCCCTCCCCTACTACTTTCTTTGCATTTAGCTGGGTGAGGTCAATAGACTGTCCTCCTCAGACATCAAATTTCAGAGGAAATTTCCTTAATGAGGTTTCCCACTGCCAACAAAATCACAAGTCCTGGCTAAATGTCAACAACCATTGCAGCACTACAAGTTACCTAACTTTTCTTACTCAATACAATGTTGTTTCATTTCCTTCCTTGGTCATAAATTGCCTGGTTAATAACTGCTGTGGTGTTTCATCTTTCCAAATCATTGTTGATCATATGGTCCAGCTTACTTATAGCTACTCTGCATTTATTTACTGCCCTTTGGATAACCTACAGTTTTAATTCTTCAGCAAATGAAGTGTCCAATGATTCATAGCCACAAGGAATCTCTAAGCTTTTTGGTTGGCTGGTTTATATCATCTTGATCTTATTCCAAGGAGGGGCACTTCTGATTTGTGCTGTCCTTTTCCCTTTATCCAAATGTAAGATGAATTATCTGCAATCTAAGAGTAATAGCTGAGCTAATTACCTTTCCTGATACATGGGGAGATTGGCACTGATATGTTTTTTTTTTAATTTCTTTGATTTACATACTGAATCTTGTCTTAATTCTTCCAATAATGACATTAAATTACATGAAAAAAACACCTCCAAATTAGCACAAGTACTTTACATACATTACCTTATTTGGGTCTTATAATAAACCTGCAACATTGGGAGCACAGTAGTCATTATAAATATTTAGTAGATGAAGAAACAAAGGCTCACAATCACTTGCTTATGATCACACAGCTAGTAAGTAAACTAAGGTGGGATTGAAACCCCAGTCTTCCTAACATCAGGTCTCACATTATGCCAACCAATCACCTCTATAAGATGTACATACAAAGGCTGGTATTATTTTCTTTCTAGAGTACATAGATGGTTACTCTAAAAATCATGTAAATGGGCAGAACTGAATTCTTCAGCTATCTTGTATAAGACTCTAAAGACAACCCAAAGGCAATGCTAATAATACTACAGGTTTATTTCATTTGTTGTCTGTCTTCAACAATGGTCCCTTGTTCAGAAAGGTCTTCTTTCTGATTCTCCAAACTTATGTGATTTCTCCTCCTAAAACTTTCATAGCACACTGTCCCTCTTATGAAGTTTATCATTTCTGTCCTTATATTTTTTTCTGGATCATGTGATTTAAAAGCAGAATGGAATTCAGTGCTCACACAGTTCAACTCATCCTTTTTCAGATAAGGAAACTGAGACCCAGAGTAGTTGAACAGAATAGCTAAAATCACACAGGTAAATTTGCAGCAGATTTGGGATTTACATTCAAGCCCTCTGACTACAGATGCCATGTGCTTTCTATTCTACTGGGGGCTGTGCTGGAGCTAGTTCTAACTGTGGGAGTTATTACAGTTTCAGTGTGTGCACCTAAACCTCAGTCACTGCTACAAAGCAGGGCTTTATTTATTGTTTCTCTTACAGCCTAAATTTAAGAAATTGTCAATATTACAGATTAAATCTAAAAGTGTCTATGCATACATTTTCTCCCAGAGCCCAGCCGTTAAACATTTACAGAACCCCCTGTATTGCTTGGGGACAGTAGATTTAGTGGATAGAGTGCTAAGCCTAGAGTAATGAAGACCTGAGTTCAAATCTAACTTCAGACACTTACTAGCTGTGCAACACTGGGCAAGTCACTTAACCCTGTTTTCCTATTTCCTCATCTGTAAAATGAACTGGAGAAGGAAATGGCAAACCACTCTATTTTCTTGGCCAAGAAAAGCCTAAATGGGGTCATGAATAGTCAAGTACAACTGAAAATGATTGAACAATATGTGCTGTTCTATATACATTGATTGAGCTCAGCATAAGTACAGTAGAAGGCTTAGGGAATGCAGCCACCACCAGACTGGAGGCCTGGTGACAATAGGCTAACAACAACAACAGTAGTAGTAGTAGTAGTAGTAGTAGCAGTAGCAGCAGCAGCAGCAGCAGCAGCAGCAGCAGCAGCAAAAGCAGCAGCAGCAGTACTAATGATTATGCCAAAACAACAGGAATTTAAATAGTGTTTTAAGGTTTAAAAAGTGCTTCACACCCATTATTTCATTTGAGCATCACAACACCCTTGACAACCCTACAGGAGACCCTTTCTTATATTATAAGTGACTTGAGAACAAGAAATTGATCTCATTCATAGGATCATTAAATCATAAATTTAGAGCTATAAGGAAACTAAGAGTCTCTCTTGTCCAACTTCCTCATTTCACAGATGAGGAGACTGAGGCTCAGACAAGTTAAGTGACTTGCTCAAGGCCATATATTTAAGTAAATGGCAGACTGAATCAAAACCAAGATTTTCTGATTCAATTTTTTTTTCAGAATATTGTACTCCCCTCATTTCTCCTATAGCACCTGGTTCTTTGAACAAAGGAGGTGCTTAATTCTTAATATTTAATTCATTGAACTGGATTGATATAAATTCACTTTGTGGTTTTCCAGAGTTGTTGTGAGGATAAAATGAGAGAATTTATAAAACTCTTTGCAAAACTTAAAATACTATAAAAGGTGTCTTAAAAGGCTTGGTGAAGTTTTAAACTGTAATAACTTAAATTCTCATTGTTGATTTTAGGAATGTAATGAGTGGAAAATTAAGAATTTCAATTTCAAATAATGTTGTGGATTAAGGCAAAATATTAGAATAAATACTTCATATTTAGAAGGAAACACTAAATTTAACACCTTCAATTATCATCATTCTATGACAAAAGAGTGAAAAAACCAAAAGAATGTTTAATTATTAAAGATTTGTTAAGTTTTTTTTTAACTTAACCTCAAATGTTGTGATACTAGATTGGTTAAAAATATCACTGAGGTTACCTAAACTATAATGCACATAGAAATCTAAGATAAATCACATTTTGTACATAACCATTTTCTATGAATGAATTCTAGTCATTTGGATGTTGTTCAATATGCTTTAAGGAAACAACAACAACATGAAGAGGGTCCATGAATAGTCTTCATCATTTGTACTGTCAACTAATTTTGCAACACTATTATCCATTCTGCTAACAATATGAATGGATTAAAATTGTATATAATTTTGTAGATATAGTTTTTCTCCATTAATGGTACCTCTTATCCACATAACATTTAGCAAGAGAGAGACTGGGTGATCTTCTATCATTATATTGAAAGATGGCAATAGATTCTACCAAGTATAGGAATTGTCAATAAAGTAGTAACTAGTGCTGGAACCTTTCTCTCTCCCTATTATCTGAAATTAGATGATGCCCTTTATCAAATGTATGCCAAAGGCTTATTGTCTGACTTCCTCTAACAATTTAGACCACACAGGTGAAACTGATAAACAGCTACTACTGCTAAATTCAAAGGGTGATTTGAATATATATATATATATATATATATATATATATATATATATATATATATAGTTTAATGAGAGACATTCTGATAATTAGAGAGAATTTGGAGTATTCTATCACTTCCTGAACAAGTGATGAATCTTTGTGAGAGATGAGAAAGCCATAATCTTCTTTGAATTAAAATAAGTATGAACATGAACATTTACAATCAACATATTTTATTCTAAATTTAGTTAAGAGAGATTCTCTTAAGGTTGGATATTAATAGTGGCCAGGATCTTGCCAAGATTTTCTGAGGACAAACATCAATGAGTATAGTTATCAATAAAAAAAATAGCCTCATGGAAAAGTAACCCCAGTTTGGCATTGAATCAATAGAGCATTGAATGACAGTTTCACATTGAGACATAAAAAAAATCTATCTCTTTGATTGGAGGAAAAACTTTGGAATCACTCCTTTTTATAGCAGTACCAAAAATCTGTTGTTTCCAAGTTCTGGCTTACATCAGAGCCATACCTGATGACACTTGCTGGAGTGATGAAAAACTACAGGAAGAAAGCATGAGGAACCACAAAAGTCAGAGTGGAGCAAACTGTCTTCCACCTATTAGCTATAATGACAGCTGCAGGTAAAAATTCGCAGATTGTACTATCTGAGAGTGGGAAGAGCTGAGCTCAAATCTGGCCTGAGACACTTAATGTGACCCTGGGCACGTCATTTAAACTTGTTTGCCTCCATTTCCTCGAGTGTAAAATGAGTTGCCAAAGGAAGCAGCAAACAACTCCAGTTTCTTGGCCAAGAAAACCCTAAATGGGGTAAATGAGAGTCAGACACAAGTGAAATGACTGAGTGACAAACAACTATTTGGGAGTAGCCAAATGAGAAATCCCGCTGATTGGGATTGTATGCGTAAGAGAGTTGGCATTGGGGGATGCCTATTTGCTTTTAAATCAAAGGGTTCTGTTTTGGGTTATACTTTTATTTTCAACCTTTCGATACAACTACCTTTTTTAAAAAAAACTGTTTGCCTTATATCACCTAAGATGCCACCATCTTTATGAAAGATATCAGGGGATTGCTTTCAGAAGACATGGCTAGAGCATAAGAGGATAGTGAACAAATGGTTTATTAAGTGATTGGGAACAGCCTTCTTTTCTATTGACTGTGTGAACAGGAACTGGAGTCAGGACAAGAAGTAGTATCAGGTAGTGATGTTTCCAGGTTTTCTAGGTGGAAACTATGAATCAAAGAAGTGAGAAATCATTCCAAGCAGAGTTGAGGATTTTGTGTTGTGAGACTTTCTACACAAGAGCTTCAAAAGGACATTTGAAAAACAGCTACCAAATCACTGGGAAAATATTTGCTATGCATTAGTTAATCTATAAAGATGAAAAAGAAGCAAATTTCAGAAGAACAAAGTACATTTAGGTGTGCCTTTACATTTTATGTTTTTTTTTCCTTTAATATATGCAAAAGTCTCCAATTTTACCTTTTGAAAAATGTATTCAATTTTTGAAAATGATGCAAAATGTATATCAGAACACTAAAATGAGAAACCTTATTCATGGGCAATAAGGCTTACATGAAGCTAAATTACTAGCTACAAATCTGAACAGTGAACACCATCACGAAAATATTACACACCATCTACCTGTTCCTTTTTATAATTTTCTTCTAAAAATAGTGGTATTACTAGCAAAAGTTGAGAAAATGGATGTTATTTATTGAGCTACGTTAACTTTAAAAGCTAAGCTAGTCTAATTTTGTAAATATGGAAAATGACTTTTGATGTTAGTTTCTACATAAAATTCATTTATAATAAGTATCAGTGTTTTGTTTTGTTTTGGTTTTTCCCACTCCCAGTAAAAGGTAATACAGTATTGTGGAAATTACTTAGGGCAGGTAATAATTTTTATATGTTTTGATTTTATGGCAGGAGAAATGTATCAAGTGTGCTTCTATTGAAAATAGATTCATTTGGAAATTCTAATCTGAACCAGATAAAACCTAGTTTAGCTGGTTGTCCCATTTTAGCTCAGTGCTGGATTTCACTACATACATATTTGTCACCATTCTCTTTTGTTGTGATTTTATTCTCTGGTTTTTAAGAATTTAAATTGCTTGGGGCGGCTAGGTGGCGCAGTGAATAGAGCACCGGCCCTGGAATCAGAAGGACCTGAGTTCGGAGCCTGCCTCCGACACTTAATCCACACAAACAAAAACCTAGCCGTGTAACCCTGGGCAAGTTACTTAACCCCAATTGCCCTAAAGGGGCGGCTAGGTGGCGCAGTGAGTAAGAGTGCTGGCCTCGGAGTTGGGATGACCCGAGATCAGATCCGGCCTCAGAAAATGAGCACCCACGCATAAATAATGACTAGCCGTGTAACCTTGAGCAAGTTACTTAACCCCAATTGCTTTAAAAAAAAAAAATTAAAAAAAAAAGAATTTAAATTGCTTTAAGGAAATATGTGAAATTTGCAGACCTTAAATATCATATTTTGATGACTACTATAAATATTGCAGTGTCTACTGGTGTAGGGAAGTCAACAGTTTAAAAAAGAACTGACCAACTATTTCTGTGAAACAGTTTAATTGATCCTCAGAAAACAAAGTCCTTCACTATCAACTAGCAATCTTTACTGATTGCTCCATGATATGGTATAAGCTTCTTGAAGCTATAAGAATATCAAGAACAACAGTAAAACACATACACACACCTACACACACACACACACACACACACACACACACAACTACTAACCATTGCTATTAAGGGAAAAGAAAAAAAACATTTATGACAAGGTACTAAACAAGGTGCTGGAGTACTAAAGATGTAGTCATTTTTACTTGTGTAACTCACTTTTTTATCCAAGGCTATATTAAAAAATAAAACGTAATTAGCAAAATCCAATTAAGGCTATATATAGTCTGAGTATTCTCATCAGGATGTATAACATTTATCCGCAAAAGAGATTTTTCTTTTTTAACTACTTATGGGCCTATACATAATGGACTAATAACTCTGATAAGTATATCAATACACTTAAAAACATTTTTTTTCAGAATCAAAGATATTCTCAAATGAAGATAGAACACTACAACATTATCTTCTTGCATGCTACAGGTTATTAAAGGTTAAAAATTTTATCCAAAGAGAATTGTCCTGAAGTATTAGAATGAGAGGGAAAATTAGAAATAGAAAAAATCCACTGATCACTACTTGTAAGAGATCCTATGAGAAAAACCCATAGAAATATAATAGCTGAAAGTCCCATTTCAAGCATAAAATATTATGAGCAACAAGAACAAATAAATAAATATGGTGGGGTCACATTTAGAATCACACAAGACCTAGCAGCAGTAATGCTATAAGATCACAGGTCCTGGAACACTATATGTTAAAAAGCAAAAGAAATGGAGTTCTGGCCAAAAATATCATACCTAGCAAAACTAAACATAATCCTAAATGGGGGAAAATGGACATTTAATTAACTCTCAGAATTTCAGGACTTTTTTAAGGAAAAAAAACCTAAACATAATAGAAGATTTGACATATGAGAGCCAAGAAAAACATAAGGTATTGCAAATACTGATTTGTACATACCTACACATGCATATACCCTATGTGTCTATGTACATTTGTGTATATGCACATTTACACACATATTTAACTTCTCACCTGGATCCTTTACTTTCCATACTCTTTTATGTTGACCTTGCACACTCACAAAAGTTTAATTATCATCCCTAAACATATGATTTTCATATCTTTATATCCTGAGCTTTAATCCTACTTGATCAACTGTCTTTTAGACATTCCACACACACACATGTGCATGTACATACACATGCACACATACACAGTGTGTTCTACATGTATATACACATACATGTACACAAACACACAAATATCCCAAACTATTCACTCCATATGTCCAATCAGTTGCCAAGTCTTGTTATTTCTACCTCCACAATAACTATATTTATCAGTTTTCCTACATTCATGTAGACACCACCTTTCTAGGGTCTCATAAGTTCTGACCTGCATTATTCCAGTATCTTTCTAATTCTTCTTCCTACTTCAAATATCCAAGATTTCTAACCCATCTTTCATATAGCTCCACAGTTATATTCCTAAAACCCAAATCTGACCATGCCACTCCCTTGCTCAAGTTATTCCAGTGGCGCTCTATTAATTTGAGTATCAAATAGAACCGTTGTGTTTGGCATTTGAAATCTTTTAAAATCCTGCACTACCTTCCTTTCCTCAGGTATCTGATACATTATTTAACTTTCTATGTTTTGCAGTCAGCTAAACTGACCTTGCTCTTCTTTACATGCACCATTTCCACCTCCCATCTCTGCACCTTTTTACAGCCTATCTGCAATGTGTGAAATGTATTCCCTCCTGACTTCTTTCTCTGGGGCTCCCTAGTTTTCTTCAAAGTTTTGTTCAAACAATCCTCCTAAAACCAAGCATTTCCAATCCTCTTCCACCAATTATTGCCCTCCCATAATTAGATCGTATTAATTTATAAGCATGTTTTCTGTATCTATTACTATTTGTACATTATCTCCCTAATAAAACACAAACATTTTAAAGAAAGTGACTATTTGCTTTTTGTCTTTGCAATCCCAGTCCATGGCAAAATGCTTGGTACAAAGTAAGTTCTCTATAAATGCTTATTACTTGCTTGCTTGATTTAAAATACAAGGTTCTTTTATGCAGATGATACTTCAGAGTGGGTGGACTTTAGTAGATGACTTATCTCAGTGAATATGGCAAGTTGTCATTTAAATCCTTATCAAGTTCTGAAACACCTAATAATAATATGATTCTCTTTGTGAATTTATCAATGCCATATCCTAATGTACCAAAAAAACCAAAACAAAACAAAACAACAACTAAGTTTTTCACTAAAAACAAAAAAAAACAACCCAAATTGTAGCATATCTGAATATGATTTGATTCTCAGATTGTGGGTAGTAGGGTGACAGGCAGCTGCTTTTATTTTTACAGCTTTGCTCTTTTGTTTCTGTCTTTGTTTGAGCAGTTGCTGCCAAAGCTTTATTTTGCTTAAAAGAAACCATAAAAAGCTAGTGTTTTTGCCGTCAACTTTTCTTGCCTCATAGGAGAATTGCCATAACCATTTCAAATGTGGAAGAGAAATCTTCCCAGATTGGCCTGTATTCACATTTAATATAGAAATGACTATTACAAGCAAAAGAGTAAGCAGAAGAGAAAATTATCACTTCCATAATTCGTGGGACAAGGAAAATAGAAATACCAAAATAATGTGTGAATGTAGAACAAATTTCCATTTTGAGACCTCCGTTATCAAAGTAACTAAGATAAAAAAAAATTCTCCACTTTTAATTCAGATTTCAAGCTGTGCTAGGGACTTAGTTAAATTTCTCATGTTTGATCAGTAGGAAATGCCAATGGTTTTGAAATTACAGGAGAAAAATATTAGAATTAAGGAAAATCAGGGATTAAAGGGATATTACAATATTTGGAAGATGAGAAAAATGAAGCTGAGATGTAGAAAAATAACTAGCAATTATTTTCACCTGGGGAAGCACAAATCACCCCTAGGGAAAGTGATATCCAATGCTATTAAGACACTGGTTGCTTTAAACAGAGATGCCAAGATATCACAAGAATATTATGAGATTCGGTACAAGAAGACAGGGCAGCTTCCCATTCAGCTAAGTCCAAGAAGTTGTCCCAAGGATGCAACATGAAGCACGAAGTAATCTTTTAGATAGCTTACTATTATAATTCTTGCTAACTAGGTGCTAAGCACTGTTATTCTTTTTTTTTTCTTTTTGGAGGTCAATTGGGGTTAAGTAACCTGCCCAAAGTCACACAGCTAATTTTGTGTGTCTGTGTGTGTGTGAGTGTGTGTGTTAACTGTCTGAGGCCACATCTGAACTCAGCTCCTCCTGGCTCCAGGGCCAGTGCTCTACTCACTGTACCACCTAGCTGCCCCCATTCATTTATTTTTTTGGCTAAAAAAGTCTTTAAAACCCTCTGAAGTTTACAGTGGGGAAAAGTCCCAAGGTGAGGTAAATGATTTGTTTGGGGTTTCCCCCTGAATTTCAACGTTTTATCTGGCTACTCAGCAATGAAAAATGACTTGGCCAAAATAACATTGGAAGTTTAGTGTCAAAACCAAGATTTGAATTAAAGTACCATTTATCACGAGAAGGTTTCACCATTGAATTGGTGAGAAGATGGTCTAAAATATTACCTTTCTTCAAATATAAGAGTATATACCCTATATTTGTAAATATAATTTTTTATTGTTTAAGAAGTCCAAAGTTAATGGTCTACTTCTACAATGGGCAGAATTCAAGCCACCTTATCTTCTCCTTCTCCTCAGCACTTTACAGATATTCTACAAAATACATGACTGCTGGATCAATTTCTAGGCCTACAAGTGGATGCAGGTACTGTCACAATATTGTTTTGTTCCTGACATCTTCATCATCACCACCAGCCACAACTGCTAACCAACTGCCACCAATAGCTGATAAGAACAAAAGTCCTGAGAGTCACCCTATACTACTACATAATTATTCCTGCTATAAGGTGATTGCACAGCCATCATTCAGGGAAGCAACATGTATAGAAAGGGGACCAATCATCCTTCTCAGTTGTGAAACTCCTGCCACAAACAGGGAAGGTAAGTCAGTCTACTTGAAAAATCAAGGCACCCTGAAGGGGGGGCATTATGTACCAGGTGAATCAAACCACTTACCAGCAATTTAACTCTCATCCCCCTTCAGTCTCTGATAGGAACCAGGAACTTGAACCCAAAAGCTTTACAAATAGTTGAAATAAATAATTACATTAAAGAAGATAAATTATCCTATTGCCCTACACATTAAGGGCCATGGAATTTTTCCATCTGACTTGTCTCTGAAACCTTCTAAATAAGTTTTTTTTTTTTTTAAGAATGTGAGTTTCCTCCCAGTATTAGGGAGTTGGAGGAAAGATGGATAGATAGATAGATAGATAGATAGATAGATAGATAGATAGATAGATATATGGCATAGGGTAAGTTGAATATGAAGAGATGGTATCTAAAAATAAAAGTAAGGGGAGAGTGAGGAACCTATTGGTTGAAGGAGAAAGGAAAAATAGAATGGGGCAAATTAGTTCACATAAAACATGCAAGAAGTTTCACAATGGAGGGGAAGGGGGGGAGGTGAGAGAGAATGAGCCAACCTTACTCTCATTGGATTTGACATAAGGAGGGAATAACATACACACTCAATTAGGTATCTTATCCTATAGAAAAGTAAGGGGGCAGGGGCTGGGGGAGATGAGAGAAGGGAGGGGGTAAGAGCTTGAGGGAGGGGTGTTATGGGAATGGGAATCTGAAGATCTTCCCTGCCCCTAGGCTATTTGATAGACTTAAGTGACTCTGAGAGTTCCTTCCTTGATTTGAAAATATACTCTGCCCCCTAATAGGCTGAATGTGGTCACATGGAGCTTGTGGCTGGAGGCTAGTTTTTCAGGAATGCCCACATCTTGTTGCTGTGTGATTGGTCAGTGGGTCAATAGGGTAGTTACATCCTCTGAGCCAGGAGAAGGCTATATATACCCTGATGTGAGGTTTTGTTTTGGGGCTTACTTTGAGAAGAGTTGTGTAATTTGACCAGATAAGATTCTGGACAGCCATTAAGCCCCCCGGCTTTGAAAACCAAGATGTTGATGCTTCCCTCTCTGGTAACTGACTAGGTATGGATGTAATGGTCAGACAGTTGGAAGCCTATCTGCTGATATGTTTCTTTTTCTGCTTGTAACTTCTTGTTTGTATTCTCTGAAGTTCGGGGTGCTGACCTTTTTCCCCAGAACCAGGTAAAAGGCATATGTTTGATTAAAGCAAGATTGTTAACCCATTTTGAGTTGCTTTCCTTTAGAAAAGCAGATCTAAGAACCTGTGCTGGCAGCCACCCTGGGTATTTAAGGGTCCTTGCTGCTACAAGGGGGTAATCTGAAGAAAACACTTTTGAAAAGGGACAAGGTCAAAGAAGAAAAAAAATAAGGGGTGGAAGGATAGGACTGAGGGAAATATAGTTCATCTTTTACAACATGACCATTATGGAAGTGTTTTGCATAACTACACATGTATAACCTATATTGAATTGCTTGCCTTCTCAATGAAGGTGGGTGGGGAGGGAAGAAGGGAGAGAATATTGAACTAAAAGTTTTAACAACAAATGTTAAAAAAATGTTTTTTACATGCAAATGGGAAATAAGATATACAGGCAATGGAGTATAGAACTCTATCTTGTCCTATAAGAAAATAAGGGGGAAGGGAATAAGGGGAGGGTGATAGAAGGGAGGGCAGACTGGGGGAATGGGCAATCAGAATGCATGCCATTTCAGGGTGGGGTGAGGGAGAGATGGGGAGAAAATTTGGAACTCAAAATCCTGTGGAAATGAATGCTGAAAATTAAAAAATTAATTTATTAATAAAATATTTTAAATGTAACTAAAAAAGCCAAAATATTTTAAAATATCAAGGAAAAATAAAAGAATGTGCGTTCCCTAAGAAGAGGATTATATATTTCTCTTTCCTTACCAAACATTTATTACAGAATTTTACACATATTGTAATTAATAAATCCTCCATCCTTCTATTTATTCCTGCATCCTTTCATTCATCACTATGCACTTTTCATCAAGATGTGTACACCCATCCACACTCTTATAAAGGACTAAACAGAGGAGGTAACTAAATAAGTTAGGCACTTGAACCTGAGACCATGTTCCTAAAATGAGCAAGGAATACATTTCTTTTACCCTGAAGTAGGAAAACAAAAACTTATCCAATACCTCAAAAAGGAATTTAAGATTAATTCATGTTCTATGGAATGGGTGGCAACTCTCTACTTAGAGCTCAGAAACCTGACTTGCAAACTTTAGTATTCTTGATTTTAGCTTTAAGAAACTTTAGAAATTTAAGAAAAACAAGAAAAGCCTGGGGCAGATATGATCTTCAAGATAAGATTTTGCATAGGAATGAGACAGATTGAAGCAATGACTGCCTAAGGAGCTTAAGAAAGAAAAGGGGATTAAGGTTGTATCTACCCTGTGCCAAAACAACTAATCAATTCTGTTGGGGAAAATTCAACAGAATTGTTATTTGGCAATGTCCAGAAAAAAATTTTAAGATTTTCATTTTTCAACAATTTTGATTAGAAACAACAAAAATTATTTTTTCATTACAATTTTGTTTAGAAACAACAAAAATTAAGAGAGAAATGCTAGTAAAGCATAATCTTTAAATAAAATGAAATTCTAATCCTCAAGTGTTCTAAGATATTATTACAGATAGACCCCATCCCCTTGATTTAGTAGTCCTTCTTCCTGTCTGAACTCACTCAGCTTATACCTTTAGTTACTCCTGACAGTTTTAAGGCAGGCCTCCTGGGCCTCACAGGACTCAATCACCATCAGAGAGAAGGTTGAATGTTGAGGGAGGAACATGAATAGTCCAATCACATTCCTCCACAAATGGACTTTTTCTACTCACTGATAATCAGTTTTTACTCACTCCACAATGCTCAGCATCATCCTACCTACATCACATCTCCCTATCTTAGTGATTGTGAATCATTATACAATCATTCCCTGTCTCCCACTGCCAGTTCTCTTACTCCTGTTCTCAAGGATTGGCCCTTCTTAATGTTCAGATCCCCATTTAAGCATTCCTTCCACTATACTCTCTGAAATGCCTGTTATTGATATAATAAGCTAGTTTTTATCTTATTTTTATCCCTTTCTCACAACCTTCTATCTTATTGTAGTCCCTGATACCTGACTCCCTTCTTGTGATAAAGCATTTCTGGCCAACATTTCCAGCTCTGGTTATACTTTCACTCATACTCTCCACACCCCATGCCCTCATTCCCACTTACTGGTCAGGATGACGAAGTGGGAATACTCATTACTCCCAATTTCCACGTCCAGAATTTCCCTCTATCACTATCTTTCGGTAACCTTTTACTCCCTTGAGATTCATTGAATCCATAATTATTGATCAAGATTCTATTAGTTTTTATCTACCAGCTTCTAGGGTGATCTCCTTTTTAAAGTTTATTTAATTTTTTTTAGCTTTCAACATCCAGTTCTATAAATTTTAAATTTTCTCTCCCAAGAGGGCATTGCAATCTGATATAGGTTCTACATCTGCATTCCTATTAAACACTCATATTTTCACATTACTCATGTTGTATAGAGGAATTATAACAAGAATCAATGAGAAAGAAAAAAAGACTAAAAAAGAAAGAAAGAAAATAGTCTGCTTCATTCTGCATTCAGAATCCATATTTCTTTGCCTAGATGTTGATGGCATTTTCCATCATGAGTCCTTTAGAATTATATTAGGTCATTGCATTGCTGGGGAGGGCTAGGTTAAGATGATCTCTTTCTTGCCTTCATGAGTTTAACGCCTGACTCAGTGCCTTTCTCTCTTCCTCAACTCTTTGCCTCATATTAAAGGACTTCAAGATACATAATGACACTTCATCCTGACTTCTTAGTACTTCTATTACCTCCTTTGTCATGACATACTTTTCCAGCTGTAGCAGCAAGCACCCCAACATCCCCAGGGTGGCTGCCAACACAGGTTCTTAGATCTGCTTTTCTAAAGGAAAGCAACTCAAAATGGGTTAACAAGCTTACTTTAATCAATCAAACATTACTTACCTAGTTTAGGGGGAAAAAGTCAGCACCCCAAACTTCAAAGTATACAGACAGAACTTAGAAGACAGAGAAACAAACAGATCAAGCAGACAGGCTTCCAAACTGTCCCAACATTACACCGATACCAACTCACAGTTACCAGAGAGGGAAGCATCAACATCTGGGTTTTCAAAGCTAGAGGGCTCTCAATGGCTGCCCAGAGTCTCATCTGGTCAAATCACACAACACTTCTCAAAGTGAGCCCCAAAACAAAGCCTCACATCAGGGATTATATAGCCTTCTCCTGGTTCAGAGAATGTAACCACCCTCTTGACCCACTGCCCACTCACACAGCAACAAAGTATGGGCATTCCTGAAAACCAAGCCTCCTACCACAGGTTCCATGTGACCACATTCAGCCTATTAGGGGGCAGAGTATATTTTCAAATCAAGGAAGGAACTCTCAGAGTCACTTAAGTCTATCAAAGAGCCTAGGGGCAGGGAAGATCTTTAAATTTGCATTTCCATTACACCAGCTCACCTCATAACTTTGATCTAATAACTGCATCTTTATAAACTCTGAATTTATATAACCTGATCCTGATATTTTCTCATTCAATTTCCCCCTCTGTCTTATGATCTCTAACCTGTTCTTCTTACTCACTATGATGCCTCTTCCCTCTACCACGTAATTCTTTCCTAATCCATCACTCCTGAATAGACTCTCCTCCCTTCCCAATTGTGACCCCTTGGTGATCCACTTCAATTTTACTTTATCCTTAACTCTAGTCACACCTTCTATGATTCCTTCTCCTTCCTCCTACTCATCCAACAACCTTGCCAAATATTTTACTGGAAATAAAAAGTAATTCATAGAGATCTTTCACTTCTCCCATACTTCACTTCTCACTGCTACTAATCTTCACCCCTATTTCATTTGGAAAGATGACCCCTTTCCTTGTGTCCTTGTCAAGGCAACCAACTTGCCAAGGTGCATGGGTGATCTAAATCTATTCCATCTTTTCCAATGGATTATCTCCCCATTCATACTATTCTTTCACTAATTTTCAATCAACCCGCCTAATTTCAGCTCCCTTAAAATTTAGAAATGTAACCATGATCCCCTATCATTAAAAAAAAAATCCATTGATCTGTCCACCTCCCCTGGCTAGTATCCTATGTCTTCCCTCCCTTTTGTGGCCAAATTCCTTGAGAAAACCATCTTTAATCAGGTTCTTCACTTACTTTCCTTTCACTGTCTTCTTAATTCTTTACACACTGATTTCTGGCATCATGATTTAACTGAAAGGGTTTTCTCTAAAGTTACCAATGATATTTTAATTGTAAGATTTAACGGTCTTTTATCAATCCTCATCCTTCTTGCTGGTTCTGACATTACTGTTCACCCTCTTTTCCTTAATAATCATTTCTCTGTTTCTGTGACACTCTTTTCCTCTAGTTCTCCTACTTATCTGATCACTCCTTAATCTTCTTTGTTTGATTTTCATTCAGTTTACTTTCTAACCATAACTCATCCCCAACATTCCATCCTGGGTTCACTTCTCTTCTCCCTAAATACTGCCTGGTGTTGCCAATACTAGCCATGGATTCAAATACTATCTCTATGCTTATGTTTCTCACTTCTATTTATCTATTCTAACCTCTCTCCTGACCTCCACTCTTGCATCTCCAACTATTGGACTTCTCAAAATGAATGTTCCACAAACATTTTAACTCCCAAATAGAACTCATTATCTTCCCCCAAATACTTTTCCCTCTTCCTACTGGGAGCACCATTAGCTTCTTAGTAACTCAAGTCTTTAGTCAAAGTGTCATCGTTAAATCCTTATTTTCTTTAATCCCCCATATCCAATTCATTACCAGCTCCAGTCATTTTTAGTTTGAAAACATCTACAATAATATTGTAATAATAATAATAATAATAATAATCTTTAAAGTACGTGAAGAATTTTGTATATGTTAACTTGTTTAATCCTCTTGACTTTGTGATGTAGTTATTATTATTTAAAGATGAGAAAATGAGCCATAAAGAGTTTAAATGGCAAGTAAGTCTCTGAATCATGATTTGAACTCAGATATCCTTGACTCCAAGTCAAGGATATTCTAATTTTCAATCAACCCCCCTAATTTCTGCCCTCTTAAAATTTAGAAATATAACCATGATCCCCTATCATTAAAAAAATTCAATCTATTCCACCATGTAGCTAGGTATATCTCATGTGTATTACACCTCTTCTCTTACACTGTCTGTACCCTGCTGAAGATCCTCATTACTTTATACCTGCAACTTTGCAATAGACTTCTGGTTGTTCTTACTTCCTCAAGTTTTTTCTTATCACACTCAATCTTCTACTCAGTTGACAACATTATCTTCCTAAAGCACAAGTATGTCCAAGTCTTCTCTGTATTCAATAAATTTCTGTGTTTTGCTTTTACTTCTGGGGTCAAATAGAAAATTCTTTGTTTGGGTTTTATACCTTTTCATTACCTTCTTACTGCCCTATGTTTCCAGTAAACTCTATGCCCTTTGGGGGGGTTTATAGTTCTAAAGGGTCACTCTTTTCTTGTTCTTTTTTAATGTTTTGTTTCGTTTTGATTTTGCATCCCAAGCACCTATCACAGTACTTTTGCATAGTTAGTGCTTAATAAATGAATCAACTTTAATAACAGAAAGCAGTAAAACATTTTTCTCGATGGAATTTTCCTAAATCACAGAAAGAAACAAGAATTTTATGCATAGGATGAAAACCACCACACAGTTGTGTCATAAATGCAAATGAACACATCTATATACTGAAGGGTAACAAAGTAAAACTCAACAAAACATGGTTTCACATGATAAAGTTGGATTTTGAGATCTGTTGTATATTAGTAGCAACACATAAATTCCAAATATTGCAATATTGCTGTTGTGAAGAGAATAAGATGCAGACTGAGATATTGGTTCAAGGTAAATTTAGATGTGAATTTATTGATCAAACATGGGACTGCCTGGAGTATACACTTAAATCAGGCAGCCCTGAATTGGGTTGCATACAATGCTAATAAAAGCAAAAATCATGACTGGGGAGGGAAGCCAGGGTAAGCAATGACATACAGAAGCCAAGAACATCCATTGGTTGGATATATAGCTCAAGGCTAAGTTGGGAATCATGGCAAAAGGGTACAAGGATGAGACCTTCCTTGTGATAAGGGTCCCTCCTAGAACAGGGTAGAGGGTACAGGGTAGAGGGCACAGGGGGAGTGGAATTTCCCAGAACAGGCTGGGGTCATGGAAGAGGCCAGGGTCATGTTCTGGGTAAAGGGTGTGGGGGGACCCTGCTTGGTCAGCATTCTGTGTGGGGACCTTGCTTGGTAAGCATCCCAGAACAGGGTGGTCTCTTGCATGAGATAGACTTGCCCAATATATCGATATAGATTTGCACCATGCCTTTGAATACAGTGATGCTTCAAGGCTTACTTAGATTTAGGGAAATATTAATTCAGGAAGAGATAAGGGAGACAGAGACTATGCCTTGGTTGATTCACCTTTACCCAGGACTAAGCCTTTAAGCTATTACAAGTGGTTACTTGTAATAGGGTTTAGAATAAAGACAAAGACAGATATAAAGGGGCTTAATGGGAGGCTCAAAATCAGGTGGCCTACGATTTGGGTTAGGGTACAGGTACAACATTGCAAAGGATTATCTATTCCAATAGTGTTGCTATTATATTAACATTTTCATAATCATGCAGAGTTAGCATTTATGGAGTATTTTCAGGTTTTTAAAACCTTTTATATTCTAACCAACCCAGAGAGGTAGATGCTAAGGTTATATCCATTGTATTTATTTTTCTAATTTTATTTTATTAAATTTGTTTATCTACTTTTAGTTTACAACATTCAGTTCCACAATCCCTTGAGAACCAAATTTTCTCCCTCTTCCTTTCCTCCCCTTTCCTTCCCATGGCAGCATATGATGCAATACTGGCTCTATAAATACCTTCACATTAAGCATTAGTCAGGTTATAAAGAAGGATTATAACTAATGAAGTGAACAATGAGAAAAAAAGGAACAAAACAAAATAAACACAAAAGAGAGAGCAAGCAGTTTGCTTCAATCTGCACTCAAACTCTGTAGCTCTTTTCTCTAGATATGAATATCCTTTCCATCATGAGTCTTTGGAGTTGAACTTGCATCACTGAGAGGAGCCCAGTCTATCAAAGTTAGTCATCACACATATGATGTGTCTGTAACTATGTACAAAGTTCTCCTGGTTCTGCTCTGCTCAATCGGCATCAGTTTACATAAGTCTCTACGGGTTATTAGGAAGTCTGTCTGCTCCTTATTTCTTATAGCCCAATAGTATTCCATTACATTCATATACCAAAACTTGTTTAGCCAATCCCTAATTGATGGGCATCGTGTTGATTTCCAATTCTTTAAGACCGCAAAAAGAACTGCTATAAATATTTTTGTTCAAATGGGTCTTCCTCTCACTGGTATGATTTCTTTAGAATACAGCCGTAGAAGTGGTATTGTTGGGTCAAAGGTATCAAATTATTTATAGCCCTATGGGCATAGTTTCAGATTCCTTTCCAGAATGTTTGGATCAGTTCACAACTCCACTAACAATGCATTAGTGTTCCAATTTTTCCCCATCCTCTCCAGCATTTATCATTTTCCTATTTTGTCATCTTAGCCAATTTACCTGATGAGGTGTGGTACCTCAGAGTTGTTTTGATTTGTATTTCTCTGATCATTAGTGATTTAGAGCATTTGTTCATGTGTTTATAGATATCTTTAATTTCTTCCTCTGAAAACTGCCTGTTCATATCCTTTGACCATTTATCAATTGTGGAATGACCTGTATTCTTTTTTTTTTTTTTAGATATTACAATAAATACTAACTCATTCTTTTTTTAAACAAATGCTTTATTAACTTCTGTTTTAAATCATTCATTTCCGCCAGATTTTGAGTTACAATTATTTCCCCCCCTGTTTTCCCCTACCCACCCTCCCAGAACAGCAGTCCCACAAGATATCGCTTCCTCCAATGTGCTCTCTCCCATATCTTCTCCCATACCCCCTTTGATTTTTCCATTAGAGGAAGGTGAATCTTTCTGTCCCAATGCCTGCACATCTTATCTCCCAATTACAAGCAAAAGAGTATTAATAATAGTATTTATATATATTTGAAACATTTAATCTTAAGACCTCGAATTTCAGATCCATTTCCTTCCTCCCTTGTCACCCATTCCCTCTGGGAAGATAAGTAATTCAGTATATGTTGTACATGTCTAGCTATGCAAAACATTATCATAGTAGATATATTGTACAAGGCTGCTTTATAATTCCCTCCCACTCATCCCACCCCCCACCTGGTCCATTCCCCACTTGATCCTGTCCCTCTTCTATAGTGGGTACTTCAACATCCCCTCCCCCCCCAAGGATGCCCTCTCATCCATCATCCTTCCTCTCATCCCCCTTCCCCCAATTCTGCTGCAGGTTGAGATATCCCATTTAGTATGTATGTCATTCTCTCCCTGAACCAAATTCAATGTGAATGTGGTTTTGCCTTTTTGCCTTCCTATTCTTCTCCACCCTTGCAACCACTTCCCCTTGCTTCTTCTACATGAGATAGTTTACCCTACCCTGTCTCTCCCCATCTCCTCTTGCCACTTTCCTCTCTCACCTCATAATCTCACCCCTTGAGTAGCCTCCCTTCCCAACAAATTCAACCTATGCCCTCTATCCATATATAACTGTAAACATAGGTACACACATTCACATATGTATTCATATGACCATACACCCTTCTTCCATTATTTTCATACTGAGAAAGATTTCATCAGTCACAGTTGTTGTTTTTCCATATAGGAATGTAAATAGTTCAACTTTGATAAGTTTCTTTTGATTTCTTTTCCCTGATTACCTTCTCAGGCATCTCTTGCTTCTTGTGTCTGGATGCCAAATTTTCTATTCAACTCTGGTTTTTTCCTCAAGAATGCTTGAAAGTCCTCTATTCCACTGAACGACCATATTTTCCCCTGAAACAAGATACTGTTTTGCTGGGTAGGTGACCCTTGGGTTCATTCCCAGTTCTTTTGCCCTCTGGAATATCATATTCCATGCCCTTCGATCCCTCAGTGTTGAAGCTACCAGGTCCTGGGCTATTCTGATTGTGTTTCCATACTATTGAAATTGTTTCTTCCTGGCTGCTTGTAGTAATTTCTCCTTGATCTGGGGATTCTGGAACCTGGCTATAATATTCCTGGGAGTTTTCTTATTGGGATCTTTTTCAGGAGGTGATCGGTGGATTCTTTCAACCTCTATTTTGCCCTCTGCATCTAAAACATCAGGGCAATTTTCCTTGAGAATTTCTTGAAGGGTGATTTCCAGGTTTTTTCTTTGATCATGGCTTTTGGGTAGTCCAATAATTTTTAAATTGTCTCTCCTGGACCTATTTTCCAGGTCAGTGGTTTTTCCCATGAGATATTTCACATTGCCTTCTATTCTTTCATTTATTTGGATCTGCTTAACAGCATCTTGATTTCTCATAAAGTCACTAGCTTCCATTTGCTCCAGTCTAACTCTGAAGGAATGAATCTCCTCAGTGAACTTTTGAGATTCTTTTTCCATCTGGCAAATTCGACTTTTTAAGGCATTCTTCTCCTCATTGCCCTTTTGGGCCTCCTTTGCCATTTGAGTTAGTCTATTTTTTAAGGTGTTGTTTTCCTCAGTCAGGCTGTTGACCCTCATTTCATACTTTTCCTGCATCCTTCTCATTTCTCTTCCCAATTTTTCCTCCACTTCTCTTATTTGATTTTTAAAGTCCTTCTTAAGGTCCTCTATGGCCTGCAACCTGCTCATGTTTTCCCCTGGGTCTTTTGGAGCAGGACTTCTGACCTCACAGTCCTCCTCCCACTCTATGCTTCGATCCTCTTTGCCCCCAAAGTAGGAGTCTAAGGTTGCGTTTTTTCTGTTTAATTTGTTTCCTTTGCCCTGGCATGTTGCCACTTAATTACTTGACTTTTGGGCTTGTTGCCACTGTATGGCTCTGGTGCCAGACGGGAACTTTCCTCCCGAATATGTTGGGGAAGGACAAATTCTGGCAAGCTGGAAACCCACCCACGACCTCCACCCCAGATCACAATCCAGATCTAGGGAGGTTAAAGCAAGAGCGATTACCCCCCAAGACTGATTGCTGGAACTCCCTACAGTTCACAGGCCAGGAGCTGGAGCTGCCTCTGAAAACTACAAAATGGTGTGTCTCCTCAGTGGCTTCTAGCCCCCAGGGGAGGAAGCCGAGGCGTTCCCCAAATACTGGTCCCAAAGTCCATAGGGCACTAACCTCTCACTTTTTCCTAGGCATGTCTATATTGATCGTTCTGGAATCGCCACAGCTGCTGATGCTCTGGGGTCCCTCCAGCCCACTGCTGGCCCTGCCGCCCTGGGAGACCTGTGCTCGGCTCCCCGCGCACTGCTGGCTCCCAGAGTGCTGCGCTGGTCCTTCCTGCAGAGCTGCTGGTCTGTCTTCAGCGGGAGCTTAGCTTCTCTGTGTCATTCTGTGGATGCTGGGGCTCCAGAAGTTGTTCAGAGTCCCCTTTTACATAGTTTGGAGGTAATCTGGGGGGAGAGTGGCTTGGATGAGCTGTTCTACTCCGCCCAAATGACCTGTATTCTTTTAAATTTGTCTATGCCCAATTTCTGCCATATTATTTTTCAGTTTTCCCAGCAATTTTTGTCAAGTTGTGAATTCTTTTTGCAGAAACTAGGATCTTTGCTTTTGTCAAACAGTAGATTAGTATTGTAATTAACTGCTATGTCTCATTACACTTGATTTTGGGATATGGTGTTAGATAATGGTCTATGCCCTGTTTCTGCCATATTATATTTCAGTTTTCCCTGCAGTTTTTGTCAAATAATGAGTTCTTAACCCAAAAACTGGGGTCTTTGGATTTATCAAACAGTAGATTACTATGGTCATTGACTACTGAGTCTAGTGTACCCAGTCTATTCCACTGATCCACCACACTACTCCTCAGCTAGTACCAAGTAGTTTTGATGACTGCTGCTTTATAATACAGTTTATAATCTGGTATGGCTAGGCCACCTTCCCTAGCATTTTCTTTTCATGCTTATATCAATTTTAAAAATGAGGAAACTGAGGTACAAGAGAGGTTAAGTGATGTACCCACAATAGCACTTCTAGTAAGTGTCTGAGACCAAATGTTAACTACAGTCTTCCTGATTCCAGGTCCAATGTTCCATCTACTATGCTACTTGGCTATCTATAAACAGTTTCCATCTTGCATTTGTGAGGCGTTTTTATCTTTGTTTGCATATAGTATCATATTTTTGCTCTCTCTCTCAAAAGAGATGAATGAGGTATTTTTATTTCTACTTTAAAAAATGTGAACAACTGAGTCAGAGAAAGTACATTAGACAATAATTTACACAAGTTAGAAACTTTTAGTTCCAGAGTTAGACCTAAAAGTCAGTCTTCTGACACCCACTCCATTAGATATTTCCAGTAGACCCCACAGATTCAAGTAATGCAAGTAATACTAAGAAACTACTAAGTGCTAAGTACAAGGAGGTCATTAAGAATTTGCTCTCAACTAGATAAATGTTCGATGGATTTCTATATTCTTATTCCTAGATGCCCCAGAATGGTAAATATTTTCTAGCTAGCTTTAAGGAGGTGTCTGACCCTGCTGAAGCCTATATGTGGGGGGCAGGGGCAAAGCCAGATGGCATTTTGTTGGAAAATCTGGTCCTGGAGGCAGACAGCCAAAAGCAGAGAACAGAATAAAAGGGATCATTGCTAAGAATCATTTCTGTTTCCTGGTGTGTTTCAAACAAATGTGCATTGCCTGGATTTAGTGCTCTGTTTTTCTTTTAAGTAAAAAACACATTTTGCAATTTGTAATCTGTTTGAGAAACAAATAAAACATGGGGAGTAAAATAAAAAGGATTTATATTGCATTGATTTATCTCCGTAGCATTTTGTTTCATTCCATTAGAAGTAGAATAAAGCAGTATGCTGATAAGGGGAGGGTGGGCAAAAAGTACCAGATTTAAAAATATAGAAATTCAGGATGTCACCAGAAAATACAGGGGGAATGACTTTAAGGCACAACTTTCTACTTGATGTGTGAGTAACAGGACCATTTGCATGATTGGATGCTATTGTGGACCTTTATCACTTGTATTGTTTGCTGCAGCCTAGCCCTTTGAAGGTCTGCCAAACCACTGTGGCTTGCTCAAATGCAGGGCTGAATTTTAATTAAGCAGAGCCAAATATTCACAGAATAGCTGAACTTGATTAGGCTACTTGTCCTGATGTACACACAGAGGGCATTCTGCTCACTTGTTTTAATAAGTGACCAAGTCAATTCATGGATTTTGTAAAATTACAAAGGTAAAAGTCACAATTTATCAACAGATCCCACCCAAGAAAAGCCAACTGAACTTTTCCAATGAAATCAGTCACAGAGGAGATTTAACGAATGTTTGTGGTGGTGTTTATTTTGAGGGAAAACAATCTGTAAGAATGCTATTTTTCTGGTACTAATAATAATGTATAAGCAATATATTTTCAATTGGAATTCAATTGACTGGTCTGAATTTTAGTTTGTTTTTTAATGGTTCAGAACAAACATATATTGGCTTTTTTTTCAGGAATAAAAAAAAAAAGTTTTTTTTATCCTATTAGCTTTGGTAAGGTAGCAAACGGAGAGTCATAATGGAATGCAAGTTTTATTCTTGACACTGGAGAAAGAATAAAACATGTGAGGTTCTGGCTGTGTGTATATGTAGGGCAGAAAAACCATTCTGAAAATTGTTTCTATAGTAACTTTTCATCAAACCAATCAGTTGAAATCTTTCTACACAGGGGTATGATCAAAGTCACAGACACAGCCAGGTCTGCCAGATACACTGCTGGGTAGATGGGCTGTCCTGACCAATGTAACAAAGTGGCCATCAGGATGGTTTGGGGAAGTATTCTGTAAGCATGTGTGTATTTATAGTCTATAAGAAGGCTTACTTTCAACATGAGCTAGTAGCATGGTACAGATTCCATAATTCAAAGTATACTGTGTACATATGTATGTGGAAATGAACATGTTTTTATTTCTACAGATAGGGGAAAGTATTTGCACATATGTTACATTATGATATAAAAGAATAGCCAGAACTTGTGTATTCAGCATGCCATAATAAGTCAATAAGAATTAATTAAGTACTTTCTATGTGTCAGGCACTGGGTATATAAAAATCTATAAAAAGATATTTCTCATTCTCAAGGCTTTCATAGTCAAATGAGAGAGACAATATGAAAACAGCTATTTAAAAATGAGATGTCTGGGGTGGCTAGGTTGCACAGTGAGTAGAGCGCCGGCCCTGGAGTCAGAAGGACCTGAGCTTGGATCCAGCCTCAGACACTTAAGGCACACACAAACAAACAAAAACCTAGCTGTGTGACCTTGGGCAAGTTACTTAACTCCAATTGCCCTGCAAAAAAAATAAAAATAAAAAATAAATAAAAATGAGATGTCTGCAGGATAAGTTGGAAATAATCAATAGAAGGCATTAGCAATAATGGGGATCAAGAAAGGCTTTCTTGTACAAGGTGGGATTTAAGTTGTGATTTGAAGGAAGCGGAGTTGGAGTCAGGAAGACATAGGTTCAAATCTACCCTCCAATCCTTGCTAGCTTTGTGCCTCTGGGTCAGTAATGGGATTCTAGATCTAGAGTTGGAAAGGAAATCAGAGGGCAATTAACCTTAATTTCCTCATCTGTAAAACTGGGAGAGTAATAACATTTACATACAGAATAATTGTTAGGACAAAGTAAGACTATTTATGGAAAGGACTCTATGAGCAGGAAAACACTGTAAAATATGAATTGGTGCTTTCATCATTATTTTAGAAATTCTTTTTGATTTTGTGAGCTTCAAGAACTCTATTCATCATCATCTGTCCTTACTTCCAGTACACATTTATGAACACAAATGTAGACAGCCCAATCTTTAAAAAACTACTTTGCATTATGAATTTAGAAATCAGGAATAAATACAAATATTTTAATTACAAAGAAGATAAAAAGGGATGAAGATGAAATTGTTGATTTTGTTACATTGTAAAGTGTATATTGAGCCTAATCTTTAAAAATTTTTTTCCTAAAAAATTATTTACTATAAATTTACCAAATGTCCAATCAATCCACTTTATGTACATAACAATGCCCTGAAGTACAAGAAAAATTTTTAAAAAAGTAAAATAATAGAACATGTTACTAACTAATGGAGATGGATTTTATCACAATGCAATCATAGACATAGAGGAGTTGACTAAGTTTGCCATATTTTTCAGCATTTCTAGGATTTTATCTGCCTATAAAGGAATCCATGAATCTCTAAGAGATAAGTGATCTTTTCATCCCACTCTGACCTAGCCCACAAATCTAATGTACTTTATTTTACTGTCATTTGTATATACTCCATTCCCCCTACTAGAGCATAAGCTGCTTAAGGGCAAAGACTGTGTCATTTTATTCTGAACCTTCACAGGTTCAGAATAGATAATAGAGCTTTACAAAGGGTAGATACTTAATACATTTGTATTTTAATTGAATTAAATTCATAGAAATGGGGGAGGGGGGGAGGATCATCTAGTTCCTCTCTCCTTTTATAGATGTGGAACCTGATTGGTGAGGTCACTTGCCCAAGATTACCCAGGGAGTAAATGGTAAAGTCCCCAGTTGAGTATAGGTCCCTTGATTGTAAATCAGATATCACTAGCTGAAGTTTTCAAAGTCTCCAAGCTACATGGCATTAAAAGCTTTAAATATGAAGAGACTTAACAGAAGTTAAAATCACTAGTGAATAAGAGGGAGGGCATATCACCCTTCTACTGAAATTGAACAAAGGATACTTTAGTCGGTGAGTCTAAAATATGTGCTTGTGTCCTATATACATTTGTGAAGTACAAAAAAAAGTTATTTTATATACATCTGCAATAATTCACATAACATTAAATATAAAAGAAAGCAAAAGAATAGCTATTTTTCCTAGGACACTTTTATCTAAAATCTATCAAATATACTAGACAAAAATGGGTGATGAAGATGATGTCTATGATTATGATGACAGATTCCTGCTATGTTACTGTAAATTTTACAAGGTGCTTTCCATAGATTATCTAATTTAATCTTGAGAGGAACTCTGTGAGGTAAATACTCCAAGTATTATTATCCCCATTTCAGAGATGAGAAAACTGAAACTGAGAAGGACAAGGCATCTTACGTAGCCAGAATCACAAATCTACTAAACATCTGAGGTGAGATTCATTCCTGGTTCTCCCTGACTACAAGTCCAGGACTCCATCTGCCAGTACATGCTGCCTACTTCACAGGTTTGTTGTGAGGATTGATCTAATGAAAAAATTCTAAATACAGTAAATTAAATTACCAAATACAAATTATAATGCTCATGAAAATAGCAACAGGCCAAAGCTTAAAAAAAAAGGAGAGATTTTCTATTGAAGGAAATTAAAGTATAGGGTTCTCTTTCCTCCATTTTCCTGCTGATTACTTTCATTTAGGGAATAGTTTATTAATTTATCATAAATAAACTAATGCACTAATGCATATTTATTATTTGTTTTATCATAGAACTAGAGAGCTACAAAGAGACCTTGGAAAGTTATCTTTGCCTCTGGCCATCTTTCAGTTGCAAAGCATTGGATAACTATTAGGTTTTTCTCAAAAGTCTTTAGAAGATCCATGGAATACAGATTAGAAATAATCTTGTCTAGAGGATGTTTAAAAAAGGTGAGGGGGCCGGAGAATGTCAACCAAACATGATTGTATCAACCAACCTAACAGCAAAACTTAATTTTATAGTTTTAGATTCAGAGTGATCTGGTGGATAGAGTGACATACAAATTCAAAAAGACTCTTGGGTTTAAGTTCCTCTTCTGACACAGCTTGGCTTTGTAACCCTGGGCACTTAACCTTGCTGTGTCTCTTCCCCTAAGACATTCAGTTTCAGAGAAGGTGTTGATCCCCCCTGGGGGAGGAATATTCCAGTATCAAAGAACTTTAACAAATCCAACTACTAAATAGCCAAAAGGTTAGAAAATAGCAACAGTATCAACTATAGAAATTGACAGCCTTGCATAATCATCACAGATACAAACAAAAATAATGCCTGTTTATCTAGAAATTTATGGCTTGCAAAGTGCTCTCTGTAAAACAACCCTATAATGTATATAGAAGGATTTTGAGTATCACTAACAGTGCTTTGCAAACCAAAGTGACAAAGGTAGAAAATGAGTAATTATTGACAGGAAATATTTTCACTAGATTAATCTGATATATGTTTAGGAGTAAACTAGGTAAGAACAAAAGCTCTGATTGTGGTATGGAAATGATCCTGTATTATTGAAAGTCTACATCAATGGATCAAACTTTGATAGGTCCTACCAAGCTGAAAAGTTTTAGAACATGGACATAATGATAGACCACATATCTAACTCATAAGGATCATTTTATTACCAAAAAGTCAACCATTAAGTGTTCATTTTTTGTTTTGACTGAATGAAATGAAATGGTTATGATCCATATTCATGTAAAAGACATACACACCAATAAAATTTCTTTATTTGACAAGCTGAAGAGTAACCAATATATATGAAAACATTGTAGATTATAGGTAAAGTGAATTGAAAAGCTCTAAATTTTAGTGATTGAAAGAAGATAATTTGAAACTTTATACCTCAAGTATTCACATTGCTGAACCATATAATAATTTTAGGAAAAATCTGAAAATAGACATCACTTAGCTATGCTGTACTGGGAACACAGAAAACTAGTCAACATAACTGGAAAAACACTTAGAGTTGGAATATAGTACTTAAGACATTTTCACCTTTGAAAGCAAAATGTTCCTTTAATAAAAACACTGTAATTCCCCAATTGATAAATAATTAAAGTGTGTGAAGAGGCAATTTTCAAAGGAATAAATCCAATCTCTCAACAACCATGTGAAAAATCCTCCAAATCCCTAATAATTAGATTATTTCAAATTAAAGTAACTCTGAGGTTCTATCTCATAGCAGTCAAGTTGACAAAGTTTATTAAAAAGGAAAATACATTTTGGAGAATCTTTGAGAATCCTAGCACCTTAACTCACTATTAGTGGAGTTGTGAATTTTGGCATACCCATTCTGAAAAGCAATTTGGAATCAAACAAGTTAATAAACTATGCATACCCTTTGACACAATGATGCCACTACTAGGACTTTACCCTGAAGATATGAGAGATTAGGAAAACAATCATGTATGCAACAAATATTTCTTTTTTTTTTTTAATTTTTTTTTTAAAGCAATTGGGGTTAAGTAACTTGCTCAAGGTTACACGGCTAGTCATTTGATTTATGCGTGGGTGCTCATTTTCTGAGGCCGGATCCGATCTCGGGTCATCCAAACTCCGAGGCCGGCGCTCTTACTCACTGTGCCACCTAGCCGCCCCTTTAGGGCAATTGGGGTTAAGTAACTTGCCCAGGGTTACACGGCTAGGTTTTTGTTTGTGCGAATTAAGTGTTGGAGGCCAGCTCCGAACTCAGGTCCTTCTGATTCCAGGGCCGGCGCTCTATTCACTGCGCCACCTAGCCGCCCCAACAACAAATATTTCTAATAGCTCTTTATTGCAATAACAAAAAAATAAAACCTAATAGACAAGTACAAATTTACATTATTTTTCTTATGAGACATAAAGAAAGTGATGCTTCTAAAGAAACTCAGGAAGACTTATATGAATCAATGCAAAGTGAAGTGAGTAGAACCTGATCATTTTGTGTAATAAGGACAACACTGTAAAGGCAAAAAAAAAAAAATCAAAAATCAAACTTAAGAATTCTCATCAACGACAAACCATAATACCAGGATATTGATAGTGATATATACACTGACCTCCTGACAGAAGTGATGGACTCAAGATATAAAATAAGAGACATTTTTGTACCTGGCTGTGGGAAATTGTTTTGCATGAATGTGTGTGTGTGTGTGTGTGTGTGTGTGTGTGTGTGTGTGTGTGTGTGTGTGTGGTCAAAATCTGTTATAGAGAGATTTTCTTTTTCTTTTCTAATGGATGGTGATATCTGAGAGGGAGAAAAAATCTTGAAAAAATTAAGACAAAAAATAGGTATTTAGAGTCACACATTAGGCCTTACTAAAAAAAAAAAGTGCACATCTTACCAGAAGAAATTGAAAGTATATATTTTACATATTTGTGATTCCTTTTTGGCCCTTTTAAAATTAAAAAGATACACTGTCTTTGTTTTTTCTAACTTAACTGATTTTTCTATGAGATTAAAGTTGTTGTTGTTAAAAGTGCAAAAGAAAAAAAAAAGCAGAAAACATGTTCTCTCTACAGAGAGTAATTCTATTACCATTACTGGACCATTCTCTCAGCTAAAAGGTATGTTCTTTCAAGAAGAAAAATCGCCTCCAACCAAAGGCATGACTGGATATTCTATCTTTAAGTGCAAAACACAATGATAACAAGATTAACTTTAGAAAGTAGTGTGTTTCCCACAACAGAGCATAAAGCAGGGTGCAGAAAGACAAATGTTAAATCTCATGGAACACATAAAGAAGCAGTAAAACTGTCTCTTGAGTCAAGCATGGCAATGAGGCAATGCATGTGGGGATGATGTTTTGGACTTAAATGTGTGTTTGGATGTGGTAGCCTGACCTCTTTAATGTAAGTACAGCTACTTAAAAATGCTAGCTGGTCCCTGTCCAGGTGTGAGGAAATACTAAGGGATATTCAAAATTTACTAGAATGTCCATATATGCTTGGGAAAAATGCAAAATATTAAAATAACTATGACCTGAAATAAGAAACAAACAAACAAAAAATGAGCTCCTGCCCAATTCCTTTGCAGAATTAGTCTGTTATTCTATGAATAGAAATATTCTTAGGCTTTTAAAGCAATTTTAATTAAGTTCATAAGGATTGCTTTTCTTAACCTGCTCATTTCTCCTCTTTGGGTTGTTAGTTAGAATTCTATGCAAATTTCACTTATAAGGAAACAATCAATGTATGGCTTCTAACATTCTTGCAAACATTTTCAATAGGCACTAAACATATTTCTCTAGAAGGGTAGGCAGGTTATTACCTAGCAATTTACTATTCATGAAAATACCTAGAGAGGTGAGTGGAGGGGGAAGGGAGGCAAAAAAAGGGGTGCAAGAGAGAGAAAAAAATTTTCTCAAAGAGACAGTTCAAAATGACTGCATATCCATTGAAGCAGAGGGAAAGTGAAAAGAGGCTTCTTCAAAATTAAATAATTCTTCATTCTTCCAACCTATCTTTTCCTATTCCTTTGGGGTATTCCCTTAGCACTGAAAGTGATTTTTGAAGTGAAAAGTAATCAATTATCTCTTATTCTTTTATGATTTATTATTATTAAAGTGAATCATGATTAGTAGAAGACACAGGGGAGTACAAGGCAGGGATAGAAGAACAATGGGAAATGGAATTCTGGTCTGATTCTGGGCCTTCCAACTAAAAGATTAATAAGAATTTGATGCTAATTTAGCAGAAAAAGAGGGAGTAATAATCACCATTGAAAATTACCACTATTTATGTCATAGTATTAAGGCATTTCAGATCCAGGACCATCTTGATTAGAAAATGAAGATAAATCAACAAATACTTGTAAATCTGGAAAACAGTATAGATAGAAGACTGCTATACCTTTGTCATCAAATGAAAATCAGGGAAATAGTGTCATGGAAGGAATTTCATTGTACCCCAGAGAATGTAAAACTCAATCTAAAAGGAAGTTTGAGTGGGGCAGAGCCAAGATAGTGGCATAGAAGCAGGAAAACCCTGTGAGTTCCCCCCATACCACCTCAAATACCTATAAAATATGACTCTAAACAAATTTTAGAGCTACAGAACACAAAAAGTGACAGAGAGAAACAAATTTCCCACTGAAGGAAGCCCAGCAAGCCTACAGGAAGGGTCCATCACAACATGCTGGTAGCCAAGCAAGGTCTGTATGAATCTGTGGTTTTAGCTTCAGGATGACCCTGACCAGCAGAGAGTACAATGGACTTCAGGAGAGTGGATCACCAGGAGCTGTGGCAGTATCCAGAAATATCAACCCATAAATTCCAAAGACAAAGTAAAAGGTCAGTGTGGAAATCTGTTGGAACTGGGGAGGGACAGGGGAGCAGGTCTGGCCCCTGCCCCTGGTGCGAGAAATGGAGGAGGCATAGTAGATCATAGGAGGACCAATAGACCATTCAGAAGGTAAATGCTCTTTCTTTAACCTGCTTGAATCTGGATCACTGTCTTGGGTGGAGGTCTTGGGGTGTGTGATGAGGTACTAGAGCTTGTGAGGGATACAGAGAGGGCACCCAACTAATAGCTCTGGCTCCTGTGAAAACCCCAGTGATTTGGAACAAAACTTTTCTCTCTGGAAGCAGAATTCTATTGTGCCAAAAATGTCAAAATTCAAGTAATTGAGTGGCAATATGAGCAAGCAAAGGAAGCAAAGCAAGCACAGCAGTCAAACCTTAGATTACTTTTTTGGGGACTAAAAAGATCAAAGCATGAAATGGGAGGAAGACAATGAAGTTAGAACTCTTGCACCAAAAGCTTTTAAGAAAAATATGAATTGGTTACAGGCCATAGAAGAGGTCAAGAAGAATTCTGAAAATCATGTAAGAGAAGTGGAGGAAAAATTGGAAAGAGAAATGAGAATGATGCAAGAAAATAAGGAAAAGAGTTCAACAACCTGACTGAAAAAAATAACACCTTAAAAAATAGACTAACTCAAATGGCAAAAGAGGCCTAAAAAACTAATGAGGAGAAGATGCCTCAAAAACCCAAATTTGCCAGATGGAAAACACATTTCAAAAGCTCACCAAAGAGAATAATTCCTTCAGAATTAGATTGGAGCAAATGGAAGCTAATGACTTTATGAGAAATCAAGATTCTATAAAACAGACCCAAACAAATGAAAAAATAGAAGACAATGTGAAATATCTCATTGGAAAAACCACTGACCTGAAAAATAGATCCAGGAAAGATAATTTTAAAATTATTGGACTACCTGAAAGCCATGATAAAAAAAGAGCCTAGAAATCATCCTTCAAGAAATTCTCAAGCAAAATTGCACTGATATTTTAGAACCAAAGCATAAAAGAGAAATTGAAAGAATTCACCAATCTTCTCTTGAATAAAGATCCTCAAAAGAAAACTCCTAGGAATATCATAGCCAAATTCCACAGTTCCCATGTCAAGGAGAAAATATTACAAACTCTCTGGAAGAAACAATTTGAGTATTATGGAAATATAATCAGGATAACACAAGACCTAGCAGCTTCTACATTAAGGGATTTCAAAGGGCTTAGGATATGATATTTCAGAAATCAAAGGAGGTAGGGTTAAAACCAAGAATCACCTATCCAGCAAAACTGAGTATAATGTTTCAGGGGAAAATATGGTCATTCAATGAAATAGAGGACTTCCAAGCATTCTTGATGAAAAAAACAGACCTGTATAGAAAATTTGACATTCAAATGCAAGAAACAAGAGAAGCATGAGAAGGTAAACAGGGAAAAGAAATCATAAGCAACTTATCAAAGTTGAACTATTTACATTCCTACATGGAAAAATATAAATTGTAACTTAAGAAACTTTTCTCAGTATAAGGATAGTTGAAGGGAATATAAATATAAATATATATGCATATATATACATATATGTATACATATGTATATATGTCTACGTAGGAGGGTATGTGTGTTTATGAATACATATATGAGTGTGCATATATATGTGTAGAGGTATACATAGAGAGAGGGCTCAGGATCAATTGAATAGGAAAAAATGATATTTAAAAAATAAAATTAAGAGGTGAGAGAGGAATATAATGAGAGGAGATAGGGAACGATAAAATAGGGTAAATTATCTCACATAGAATAGGCAAGGGAAAACTGTTACAATGGAGGGGAAGAACAGGTAGGCAAAAGCTCATGGGTCAACCCTACTTTCATTGAATTTGGCTTAAGGAGGGAATAATATACACACTAAATTGGGTATCTTACCCTACAGGAAAGTAGGTGGGGAAGGGTATAAGAGAGGGGATCATAGAAGGGAGGGCAGATGAGAGGGAGGGTAGTTAGAAGCACCCACTTTTGAAAAGGGACATGGTCAAAGTAGAAAAGAGAACAAGTGGGGGCGGGATAGAATGGAGGGAAATATAGTTAGTCTTTCACAATATAGCCACCATGGAAATGTTTTGCATCACTACACATGTACAACATACATTGAATTGCTTACCTTCCCATTAAGGGTAAGTGATGAGGGAAGAAGAGAAATAATCTGGAATTCAAAGTTTTAAAATCAAATGTTAAAATAATAATAACTATTATTATTTTTATATCCACTGGGAAATAAGATATACAGGCACTGGGGTATGGAGATCCACCTTGCCCTGATGGAAAGATGGAGGGGAAATGAGGGTGGATATAGGAGAGAGCAGATTAGGGAGAGGGTATTTAGTGGGATTGCTGTTTTGGGGTGGTGGGTAGGGGAAAGACAGGGAGAAAATTTGTAACTCAAAATCTTGTGGAAATGAATATTGTAAACTAAAAATAAATATAACATTAAAATATAGGAAAGTTTGAGGAATAATATTAACAGCTCGGGACATTTATTATAAAACAAATATCAGCCTACCTTTGATTTTCTGCTCTCTATCTTATCCTTTCAATGCCTTATATTTTGTCACAGACTCTGAATCAGTTTGTAAGTAGAATCCTTTACATTCTATGAGTGCTCTTCTGAGAATGATACTTTATTCATTATTAATGGTATCTAGCATTTAAACCACATTTCCTTCAAGAGCCAGCTAAAATCCCTTAGAAGGAAACCTTTCTAGAGCCCCATTAATGTTAATGCTTCCCTTCAGTTGGTTATTTCCAATTTCCCTGTATGTAGCTTGTTGGTACATAGTTATTTGCATGTAATCTCCAACATTAGACTGAGCTCCTTGAGAGCAAGGATTTTCTGTATTTCTAGACACATCTCTAACACTTAGCACAGTGACTAAGACATCGTAGATACTTAATAAAAATTAATGACTGACTGACTTACAAGAGATGGTTTTGTTAGCAGTGGAGGAGGAAAGAAATATTTAGATGTGAAGTGGAAATAAAAAATAAAGGGTATGAAATAAATATTTAAAAATAAGGAAGAACTCAAAGGTCTCTTACCTGTTCAAAAGAAGATAATCTAATTAATTAAAAGCAATGTCGTGTTAGAGTTTCCACATTTCATCTCTGCAATATTACAGCCCTGGGTGGCACAGTCAATAAAATGCTGGGCCTAGAGTCACAAAGATTCATCTTCCTTAGTTCAAATCTGGCTCCAGACACATGATACCTAGGTGACCCTGTACAAGTCATTTAACCCTCTTTGCTTCAGTTCCTCATCTGTAATATGAACTAGAGAGGGAAATGGTAAACAACTCCAGTATCTTTGCCAAGAAAATTCAAAATGGGGTTATGAATCGTCAAATATGGCTGAAAATGAGTGAACAATAAAATAAAAAGTAGAAAAGTGGGAACAATTTCATCGTACCTTTTCCTCACCATCCTGCTTATGGATATAACTTAACCACTTTCTTAATTACAACATAAACAAGTCAATAAAATGCATTTATTTCACTGAACAGAGTGTTCAGAGTACTCTACTAGGTACTATAAGGACTATGTAAAAACTAGAAGAGTTGGTACCTGCCTTCAGTAAATTTACAGTTACTTGTATCTTTGTGATGTTTAATTAGGTGTCAGTAAGCCTTTGTGAATTTTTTTTTTTTGCTCATAAAAGTTATACTATCATTCTATCAAATTCTACCAAATTTGCTTAAAATATTCACCACCAATGAATGGTGTGGTGCTGTCATATGCTGTTTGCCATCACTTTCATCTCCATCACACACAGCCCTCTTAAAAGATATTGCACTGAGTATGAGAGATCATTATTAGATGTCTCCTGGATTAAGTTGAATTGAATGATAATGAATCTAATGCATCACTCTATCCCTACTTTTCTTGCATTCCATGTGGTATTTATTTCTTGAAAAGAAAAACCACAACACAAGAAGGAAAGTTACAAGAATGGATAATTCTACTTTTAGATGAGTCTGATTATTTTTTTATTTTTATTTTTTTTAACTTTTGTTTTTTGGAGGTGGAAAGGTAAGGCAATTGGGATTAAGTGAGTTGCCCAGGGTCACATGGCTAGTTTTTATGTTAAGTGTCTGAGGCCAGATTTGAATTCAGGTCCTCCTGACTCCAGGGCCAGTGTTCCATTCACTGTGCCAACTAGCCACCCCAAGTCTAATTATTAAAAAGGGTTTTTTCCTAATTATTTTAATGATTATGATAATAGTTAATATTTACATGGTACTTACTATTGCTAAGAAAATAGTAAACACTTTATAATTATTATCACATTTGATGCTCCCAAGCACATTGGGAGGTAGATATTATTATTCTTCCCATTTTACAGATTGGGAAAATTAGGCAAACAAGTTAAATGATGTGCTCAGGGTCACACAGCTGGTAAATGTCAGAGGCAGATTTTATGAAAAGGCTTTCTGACTTCAGGCCAAGTGTTGTTCTCACTGAGCCACCACCTGCCTCTAATGGTTCTATGACTAGTAGGCTGTAAGTACTGTTCGATTATTTGGTTACTTGACACTTGTTTTAATGAGGAAACACAACCACAAATTGATTGTTCCTAATGATGTTTTACTACTAAAGCAGGGACTTTTCCCTTGTCTTGATCATGTGGGTCAGTGGAATTTATAGATTTCAAAAGACAGACCAAAGTTACTTTGACAGACTATCACTTCTGCTTCCAATTAATTTCTTCATTGAAAAATCCTGTTATTTTCTTGTCATAAATAGTCAGGTGGCATATTGCATAATGACTTAGAATTAGGAAGACCTATGTTCAAACCATATTTCAGACTTTTATTAGTTGTGTGATCCTTTCTTTCTCAGCCTCAATTTTGTTATCTGTATGTCCTAGATTATAATTGGACCTAGGTCACAAAGTTGTTATGACGCCTAAATAAGATGGCATTTGTAATGCACTTTGCATACCTTAGAGCACTATATGAGTGTCAGTTATTATTATAATTTTTAAATGTTTCTTAACATCTTAAAAACATTTTGCAAAACTCTTAACCTGATCAATATAATTACCAAACATAATTCAAGAGGACCAGCAATTGAACCACCTCCTGATGTGATGGCCTCAGACTGGAGAATTATATGTATACAAGTATATGTACATGTACATGCATATATGCTGATATATCTACACATATGAATATGTTCACATACGTGCATATACGCATTTATCGTTTACATATTACTTTATATGTTTTATCTCTTTGAGTTTCCCAACAAATCTGTGTGCACATAGAAGTATGTATAAAGAATGTACTACAAAAGTATGCAAATTTGTAGATACATTATATATACATATAATTTGTGTATGCATATATATGTGTATACCCATGTATGTATGTGTATATGTTTTTATGTTTTATGTTGTGTTTTTAAGATTATTTTTTTTTTAGGGTGAGGAGGACTTTATTGAATAATGTTTCAGTCTTATAGTCTTTGCTGTGGGGTTAGAGAACACCCCACTCCTGCCCCCATTCTCCCAGATCTGGCTTCCCTGAGGTGCTGGGCAGGTGTGCCTCTCCTCTGGGAACCCTGTCAGGGAAGTTGGTATTGTGATCTGTTGGGGGCAGGAGAAACTATGCTTATTTGTAATATGACCAGTATAGGAAATTGTTTTGCTTTGCTATATATAATTATAAGGATTTTTGTTTGTTTTTCTTTTCTTCTATTGTGATGTTGAAGGGAGAAAATTAGGGTTTTTTTTCTTTAAGACAGATGAAAATTTTTAAAAACAGAGAATTATTTTCCTGTCTATTCATGTGTCATGTGGGAACTAAGATTTATTATTTATTACTAACATTTTGTTACTCATTTGGGATTTTCATTGCAAAAATACTGGAGTGGTTTGCCATTTCCTCCCTAGCTCATTTTACAGATGAGGAAACTATGGTAAACAGGGCTAAGTGACTTGGCCAGAGTCACACAGATGATAAGTGTCTGAGGCCAGATTTAAAATTGTGAGGATGAGTCATCCTGACTCCAGGTTTGGTACTATATCCTCTATACCACCTGGATGTCTCTCAAAAACATACTATTACTCCAGCATGAAAATAAGCATAGCTCCAAGTACCCACTATCTCAAAAGTAGGAGAAACAAGGTGATTTTCAAAGGCTAGTAGCATTAGTTTTACTAGGACAAGGATTCATATCTTTGAACTATAACAATCAATCCACAAACAAATATTCATTCAGTATGTACTCCATGCAAGGAGCTGGTGAACACCAAGACAAAAAGTAAGTAGTCCTTGCCCTCAAGGAGCTTATATTTTCTCATGGGAGACAACATGTGTAATTATGATCATATGCACAATTTATACAGAATGCAAGGTAATGGGGGGGGGGGCAGGCTAGCAGCTAGGAAAATCAGGAATCACTATGTGGATGGTGATGTCTCTACTATTTTGATGAAAACAAGGGTCTTTGAATGGTAGAGGTGAGAAGGCAAAGCATTCTAGGCATGACCAATGGGGTAGGATCAGGGTTCCTAGTTGCTCCACCAGGATTAGGTTATCCTTAAAGGCAAAAACCTATTCCTTACCCTGATAGGCCTCTGACCTCCTTGAGGAGGTTACTGAACCAGGTCATTTTAGAGAATAAAGAATCATACCCACAAGGATGAGAGTCCATTTGAATCGCCACACCTTGCCTGGCTAACCAGAAGCATTAACATACAGGCTTAAGGGGAGCCTTATCTAGAGAATATAAGTATTTCCTTGTGGAGATGAAGAAGGCTACTTTAGAGAAGTTAACTGCTTTGTTTCACTTGGGCTATGTTCTGGCAAAATCTTTCCTTTGGTTGTTTATTGTTTAAAAATTTTTAAGTTTCTCACTTTATTCTACTTTGAACCTGAACTAACTGGGTATTGACATTAGGTTCTCCACTAAGGAGGAACCATGGCAGTTCAAGGCTAGACTAGGTGACTCTGTAATCACATTCTAATATTATGCTCCAAACAAAGAACAACTTATCCCTGTTGATTTTTTTAAAAAATGAACTTGTGTGTTTTAATTTAATTATTTTAATACCACACATGGAACTTGAACTAAAGCAACTTTTATTTTCATTTCTGTGGCCTCAACATACCAAATTATCCATACTATAGAGATGATTGAAAGAGGAAAACTGGACAAAAAGACTCTAAGACCAATTCTATAAATATTTGATGAAAGGTAACATTTATATTTCCCAAATTCGAGCTGAAACTAAAATTATATTGTATAAAAATTAAAGGTGGAGGGAAAGGCATGAGCAACATCTCTTACAGTCTAATGACTCTAATTTTTGTTAGTTACCTTTGCAAGGCCAGTCAAGATTATAAAACCACTGAAGTTATCATCATATAAATTAAAGTTAATGAATAGGCAGGATTAAGCAATCAGTATGTGGTCATTGAAGTATTATGTCCTAAATCTTCTCAAAACTGGGCCAAAACTGCTTGCACAGAATAAAAGAGTTTCTATATAATGGTAAGCTGACTTCTAACAAAGCCTTGAAATTCAATGTTTTGCATGAATAAACCAATTTACATCTGCAAGTCTCTAGAGATTGCAACTAGAAAACATGTAACTTGAAAAAGAAAATTCAAGAAGTAAGCCAAATGGAGAAAAACTGTAATTTAATGATATAAGAATAGCTCTGGAACTACAAATTTGAGTTGAAAACACTAATTTTTTGTGGATTATGATCAATAATAATAACCAAGTCTTAGAAATCTTATACTTTCTACCGACCTCCTCATTTTTCCTGATTATATATTCTATAATGGTTAATTATAAATTATATCGCAGTGTTCTAAACATCTAATTCAATCTTCTAATTTTACTAATGATAAAACTGAGTCTCAGGGAGTGCAGTATACTTGCTTCATGTTACACAGGTATCAAATACCAAAGCCAAGTATCTAGACTCTAAGCCAACTAGAAGAGGTCCAAGAAATTCTGGTTATCTATGTTAGTTGATTTACTTTAACATGTTGATATTTATTTAAAAATTGTCAGTTTAGTGTATATAGCTGAAAATTTGGTCACTGAAACATTCAGTTTCTTACAGCTGATGTGTTTTTTTTTTCATTCTCTGTGTTGTGAGTCTTATGTATTTCAACCATGGTCCAACAGCTGTGGTCCCAGAGTAGCCATCTAAGTGACACCATGGATTGAACCCTAGGACTAGAGGAAAGAAGATGAATTCAAATATAACCTACTTATTAGTTGTGTGACTCTGGACAAGTCCTTTAAATTCTATCTTCTTTAGTTTCTTCAACTTTAAAATGTGGGTAATAAAAGCACCTACCTCACAGGAATGTTGTGAGGACTGAATGAGCTAGTATTTGTAAAGATGTTAGAACAGGGCCTGGCATATAATAAGTACTTAATAAATGCTTATTTCCTTCTTTCCTATATATTCTGGATATATAACTCTGAATGTGTACTATATATACTCTTCTAGGATAGAGTTCAGGACCTGAATCTGAGTCAGCTGTGCCATTAATAAATTGGTATGAACTGGCTTCTTGACAAATTTAACCTCATATATAGAAATTTGGAAGGAACCTAATTTTTTTCCCTCCCACTCTTGTCCATTCTGTTTGATTCTCATAATATTATCTCATAAATTTGCTGCAGTGTGTGTAATAAGCATACTCGGTGCCTTCCTCGAATTCTCTTTGTAAATGAGGAAATGCCATTAGAAGACCATGAAATTGCTTCCATTTCAAACATTCTATAATTCTCAGAGACAATAGTCCAAGAAAAATGTGCAATTGATAGATGACTGCTGTGAAGGGAGAAATAAAGATGATTTCATTCTTTCATCACCTTATGACAGTATTTGGAATATTGTAAGCACTAAATAAATGTTTGTTGATAAATTGATAAGAGAATTCTAATAAACTTGATCTATTTAATAACAATTTCAATTGATATTTAGCAATCTAAAGTTTACAAAGTATATTCTGTTCATAAACCTGTGAGGTAGGTAAAATTAAAATTTCCATTTATAGATGAGAGATCTGAGATGCAGAATGGTGAAATTACTTGTCCAGGGCTACAGAGCTAGGAATTAACAGAACTATAATTTCTTACACAAATTTTCCAAATTTCCACAGAGATTTTTCAACTTCATTACTTAGTCTCATGATACCACTCACAAGGCAATGAACAAAAGAAACCAGAGTCAAAAAGGTTAAGGATGATTAAGAGTGGAACTGATGGATTTGATAAACTCACAGCAATGGAGTGTTATAATCTATGTTGGGTAGCTTGAAAGGGGACCACATACCCAGAAAGGGGAAAGTCTACTTCAAGGAAATGCTATGAACCTAATCTGTAGATAGTGCCAAATTTAGTTTCAGGTGACTTCCAGAAGAATAGTTTCAACTTTGGGGGGGTTACAGGGGAGGCCATGGGATTGAACAAGAAAGAACTATGTTTTCCCAATGAACTAGAAGAAATAGTCTTGTCTATTATGCTGGAGGAAGAAATAATGGTGGATTTAGAAGGGGAACAAGAAAACACTTTAAAAATGATCTGTAAAAAAAGTAATCTTTATCTGAACACATGCCAACCAGAAAATAGTAAGATTTATTGAATTTGGATATAATTTATTTCAAAATATCTTATACTATAGTGTATATATCGCAAACAACAGGTTATAACATGAGAGCGTAAGTTCATAGGGTAGGCCAAGAATCCCAGGGTCAGAGTCTACATAGGAGAATCCCTTGAAAATCTACATGGTGGTAACCAGAATTTAACGAAACAACGAGAAACTGACAGGGGAATTTTCAATTTGGGGGTCTGCCCTGGGTCATTAAAAATAATAATAACAAAACTGATGGTAGCATTACAATGATGACAATCAAATTCTAAATAAGAAGGTGAAATCTGGCACCATACCAGGTAATAGTGATTTAGGTTGGTGCCTTACTGAGTTGGCACATCACTGTGCAAAGCCAGTTGAAAAGCATCCAATTTTAAGTCATCACTGGAATTACAGTTGGGAATGTCTGGCCTGTCAAACCAAAATGAGTCATGGGTAGAGTACAGAGAAAAGATGGGGGTTGGGAAAAGGAAATCTTAAAAAAAAATAATAGAAAAGGGCTTACATGAATGTCATGGGAAAATATTTAAGAATGATTCATTTAAATTTAATGCAAATTTTTATTTTTACTAAAATATAGGATTTTCATAATGAAACCAAATATCTTATTAGAATAGGTCTTTTTTTCTTTTCTTTTTGCAAAATTATCTGGGAACATGAGAAGGGCCTGTGCTTCTCTCAGCTTGGGGAATTCCTTCCATATACCTGTTTCTTATGTATTATTTAAATTCCAGGGATTTTTCTAAAGTATGTAGGACTTCAATGAGATACATAAGAATATCTCTTATACATGTCTTCAACTCTACTCTGGCATTGTCACTACCATAGCACAATCTATCTTCACCTCATTCCTGGTCTAATGCAATAGTTTGCTGGTTGTTCCCCCTGCCCATTCTTATCCATACTCCACTCAACTATTAAAATGATTTTCCTAAAGAACAAAACTGATTATATCACCCCTCCTACTCAATAAATTCCAGTGACTCCCTATCACTTCCGGGATCAAATATAAATCTTTCTGGTTGGCTTTTAACAGCCTTCATAATCTGGCTCCTCCATGCTCCATGAATCAGTCACATTGGTCTTCTTACTATTACATGAATAAGATATTCTATCTCCTGGCTACAGGCATTTTGACTTATTGTTCCCCTACATCAGGAATGTTCTCCATTTCTATTTCCTGGTTTCCTGGATTTGCCTAACGTTCCAATTAAAACCTCATCATCTAGGGGATGGATTGTCTGCTTTCCCTCAAATACAATACCTTAACTTTCTTGATTATCTCCAATTTTCCTGTCTAGAGCTTGTTTGAACATACTTGTTTGCATGTAATCTATCACATTAGACCATGCATAGTTTGAAAGCAGGATCTGTCTTTTGCTTTTCTTTAGATCTACAGGTCTTAGTAAAGTGCCTGAAACATAAGAGATGCTTAAAAAATGTTTATTGAAAGATTGATCATCAGAGATGGAATATGAACACAATTCTTTCTGATTCGGAATACTGTTTTATCCACATTAACAAACTGTTTCTTGTGGCAACACACCAACACACACACTAATATATACATATGCATGATTATATATATGTATGTGTGTGTGTGCATATATATATGTGTGTATTATAAACAAGCATTTTATCAGTATTTAGTCATTTTTCAGTCATGTCTGACTCTTCATAATCTCATTTGGGAGCTTAGATACTGGAATGATTTGCTATTTCCTTTCCTAACTCAATTTAAGGATGAGGAAACTGACATAAACAGGGTTAAGTGACATGCCCAGGGTCACAGCTAATAAGTGTCTGAGGTCAGATTTGAACTCAGAAAGACAAGTCTTCCTGACTCGAGGTCTGACACTATCCTCTGCACCACCTAGCTGCCCATAAATATAAATATGTGTATACACACATGCACACAGGGAGAGAAGAAATCTGTCTATATTTATCATCTCATCATTGTTGAGAAAATCCTTTCCCTGATGGAAGATTTGCAGCTCTTTTTTTTTCTCTTGCTTCTAGCTTGTTCCAGTGACCCTCTTTCCCTAAGAACCAAAGTGGCTTGTTTGTAACCACACAGGTATATACCTAAGTTAGGATGTGCATATTTTCTCCCCTATTAAAGTAGAAACTCTTTATGGCAAAGGCACTCTCATCTTAGCATTGTATTCCTAGTGCCTAGCAAAATCCTGGGAAATAGGAGGTGCTTAATAAATGCTCCTGTATTCATTCATTTATTCATTTCTAACTCCAAGGTCAACCTTTCTCCACAATGCTATACTGTTTGTCTTATGACAAGTGTGGATCACTTAAAATCATTTTTCTCATTCATTAGATTGGCATAGTACATAACCATATTACATGAAATAATGAACAAGAAATGTAAATACTTGTAATGTGATTTGAGTTCAAAGCAGTCTACAAGGGAGGTTGATGAAGAATTGGAAGAAAACTGCTGAGTTAAATAGCCACAACAATCAAAAGCATGTACTATTCATTTATGAATAACATAAGAAAAAACAACTTTCTGCTTTCCAGCTCCATACTTTGGCTCTCTCTGTGTGTCATTTGCCTTTTACCAGTCGCAGATGGCATCTGCAATACCTAAAGCCTTCTTTTTTCAGAACCTTCTCACACAGTTGTTTTTTTTGGAGGGGGGGGTGAGAGAAGGGAAGAAGAAGCAAACAGAAATCACAGAACTAACTTTTGCCCACCACTGAATGCTATGCGACAGGAATGCATTTGTTTTTTTTTTTCATAAACAAAGCATAATCCTTATTTTTTTCAAAGAAAAGGAGAAAAATTCAATTTGGCAAAACAATGGGAATGTCAAAGACAGCAGTGTTATAACAAAGACTTCTCTAAATTCCTTTAGTTCTGAGCCTTTTTTTTTAATTGACACTTTTGCTTTTATATTACTGAAATTTCAGTCAGTCTTTTAGTTTCATGGGAAAAGGGAAGTCTCTGTAAATTTTGCTTATTTAATAACCAGAAGTTTTATTTATATCCATCTTGTTAATGATCAATTGTTTTATTAAATAACTATCTGCTTGAAAGGAAGTTAACAAAATGAATGGCCCTGCAAAGCTACATAATCCCTGAAAGCATGCGGCCTACTTTTTATTATTTTGTTAGGACCAGCATCCTTGATGAAAATAGATATTGCCACCTTGTTCTATATGAAGTTGCCATTGGAATCAATGGGAATTTTATATACAAATAACCAGAGGATTTAAAATGAAATCAGGAAATAGCTTCCCTGGTGTTCTGCCAGCTCAATGACTTGTGAAGTTTTGAAGTTGCCCTTAGAGACTATAAATTAAATCCTAAGGATTATCTTTCCAGCTAGGTAAAAAAGCAGAAACTGAAATTGAGGAGAGAAAAAAAAAAGGTTCAATTAAGTAAATTGCTTTATGTAGAAGGCATTTTTCAGAATTTCATAGCTGTCGCCTGGATTCATGAGAGAGGAGGGTGGAGAACAACAACAACAAAACTTTTATTTCAGGAACTCAATGTGTTGTTTAATGAATGATCCAACTGGAGTTCCACTGCAACCTTATATCCTCAAATGCTGATATTGCCTTAAGGATGGTTTATACTGGGAAACTTCATCTGTATTTACATGATACATCATGTCATTGTCATTTACCTCTCAGATGTAACCATATTAGATTACAATTTTTAATAGAGTAATATTTTTTTATCTACCTAAATCCTATCAAACACACATTCCATTACTGTGCCACGAAGAAGAGCATTCTTGAATGCCTTTGTCAGTTTGCACACCTCCAGGGGATGAAAACAATTCGATGTTCTCTAATCTAAATGAAAGCAGAGAAAATATAATGGTTGGTCAGTTTTCATCCCTTACCCCAATGTCATGCCATCACCTAAAAACCAGCCCCATGGGTAAAGGCTGACCTCTAAAACTAAAGACATCCATTTTCAGACTATAGTATATGAGAATTTGGCAGTAACCTCTAAGAAATTCCTTTTGACTAATTGAGGTACTTGGGAGATGGCCCCAAAAGATGAAATTTCCCTTCAATTGCATTCTTTCTAGTGAGAAACCTGCATCTTATTTAGAACATGGCATTAATGAAAACAAGGATAAAAGGTCAATCTTTTGTACATATTTCTACAGTTTTGTTTTGCTTTTATTTTTTTAATAAGAGCAGTATATTTTACTATTTAGATGTTTCAGATGGTCATTATTCTAAAATTCAAGAAAACAAAAATTTTTTTTTACCATCCAAGATATCTTTTTCAGTAGAAAACAATGGTATAACTTTTAAAATTGAGGTACCAGAGCAATGAAGATCCTTAAGCAACAATAAATTGAATTGGAGGAATGGGCAAAGGTATATATCTTGGCAATAAATAGACTACTGCCTAAAATACTTCATTATTAATAGGGCCTCTAAAGGCTGATCTGTCATTTTCAGAAATTAAAAATAGAGATTTAAACTAAAGTCTTGAGTATAATTTCCAGAAAATGTATGATTAATGAAAAATATTTTTATTAAGATACTCCTTTTACATCATTCTCTTCATCTATGCCTTTGCAAGTATGGAGACATAGTACTGCCTCCTGCATTGTAAATAATCAGCACCTAAAAGATTTTGTATAAAATACCACAAGTGGTGTGTTTGTGTGTGTGTGTGTGTGTGTGTGTGAGAGAGAGAGAGAGAGAGAGAGAGAGAGAGAGAGAGAGAGAGAGAGAGAGAGCATCTATTGCCTTTTAATTGAAGGGCAGTGCAGCATAGAAGATAGAGGGCCAATATTGGAATGAGCATGTCTTTTGTTCAAATTCTGCTTTCTTTTCTGAGATACATAATGGCTGCATATCTATGGGCAAGCTGCTTTTCTTCTGAGCGATTTAGACAAGTTTGTAAACATTTTGTGGACCTGTATTAGGGGAGAATGTATTCTTACTAGGATGTCCTCATACTGATCACATGAATCTTGTCTCCAACAGAAAAGAGAAGTCCAGTAAGAATATGATTTAGTGTTTGAGGCAATAGTTTTCTCCCTTCTTTTAAATCAGGTGTTCTTAAGATGGGGTGGACTTTTAAAAAAGTGCTGTGATAATTGTATTTCAGGATAATTATTTGCCTTTGTAATTCTTTGTATTTTATTTGTTGCATTCAAAATATCATTGAGTCCATAGATTTCACCAGCCTGCTGAAGGAGTCTATGACAGAAAAAAATTAAGAAAAGCTGTATTAAGCCAACTCTTTTGAGTAAAATGTAGAAAGAAGAAGTGATGATTCACACATATACATTTAAATTTGCTAAGTATATATTAATAATATATCACTGAAGCAACATTGGATAACAAGTGCATTTGATGCTTCTGTGTCCTAATGTGGACATGACATTTCTCTTAAAGAAAACTGAAAGGATGTTAAACCTAAATAGATATTATTAAAATAATTTGAGAAGGATGGTTGAAAGCTTTATTATATTAACAGCATTCTCAGCATAAATATTAGCTCCCACACAGTCAAGTACAAACAAATTGCTACTGAATTCCTGTCGATATATCGTATCAGCATATCTTCTCTTAATTGTATTAAATGAATATTGGATCTTATGACTTCTACTGTTTTAAATAGTCTCAACAGATTTGAATGACAAATGAGTTTTCATTAGAAATGTACTCTCTAATTTACTTTGTGAGGTATTCATTTTTTTTAATTGAGAGTCTATTGCAAAGGATGGAATAAATCTGGTATAAAATTCTGCAATATCATTCGCTTCTCTGTTCTTTATACAAGCAGGAATACTGTTAGATTTTTAACAAATATTAAAATAATGTATTTGATATTTAAATGTTTGTGTAATGCATTCTATTTCAAATAAGCATCATCATTGTGCTTTGTATTGAGTCAGAAATGCTATCTTTTTGTGGTTCAATTGAATTCATCATTGGATGCTATTTTTGTCCATAGTTTGGGTACCTCTATCCTGAACTATTATGTCCATTTTCTTTTCTCTATTCTCTTTCAATGGCATTTTCAAAATATTATCCCAATCTTGATACCATCATTTATAATTTCTTTCATTGTATCCTTTCCTTACTGCCCTTCTTTGTCTACTTTCAATTAAATAATATTAAAAATTTCAAAACTCTCTACCACTTTAATGATAGCATAGGAGTAGGTGCTGACCACATATGCTTAAGAACCAGGGCCAAATAAGTGATTTCTCCTGGGTCCTTTCTACTAGGGTCCTTTGATACCTCTGCAGGTAATAGGAATAATGGTTCATTGAATATAGCTGTATAAATTCCTTTCCCTAACTTGGTTTTTCAAGAAAGCACAGTGAATTTCTATTCTATTAGGAAGATGAATTGTGCTGACATATATCATTCAATTTCAGTACCACTTAAGGTCTTTCCTTGTGTGTTTGTATTGTATGCTATTTTCCCAGCTCAACTGCAAACTCCTTAAATGCAGAAACATTGTCTTTTCCATTTTCTGGGTCTCCCACAGAATGTAACTTGCTGCTAATCACATAATGAGCTCAGAACTTTTTGATTGATTAAGAATTAGATTTTCAATTACTTCTCATAAAAAATTTTATAGGGAAGTTTGTAGAGTCAATTTGTAATGATTTCAGGAAGGGAGAGAGACAGTATTTTTCTAATAGAGCATTTATATAATGAACCAATTATTTCTGTTTCATATAAAAATGTTTTGACAAACCCCACCCTTTTCAAAGTTCAATTAATGGTATTCAACCCAGAAAGTCTAAAATTGAACATCTAGACTATTTTCACTGAAGTCACACATTGTTATTTAGAAGGCAAACAATTTGAGAGATAGCAAACTTCATAGAATAATCACAGCAATAGGATGATTCCTTTCTGGAGGAAGGACCAATAGATATGGTTGTTGTTGTTTACTTAGCATATATTTAAATTGTTAATGCACTGAGGCTTAAATTAGAAATCATCATATTCTAAACTTTTAAATTTTGCACTATTATCAAAAATTGTAAACATTCTTTTTTTTTTTTTTTTTGCTTTTTGGAGGGCACTTGGGGTTAAGTAACTTGCCCAAAGTCACACAGCTAGGATTTTGTTTGTGTGTGCGTTAAGTGTCTGAGGCCGGATCTGAACTCAGGTCCTTCTGACTCCAGGGCCAAAGCTCTACTCACTGCGCCACCTAGCCACCCAAAAATTGTAAACATTCTTGACATGCAAATATAAATTTGCTGTACTAAATGAGGGAAAAGCTTTTTTCTTGGCACTCCTTTTTTATTTTATATAAATTCGATTCAGTATAGCAGACAAAAGCACTAAGTTTTGATTCTGTAGGTCTGGGTTTGAATGCTGGATCTATCACTTATTACCTATGTGGCTTAGGAAAAGTTATTGAACCTCTTTTTCCCTGAATTGTTTCATTTTTGAAGTTAGACAAGAGCCCTAAAATCCCTTTTATCTCTAAATGCTATGATAGTCTTGTTAATAAAAATTTAATGTGTAAAACAACTCTGAGGTACCACCTCACACTTTTCAGATTGGTAAATGTCACAGAAAGGGAAAATGATAAATGTTGGGATGGATATGGAAAATAGTGACTAATATACTGTTGTTGGAGTAGTGAACAGGTCCAATCATTCTGGAAAAAAACTTAAACTGATGCAAAGTAAAGTAAGCAAAACCATAATATTGTACACATTAACAGCAATATTGTATGATGATCAACTGTGAATGACTTAGCTGATCTCAGCAATTCAATGATCCAAGACAATTCCAAACGATTCATGATGGAAAATGCTATCCACCTCCAAAGAACGAACAGATGGAGTTTGGATAAAAATCATAAGCATACTTTTAAAAAAAACTTTATTATTCTTCTTGCTTTTATTTTCTGTTCCTGTTTTCTTTTGTAACATGACTAATGTAGAAATATTTTGCATAACTCCACATGAATGATGTATATCAAATTGATTTTCTTCCCAAGGAGGGAGGAGGGGAAGTGGAATGGAGCAAATCTAGAAGTCAAAATTTCTTTAAAACATAAATGTTTATAAGTTAATCTGGATGTATTATTAACTAATTATTAATAGTCAAAGAACTAAAATGTAAGAAATTCACTGAGAACTATATTATCACTGGACATTTCTTTCATGATTTAGAAGGCACTTTGATATTCTTCAATTCCTTGTGCTAATTACTATGATTACTGCTTAACTATTGATTGTCAGAGAGATAGCAGGATGTAGTGAAGCCTCTGAGTCATGAACATATGGGTGCAAGTCCTACCCCTAACACATAAATAGCTCTGTGATCATTGTCAAGTCAGTCATTCAGTCAATAAATATTAAGCACAGGGCAGCTAGGTGGCGCAGTGAGTAGAGCTTCGGCCCTGGAGTCAGAAGGACCTGAGTTCGGATCCGGTCTCAGACACTTAATGCACACACAAATAAAAACCTAGCCGTGTGACCTTGGGCAAGTTACTTAACCCCAATTGCCCTCCAAAAATAAAAAATAAATAAATAAATATTATGCACCTACTATGTACTAGGCATTGTGCTGAGCACTAAGACACTAAATCTATAGCCTGAACACCAGTTGTCAATCAGCATTGAATGAATGAATAAATGAATGAGTCAAAGATCATGGTTTGAGTGCTCACCATGTGTCAAGCACCTGAAGTCCCCCACATTGGTGAAATTACATGTTTGGACCCAAACTTCAAATTTTAATACCTTAAAACTATCTTAAGATTTTTTGAACAGCACATATATACACCCAATGCATATGTATAGTACATGCATGGTATACATGTCTATGTGTATTATGTGTACATGTACATAGGTACACATGTTACATATGTATACCTATACTTTTGTATCAGTGAATTTGTGTATTTATTTCTTCATTTAAAAAGGAGAGTTAGAAAGAATAGATAAATTCCCTTGCTGCTCTAAATCTATACCCTGTCAGGGCCAAGTCTGAAGCCCTAAATTTTGGTCTGGGCATTTGCTAGTTTATGTCAACCTTTGAAAGATATTGGGCAAGGGTTGACTAGGTCTGATATTGCAGAGATGATCACCCATTTGTCTCTTCTTTGCAACAACCCAGAAGAAGATCTTTTAACTTGCTGGGTATCACTGACTCATCTGGATTCTAGGCTACATGTTCTGTGACCAAGGGCTAAAGCATAGGCCAAAGCTAACAAATCCTACACTTCATAGGGTGAGAGTGAAATATTTCTGTTTAGATCCAGGTAATAGGCATGACACACTTTTTCCATGATGGCCTAATCCAGGAGTAAGTGAAATAGGAGTTGAAGAAGGCCCTCATGAGGCACTTTTGGAGAGGAATACTTTCCATCTTGTCCTGAGAGTCCTGAGAGGTGATTTGTCCTTATAGGGAGAGCTGTCCAGGTGATGCGGTAATTTCTAGGTCCTGTTTGGCCATATTTCACTGCCACCCAGTGTAATAGCAAGGACCCTAGAATTCCCAGTATGGCCTGGTCGCACAGGTTCTTTATTCTGCTTTGCTAAAGGAAAGACAACTTTTAAAGGGGCCATCAATCCTATTTTAATTACATTTACTAGTTCAGGGGAAAGGTTAGCATCTTGAACATGGAGAAAATACAAACAGAAATTAGCACAAAGATTCAACAGGCAGGGCTCCTACTATCTTTACAAAGTAATACAAAAACCTATATACACCACTGGATCAAGAGAGCACAAACCTCTGAGCAGTTGGGGGACCCTTAACAACAGCTACTCAGAGACTGCTCCAGGAAATCAAAGGTTCCTTCTCATGAACAAACCCCCAAAGCAAAATGCCAACCTCCCAGAATAAACAACATAGATTCAGTTCCTGATTGGTTCAGAGTAAGAAGGCATGAAAAGTACATGACTCATCAGAGCTCTGAATTATCAGGGTTCAAAGGAGATTAATCCTTCAGATGTTTACAATTTAGCCTGAGCCTTGGAAACTGAACTCCAAAAAGAAAACAACAAACATCCCACCTTACTTGTACTTACACCATGTAAAAAGACTAAAGTTAGACTCAGTGAAAATGAATGTATACATGTTTCTTCATATACGCTTTTAACCCTTTAAACTGTTCAGGAGAGAAATTTTTTTAATTTAGAAAAAAAAACACTTAAAAAAAGAGTAATATCCTTAGAAAGGATCATAGAATTTGTATAATAAATACATATGGGAACACATATAATCATATATATATATATATACACAAATATAGCATATGTATATTTATGTATATATCTAGGCACTTATATATGTAGTATGTTCCTCCTAAACAGATTAAAGTTCTTCATAATGCATTGACATTAGAAATGTCCCTGGTTCAACATTACTATCCTTAGTGGAACCATTGTAATATAGCACCTACTTTATCGAGGAGAAAAAAAAATAGATGATATTCACATAGAGGCAGTTATATCCAAATACATGGAAGAAATGAACACATTTCTTCCTTTATATTTTTCTTTAAAGAAAGGCCTATGACTTAAATTAGTTCAATTCCCTTAAAGATAATATAATATCTTAATTTGGTCATCCCAATGTTAATATGTTTTGAATCCACATTTTATAAGCCTAAAAATTATTTCTCTTCCCACAGAAATCCTGTTAAAGTAAAGCTAGGTTGTGTCTGATTAGCTAAGGCTCCTGTAATCTAAATTATTACAAGATTGGTTGATTTCAGCACATAACAGAATTTTTGCACATAAAAGTTTAATTGAATAGCTGTTGGATTTTCCTTGTATTATTCATAATAAGTAAACATCATCAATTTCACATAACTGGTTGCTATATTCCATATCCAAGAAGCCACAATGAATATAAATGAGCCTTATTGAACATTACAATATGCTTGCTTTACTATAGCTTTCCTAACGTATTAAAAAGGTGATTCAATTCTTTCTTTATAATGAAAGTGAGAACTGATGATTAGGGCCAAGTGGGGATGATACTGAACTGTAGCAAGATAATGATAACTGTTTATTATTGTTATTACTTTAGTATTATAGGGCTATTCATTACATCAGGTAGGGATAATGTCACTCTTTTTCACTTTTGTCTTGTGATATTAGAAAACACCTAACTGTGAACTCTGATTGCCATCATAATTTCACCTAGGATGGCCGGGTGGAAAGTGAAAGAGACAGACAGACAGACAGCGAGACAGAGAGGCAGAGATAGAATGATCATTGATGAAATTTAAGACCTCTTTTGGCATTTTCTTTATATCTACTACTCAGTTTATAAAATGCAAATAACACTGACCATTGCTGATTTACATGAATAGAGATTTCCTTTAATAAAGATATCTTAGTCCAGTAAAAACAGCACTGACCATTGAGTCAAAAAAACTGAGCTCAAATCTTGCCTATTAGGTTCACTATCTGTATAAACATTAGACAAGTAACTTTAACTCTTTGGGTGGCAATTTCTGAGTGTAAATGAGGAGTTTGGCCAGATGACCTCTTAGGTGTCTTTTGAAGTCCCTTACAGATTACCGTCCTACAAATCATTTTGTTTGCTATGTGGAATAGATAAACTAATAGACAAAATAGCCATTTCCATAGCTTCTGGTTCTCAAACTGTGGCTAATGTGTCCTATAAACTTTTATTTTCACTAACTGTCAAAACATGAAGGTTACAATGAGGACCTAGGGGTCATAAAAATAAACCTCTTTTATTCATTTTAAGTTTGTGTGCCTGCCTATACAGAGATATACACATATACATGCATGTACATATATACATATACCCTCAGATACTTATACACATTGACCTATATGTACATATGTATATAGACATAATTATATATACATATACATGTCATAGTACATAATTCATATGTGTATACTGTGTATTTCCATGAATATATCTCCATGAGATTAAAAGAACTTGTCTCAAATATTTAAGTGCAACAGAAAAATCTAGATGTGTTTTTTTCCCAAGTAAGATTTTTTTCAACAATCTTCATTTTTACTTAGTGTTCAATTGCATTTTCCAAGTAAAGTCTGGATGTTCTTTGGGGTTCTCCTCTGCTCTTTCCTAGGGGATAGGTGATAGGCAAGTAGGTACTGACTATTTCTAAAGTAACAAGATTAAAAAAAATACTTGTAAAAAAATTTCTCAACTTTGCTACTTATTGCCTATATTACCTTGGGAAAGTCACTAAATCACTCTGGAATACACTTTCTTTAAATGTAGAAACAGGGACTGTGTACATTACCTCTAAGGTCACTTCCATCTTTTGATCTATGATCCTACAAACTGTCTATCAAAGAAGTCTCCAAATCATGAGCCTTAGAGTAAAAAATTATTTTGCAGAAAATGTGTTCCCTCCCATTTTAAATCAGCAAAGTAAAATTAGGACTTCTTAGGAGAAGGGTGTTCATTTGCTTTTTTGTTTTGTCTCAATTTTCAATAATTGAAAACATGCTTTCAGTTAAGGGCCTCACAGTAAATTTGAACAAATTAAACTACTTAGAAAGAAAAGCATAGAGCATATCAATTCTTATTATATGACTTTGTTATATACCAATGTATTCTTTCTGGATAAATATTTAGTGGTCCACACTTAAGTATATCAAACCTATGTTAACCCTCTTTAATATACATTTAAATATTAATATATTAATAAAAACCAATTTGAATATGTAAGCTTCTTTTGGGCAGGAATGGTTTCTTATTTTTATTTGTGTAACCCTAGCACCTATGTCAGTACTTAGAGTTGGGTTGGTTTTTGCTAAACAAATGCTATTTGGATTGTAATATACTAACCATTGTTCTCTGCTCATGAGCTTTTTACTCTAAATTGAGTGGTATTTGATTCTTTATAAAAATCAAAAACTCTGTGTACAACCCTAAGGGAAATTTTACTGATCTTGAAAATGTATATCTTTTTTCATTTTCTTCTACAAACACAAAATATTAATGAAAACTATCCACTGAAAATTTATTTTTCTATCAAAGTCATTATTGACAGCCTTGAATACAAACAAAAATATTACCTAAAACACACGTTATAAATTATTTTGAATCAATAAATCTATTCATGTCCAATTTGTCCAATATGACATTTAGAAACTTTTGTAACTGTGTTTTTTTCTCTGGATAGATAAATTTTGAAAATGCAGTCCTGATTTTTCAATATTATCATCCATTAGGTTTTGAGGATATGTCAAGTAGGGTAATACCAGTTTAAAGCAGTTAAGTCTGCTTTTGCATAGCCTGTAGTATCAAAAGTTATAGAGAAAAGAGATAAACCAAAGAAATAATAATATAATGATATTAGATAACTTCTTATACAAACACATACAAACACACAAACACTTCTAAAATATTCTTTGTATTCAAAAGGCTTGTAATTATAGGACTTCAATGACCTAGAGGGGTTCAACATTTTCCCCTATGTCAGATACCAATTAATTGGTAGGTCTAGAACCTAAGCTCTTTGACTCCCCCTTCTTGAACTCTTTTTACAAGGATTAACTTTGAGTTCATCTTAAAGTCAGTAAGGTATGGAAAGTAGGATAATGTAATCTTCAAAATATGTGCTTTTTAACCTATTTTGTATTTAAGAAATTTAATCTCACTAACTAAACTCAATACTACTACCTGTATGACTCTGGGCCAGTCACTAGACCTCAATGGGCTGAAGTTTCCTTATTTGTAAAATGATTTACATTTGATGTAAGGCTCCTAGTTTCCCTTCCAAATGTAGAACTGTAATTTTATGAATGAAAACAGGAATTAATATTGTTCTTCTATGATGTGGTGTGGAAGTGACCCTGAATTCTAAAAGTCTATGCCAATGAGGCACAAGCTGTGGAAAGCCACAAAGCTTTCAAGCCTAAGTAAAGCCTTCATCACAGCCCTCATCATAGAATATGTGTCTATCATCTGACAATCAGTATGAATTAGTTTAGATAAACTAATTATCAGACTCAGACTAATGGATTTTTGACCCATAGCAACTTTTGAAGAATATCACAGAGATTTAAATCATCTACCTTGGTTGATGGAACACCTATGGGGGGAAAAGAAGACAGATTCTCAAAGTATTTGTGGCAACTAGGTGGCACAGTAGATACAGCACCAACCCTGGAGTCAGAAGGACCTGAGTTCCAATCTGGTCTCAGATTTTTTAGCTGTATGACTTTTTAGCTGTGTGACCCTGGGCAGGTTACTTAACCCTGTTTGCCTTAGTTCCTTATCTTTATAAGAAGCTGGAGAAAGAAATAGCAAACCACTCCAATAGCTTTTTCAAGAAAATCCCAAATGGAGTCGTGGAAAGTCAGATACAACTGAAAGGAATTAAAAACAACTCAAAGTATCGAAAGAATAGTGCGTTTTTATGTACCAGTATGAACACAAATCTGCATTTATTCATCTATTCAGTTAGTGAATAAATATTTATTAAGCAATTTTTGTGTGCCAGGCACTGCTCTAACACTGGGAATACAAAGAAAAGTCCCTTTTCTCCAAGAGCATCCAGTGTCTCATCCAGATTCAAAGCCAGGGTGTTGCATTTTGACTCTTCCTCTCATTTCCAATATCTAATAAGTTACCAAGACCTACTTATCCTACCTCAGTACCTCTCAAATCTAAATGACACTTTCTGGCCCAGCATCATATTAAATGCCCTCAGTCCCTCCCCCTTGGCTTCTAGGTTGTCTTCCTTTCCCCAGGTTCATTCCACCCTCCTTTTCCAATACTTCATAATACTTTGAGAATAAACTCCAGTTTGGTATATATTATCTCAAATTATATCATCATTCAACAAATACTTGTGAACTGTCCATTATGTGTTTTTTCCTGAAGGAGATGCAAAGTTTAGATAAGTATTTCCTTTGGCCTTCATGTAGCTCCCAGTATAGTGAGGGGAGGGGTACATAATACATACTCAAATATCAATAATACAAAATGAGAATTCTTTAAAGTACAAAGAAATGATTCTGAGGTCTAAGAAAATGAGGGATGAAAGATCACCAATGAAATGTGGGGGTCGGGGTTGTCAGGAGAGACTTCACAGGGAATGAAGCCTTTCAATAAGGTTTTAAAGGAAAGGTAAGAATTCTACAGCTAATATAGAAATGATAATTTACAGAGCTAAAAAAAGACTATTGGGGGTGTCTAGGTGGCACAGTGCATAGAGCACTGGCCCTGGTGTCAGATACCTGAGCTCAAACCCAGCCTCAGATACTTAACACAAAAAACTAACCAGTATGTTCTTGAGCAAGTCACTTAAGCCCAATTGTCCTACCTTTCCCCCTCCCCCCCCAAAAAAAGAACCATTGAAATACTTATGTTACAAAGCTACTTACCAATTTGGCCATTTATATTTTAACTACCTTTGTTGTAGTCAGATAAAAATGAATGGTTGATCTTATTCATCATGTGACATTTTGTTTCATATAGGCCAGTAGTGGTTTATAGTAATTGCATACTCATCTTATAAAGTCAAAAAACTGAAACAGAAAGTCCCTTGATGTACCATTTGACCTATACTCAAATATATGTTATTACATTAGGGTTTAATTGAAAAACTATGGTAAACGTAGTTTTCTTTTTTTTCTTACTTATGAATGGATAAAATAATGTATTTTAAATTGTCTAGAAAGACCTACACCTAACAAGCTACTTTGTAATAAAATAACTTGAGTTATATAACTAATATAAATCATCTAAAGAACTAAAAGAATGTTCATTGAGTCAAAGACACATAGAAAAATTAATTGGTTAGGTCAACAAACACACCAAGGATAACAATTTCTGACTCAAATTGAATGGGTACCAGATATATTATAAAAATAGGTGGAGTATGCATCTTTTAGATGGGTCATATAAGTCTTGAGATATTGATAAAAATTATCACATTACACTTCCACCATTACACATTAAATTCATAATTATGTTTTTGTTGAATTCCCTATAAAATTCTTTCTCCCTCTCTGTCTCTGTCTCTCTGTCAGTCTCTCTCTCTTTCTCACTCTCTCTCTCTTTCTTTCTATATGTCTTTCTCTTTCTCTATTCCCCCCTCTGTCTCAGCCTTTCTTTTTCTCTCACTTTATTTTTATATACATACACACATACATGTATGCACATATATGTGTATAAGTATGTGTACACAGACACATGTGCATATACATGTGTGTGGCTGCATACGCACATACATGAATATATACATAAATATGAATGTGTGTATGAAAGCAAAACCTGAAGTTTCCAGTCATTCCAGTTTTATCATTATAAACATTTTAAAAAATTAGACCTCAGTAGATTTCAAACCATGTGTTATTTAAACCCATTAGTGACTATCTATGAGCTAGAAAACAGTACATTTTAATGCCATTTTAACTTCTACTTCATGCACAATGGGCCTTGACCTTATTCATAAAGATAAAGGGGAAAGGATAATGAGATTTTCTTACAATATTTGAATAGAATCCAAAGCTGCTTAGTGTGGAAACATACTGAGCCTCTTCCACTCTCTTCCCTCCTTAAACTGCATATTAGAAAATAATATTACTACAACATTTTAGTCAAGAATCCTTGGTTCTTATAAATGAGAAATACTTATCAATTCTGAAACAATGACTTAACTAACAATGACACAACCAAGTCATTTGCCCCTTTAACCAAAGGACTAAACACTTTTTTTGAGGAAACTAAGTAAAAATGTAAGAGAGAGCTCTTCTCTCAGAGGAGAGAATTAGAGTGGTGAACAGACAAAGGCAGAAGATTAATCCACTTAAAGACACTACATTCTTTCCTCTGGTCTAAACCTGAAATGCTGAAATATCAAACTAAAACAGAATTAGAATTAGAATATATTTCCTGACTTCTAACCTACTATTTTATTGTGCCTGTGTACTTCTAGAACATCATTCATCTTATATGCCCAGTTTCAAATTTTAATAGAGCTTTGATCAGCAATTTTCCCCAGTATAACTTGAAATCATAACTGCATTAATATAATTAATTGCGGCTGATCAGCCCACCAAGGACAATTCAAAGAAGATCTAGGACCAAGTCCTGAAAACAGGGATATTTGAGAAGAATGAAGTGGTTCATAACCTGGCAACGAAGCTGGAGAACCAGTCAGACAAGTTCTCAGATAGGAAAAAAAGTGTCACGCTTAGGTGAGAAAGAAGTGATGGCATGTGGGGAACAGGGGCATGTAGAATACTTGAGAAGAGAAGATAAGCTTTGGTATCGATTCTGTAGGGTTATGGAACCAATCAGGCCAGTGCTAGAAAGGATGTCCAGGGATGGATAATCTGAGAAAAGCCAATCCCAACTGAGGGCAAGTAGTTGAGAAGTGAGCAACTGAGGGCCTGAATGAAGGAAAAGGTATTTATTATGGAAAAGCAATTGCAGTGAACATAGTAGAAGATGTGGAAAGAGGTGAAGTGGAAGGTAGGGCAGAGTTAAGAAGATTGGGAATGAGAAAATGGAAGGTGAACATAGTTTACTTCTAGGTATCAGATTGAATCAATCAATCAATAAGCATTTTTAAAGGTCTAGTATGTGCTCTGCACTGTGCTGTTATCTTATGAATTACAATGCTTATACTATTTTAATACTATTTTTAACTTATGGAGTAAAATAAGTATTCCAATAAGATAGTACAATAAAAAGATGATTGCATATAAAATGCAAATCTACTATGCACAATTTACTAGTTTTTTCAAATATACAGCAAAATTTTATCATGTAAATTTATTTTTTTCTTCCTCCTTGCCCTATAGAGGGCTATTATTAGACACAAATAAGTATGTGTGTGTATATTTTTGTGTGTATGTATGCACATACACATTTCTGTCTTTATACACACATACATACATTTATATGTAAAATTATTCTATATGTGCTTCTGTTTATCAATTCTTTTTCTTGAATGCAGATACTGTCTTTCTTCATATGTCCTTTATAGTTAATTTGGGTACTTATAATAGTTAAAATAACCTATGAACTCAAAGTCATTCTTAAAACAATGTTGCTGTTACTACATAAAATGTTCTTTTGGCTTTGTTTATTTTGCTCTTTAGGTTTTGTACAAGTTTTTCCATGTTTTTTTCTTGAATAACTCAGCTCATCATTTCTTATTGAAGCTTAAATAATAATGCTTACATTCTCGAAGGAATATTGTGACTGAGCAAGAGCCAGGAACATAATGCCTTGGTTGATTTGGCTGGCTCTTCTAGACTGGCTAGGTGGGAAACCTGGGGTAGATGGTGTTGAAACTGGAACCGGGCCTAAGACAGGGCTGCTAATAATGCTGACTTTTCCTCTAGAGCTGACTAGACAGGAGTTAAGGGTAGAAGAGGCAGTCCACAACTATTACATTCACACAAATGGCATATATTTATATAGAAATGTGTTTTATCCTCCTCTACCAGATTGTGATCTCCATGTGGAGCTGAGTCTGCAGTTTAATTGCCTTTGAATTTCCATTAATATCTAGGACAAATGACTCTTGACTGTACAAGTCCAGTTGAATTCATTCAGTATTCATATATGAAGCACTGAAGTGTCTACCATACACTGGGCATTATGCTAGGTACTAAGGATGTAAAATTGCTTTGTTTTATTTTTAATGATATACTATCAACTTTAAAGGAGCTTAAATTCTATTGACATGAATAAATGAATGAATGAAATTAAAATTTTAAAAATATTTTTGCATTGTTGGCCATAAAGGAAATTAGGAATGTAGGTTTTCACAAAAAATAACCTGCTCTCATTCTGACAATCAGGAATCACTTAAAAATATGGATAGGTGTCATTAGTTGATTTATTTTCGAACCTAAATGCTATTCTGAAATAACTTTTTTTTAAGTTAAAATAACCTCTACCTAGGTGAGTTTCAGAAATATTCAGCAAGAGTGATTCAAGATGGGCAAAATAAATTGTTTCCTCACTCTTGAAGAAGTACGTGCTCAGATCTGTTTTGTATTCATCTTCTGTACTCAGGACATAAATATATTTCTGAGGCTTCTGTGCTATATTTATCTACCACACTATGACAGGTCTCAACACCAGTAAAAATGTCCTAGAATGAATGGGAGGGTTCTTCTCACCTAGTCCTAATCTCCATCTGCTCTCAAACTCCCAAAGCAGTGACCAAACTTGAAAGCCTGGGCAGGGAGATGACAGATCCAGAGTGACTGCCTGAGATATAAAACTGCCTCCACAGCTGTTCTTTAAAGGAGCAAGTATGATTTCCTACTTCCCCCTGAAGGAAGTTCTATTATAATCATCACTGTAACTTTTGTCTTAGAGCTTGAGGGTGAGTTCAGGACACATTTGAGTCAAACAAGTCATATTTGTCCAATTGGGAGTATGATGCTTGCTTAAAGCTTAAGAAGATATCTTTTAAAACTCAGGCAAAGAAAGCTACTGCAGATAGAGGCTCTGATTACATTCTGCAGCATATAGAAATTATTTTGAAATGGTTCATAAAGAAAAAAGGGAGGAATGTTCTTAGTAGTTTAAAAAAAAAAACTTTGTAGAACATATTTCAAGTCCAATGAATCATTTTCATTTAAGTAGAAAAGGGGGCAAATCAGTTCAACTGAGTTGTGAAATTCAATGACCAAATGCTAGTCAACATTTCTTTTCTTCATAAATATGTGCCTTCTTTTCTCTTATTACAAAACTTCACAATAATTTACTGTTTCTCATTTTGTCTTTATGAAAACTGTACCTTGAGAGCCACATAAAATGAACATTCCTACTGGTTTTCATTTTTTTTTTGTAGAGATGAGAAGAATTTAATAAGAGGTGTTTATCTGAATGTAATTTCTTTGCATTCAGTGAGCATATTTATTTCTGTTCTTTACTTCTGTGTTCACATATTCAACATAAGAAAGATGCTCTTTTCCAATGACTACTAAGCATGCCCAATATACCTACCCACCCACACATGAACACACATCCATACATACATACACACATATATACATACACCAACTACATGGCAATAATCACTTTGAAGTGGAAAACTTTAAAGTGAAAATAATTTTACATACCATATATATGAATCTATTTTATATATGAATCTATATCTATATATTTTTACATTTGATATTATTGTTATAGGGAACTCCTCATAAGCTTCTTCTTCTGATACCCTTAGAATGGCCTTTCAGTGGAGCTGTGGTTGGAATGATGGACTTAGAGTCAAGAAAACATGTGACCCCAGATAGTTACCAGCTAGGTGGTTCTGGAAAAGTCAATCAACTACTACCTGCCTCGGTTTACTCATCTCTTAAATAGGGAGAATAATAATAGCACCTATCTCCCTGGGTTGATCTAGGGATAAAATGAGATGTTTGTAAAAAGCCCTTGCAAATTTTAGGGCACTAAATACATACTAACCATTTCTATGAGATTAACAACTAAGAGTTCAAGAGATTATACTAGCATATTAAGAATCCAAATGACACTTAGGCAACACAGCCTGAATGTGTTAGAGGTAGGGCTTGAGTCTTGGTCTTCCTGATTCCAAGGGCTTCTATCCATGAAGTACTCCAGCTACCTCTCTCTCCATTCTCCACATACAAGGTTACTTTTAGAATGTAACAATTTATAGCTATAACTACATCATAATAGAAACATATAAAGTGTATGTATATATATGTATTAATGATTATATATTTATATTTGTATATACAAATGTATTTTATAAATTATGTATCTTTAAAGAAACTTACTTATTAAAAATTAGATGTTATTTCTTAAGCATTGGTATATGACAATTAACCAGAATCTCATTAATCAGTAGATTATTAAAGTTATTACCTATTCTATGTCTACTCAGGTAGTATGTATGTATGTGTATGTGTGTGCACGTATATATATATATGTATATATGTACACACACATATACATTCATACTACCTGAATGTGTGTATATATCTGTAATATATATGGTTTCTTTCTGTAATTTACTCTTTAATTAATTTAATTTAATCTCTACTCTGTAACTTAATCACATTTTGACATTTGGCACTAAGTTCATTTAGAGTATTTTTTTCTAAAACACAAGAATCTCAGCAAAGAGAAGATTCATTTACTAGAAATAATAAAGAAATGTTAGTCTGAACCATCATTTATAGAAAAGATTGAAGTCCATTACTTTTCAAGATACCTTTTCCTATAAAATTCATGGCAACTCAGAAAATAAAACTATATTTACTTAAAATCACAGTTTCATTTCTAAAATATGAAACATCTACAATAAAATAGACCATCAAAAAAGTTTAAATAGCCTTATTTAAACTCAGGTAATAGTCTCATAGAATTACACATATATAAGTATGTTTTCAATATTGTTTAACATTGGTTTATTTACAAATGGAGGAGTTGACTCTGAGACTCCTTTTCATGAACTTCTAAGAAATTTGGTGGCCAAAAAGAACCACTGAGGCAGATGTATATTTAAATAAAGAAAAAAAACTATCTTGCAAGTAATGATTAGGATAACATGTCAGAAATTATTGGACTCAATCACATGATAAGATCAGAAGGAGCTTCTTCAGAATTGCTTCCAATAATTACAGATAATGAAACCTTTAGACTAAATGTGGCTATCATATACCATAGAATGCAGGCACTCTAGCAAGATATCCTAAAATAAAATTCCTATACCAACACACTTCTACCTCACTGTCCAAGTCCCACCTTTCATAAAGAAATATGGTAAAGCAAAATCCCCCAAGTACATAGTTAGAAGTATCAATCACAATAAAAACTTTAATATTCATCATATTCTAGATATTGTATGGGACGACAGGCCTACATAGAAAATTCTTTACCTTGGGACCCATCACAATGTTTTCCAGTCTCTCTTTGTGCTTGAATAAAAAAGTGAAATGTTATTTGGGGCAAAGATTTATCAGATCTAGTATGATAGTCTTGGGCGATACATATATATATATATATATATATATATATATATATATATATATAAAAACATATATATATATATATGCAAGTGTTTCTTTTATTGAAGTACAAAGGATATAATTGTTGAAAAGCAACACAAAGATAGATAGATAGATAGATAGATAGATAGATAGATAGATAATCATGAATACAACTGTCTCTACTTCGCCTATTCATCTGAGAAGATGCTTTGAGCCATGAGGTAGAGGTGTCTCACAAAGAGCTAGAGATTTCACCTGCTCTGAAAAGTCAACAAAGTATAGAGGGTAGTCCTAGCCTACCCTGTGCAAGACTCTCCTATCAGATACTCATGTACACAAAACTCATCTACTACATGTCTTTTCCCTGATGTAAGCTGCTTAGTCTGTGCTTCAAGTACTCTTTGCTGTCTAAATGCATTTTAGCATAAATGAACTCTCAGTCTACCATTTTATTTAAATGATATATTCTTGACCTCAAGAACAGAGATGTAACTATGGTGAGGTGATTGGAGTTTTGTTGCCAAGGCACAGGAATTTAGTAGCTTCTGGAAAAGTCATCCTATATCAGCATCGATAGTACCAAATCCAAGGCCATTGTTGAGGTGCTTTTCTCTTGACACCTAGATTGGAGATTTAAGTTTGGCAAAAATATTAATCTATGTATATGTAGCAAATATATGTATAATATATACACACATGTACATGCATATATACACACAGATGTGCATGTGTTTATATGTATATGTGCATATATGTTTATGTGTGTGTGTGTGATAGTTTGCTCCAGGGCAAACCTCCCCCAATTTCTTCCTTCTTTCCTCTCTTTATTTGGCAATTTAAGAAAAAGACTGACTTTGAATGTCTTCAGGAATCTTTGTACTTATTATGTCTTCATGTTGTGTTTTTTCCCCTTGTTTTGAGAACTTCTGCTTTATTTGTGTCTTTAAGAATCTGTCCTTGTATATGACAAGAAAGTAAGAAGAGTTTATTGCATCTTTTCACAAAGGAGTGGTTTTTAAATGTCATTTAAAATGCATTTTTATTTTATGTGTATTTATGTGTAACAGATGAACATTCTATTACCCAACTTTAAAATGGGAATAATAATATTTGCACTGCCAATTTCATAGGGTCATTTTGGGAAAGGTGCTTTATAAACCCTGAAATGCTATATAAATATGAACTTTTATTTCACAAAGATTTGTCCAATCTTTCTTTTCTCCCTTCCCAATTATACTGAGAAGGTTATATGATATACTTAAAGTCAAAAAGGATTCTTTGATCTGTAAAAGAAACAAAACCAAAAAGTGAGAAGAAATCAAGTTGACCTTAAAGAGAGAAAATAATTGGTTCCTTTTTTGTCTTGAGGGTGAAAGCTGTGAGTTTTATTTGTTGTATAAAATAGGTATAAAACTAAACCACACCAATACTTTATCTTCCTATATCCTACTACCATCTCCTCTTTCTCTCTCTCTCTCTCTCTCTCTCTCTCTCTCTCTCTCTCTCTCTCTCTCTCTCTCTCTTTCCCCCTTTGAGTATATACTGTTTTGTACAGATTTCTAACATCTTTCAAACAAGTCAAGATATTGCTTCCACAATATTCAATGGGCTGTGCTAGGCACCAATGCTATAAAGATAAAATAAGGAACAATCTCTGTTTCCACCAAAAATGCTGTCAACTGATTGGATACTTACCTTTTTGAACCTACTAAAATTTTCATTTCCAAAATATTTTGGAGCTTTCTTAGAGGAATAGCCAGAGATCAAAGAGTTTTACATATATCAGGCACTTGATAAATGTTTACAAATTTGGGTTGAATTGAATCAATCTTAAACAATCTGAAGCATTTCCCTAATTCTACTTATACACATAGTAAAATCTACATCTTACCTAGCCAAGAGGAAAAGTTAAAGTTTATTGTGTAATTAAATGTGTTATATAACAATATTCTATATAGACAAATATAAGTTCAGCATTCTAAATAAATGCATATATATGCACTTATATATGTATATATGCATATATATATAATTGTAACAATAATTAAATGTTCACAACTATAGTGGTTTTAAATATGCTGGTATAGTTGTGAATCAAAAAATGTAACAGGCTCTCTACATGGAGGATAAAACCAAAGCTTTTATTCAAATACCAGAAAACCAAGTCCCAGAACCAGAAAGCCAAAATCATTAGAGTAACCACAAAGTTGGTGCACATGGTCAATTCAGAAAACACCCACATTCCCAAGGTTTCACAACATTACCGTCTCCTTCAATCAGGGATCCTCCTCTCTCACTCAAGGTAGCTCCTCAGCCTGGTTCTTGGAAATTCTCAGTAGAAATTCATGGAGGAAAGGTCTCACCAGAAGAACAGTCTCACCACAAGCTCCAGCCTCCAGATGCTCACTGAGAGAAATTCTCTCTCTTTCTCTCTCCTCTCCCAGCAGCAGCTGCTCTGCCTCCAGGATGCTTACCCCAGGAAAAATCTATCTGTCCAGCTTGTGCTCTTCCTTATATATGTGTTAACTCCTCCCTGTTCTGCCCCTTCCTGATACATCAGCAAATTCCTCCCAAGGTGTTAACTACTCCAGTGTTAATTAAATAGCTTAAACAAGGTGTTAACTTGAAACAAGGTGCTAAGTACCTGCTTACTTTCCAATAGAAGGGGCATGGAAGATCTTCAGATCCCATTAACATTACGATAATGCATCCATAAACAAAGATAAATAAGTTTTCCAGTCATTAATTATTTTTAGATGGACACTAAAATATTAGATGTTGAATCATAGCTAAATTACCTCTAACTTTTAAATTAGCTACATACCATTTAACATGATAAAATTAATTATATTTGATAATTTATAAATCATTAACTAATTATACCTAACATGAAATACAGTTATTAAATACTCATAGGTGACAGTTAATGAGATAATATTGAAAAAGCTGTAATTTTATCCTCAATATTAATGTTAAAATTTGGAGAACTATAGCTTAATTATGGAAAATAAAGGAACTGAATATGGAGGAGTAGAAACAGCACTTCCACGGAGCTCCAGCCCACACCACTTCAAAATTATGTAAAAGGGGGACTCTGAATGACCTCTGGAGCCCTAGAACCCACAAAATGAAATAGAGAAGCTAAACTCCCTCTGAGGTCAGCCAGGCAGCACTGCAGGGAGCTGCCAGCACAGCACTCTGGGAGCCAAGCCCAAGCCTGTGTGAGTCATGGTTTTAGCCCGAGGGCGGCCAGACCAGCAGCTGGCCAGAGGGACCCCAGAACACCAGCAGCTGTGGGGTTTCCAGAATTATCAACAAATAGATGCCTAGGACAAAGTGAGAGGTTAGTGCCCTATGGACTTTGGGACCAGTATTCGGGAGTGTGTCAGTTTCTTCCCCTGGGGGCTAGAAGCCACTGAGGAGCTGAGGTACAGCCCCCATTTTGCAGCTTCAGTTTCAGCTTCACCTTCTGGCCTGCAAACTGTAGGGGGATCTGACGTCAGTCTCGGGGATAAGTGCTGTTGCTTTGCCCTTCTTGAATCTGGATTGCAGTCTGGGGTGGAGGTCTTGGGGTGTGTGACCAGCTTGCCAGAATGTGTGGAGGCCTCACGGAGGCCACCCAACTAATACCTCCAGAAGTCGAGAAAACCCCAATGTTTGGGACAGAAGTTCCCCTTTTTGGTGGCAAAGTCCTACTGTGGCAACAAGCCCAAAAGTCAAGTAATTAAGTGGCAACATATCTAAGCAAAGGAAACAAAATAAACAGAAAAATGCAACATTAGACTCCTATTTTGGGGGCAAAGAGGATCAAAGCATGGAACAGGAGGAGGACTGGGAGGTCAGAACTTCTGCACCAAAAGCCCCAAATGAAAATACGAGCTGGCTAAAGGCCATAGATGATGTTAAGAAGCAGATAAGAGAAGTGGGGGCAAATTGGGAAGAGAAATGAGAAAGATGCAAGAAAAGTATGAAATGAGATTCAACATCCTGACTGAGGAAAATAACACCTTAAAAATAGACTAACTCAAATGGTAAAAGAGGCTCAAAAAGGCAATGAGGAGAAGAATGCCTTAAAAAGCCAACTTTGCCAGATGGAAAAAGAATCTCAAAAACTCACTGAGGAGAATCATTCCTTCAGAATTAGACTGGAGCAAATGGAAGCTAGTGACTTTATGAGAAATCAAGATGCTATTAAGCAGATCCAAACAAATGAAAGAATAGAAAGCAATGTGAAATATCTCATGGGAAAAACCACTGACCTGGAAAATAGATCCAGGAGAGATAATCTAAACATTTTTGGACTACCTGAAAATCATGATCAAAGAAAGAATCTAGAAACCATCCTTCAAGAAATTCTCAAGGAAAATTGCACAGATGTTTTAGAACCAGCAAAATAGAGGTTGAAAGAATCCACCAATCACCTCCTAAAAAAGATCCCAAAATGAAAACTCCTAGGAATATTGTAGCCAGGTTCCCAAATTCCCAGATCAAGGAGAGAATATTATAAGCAGCCAGGAAGAAACAATTTCAATATTGTGGAAACACAATTAGGATAACACAAGATCTGGCAGCTTCTACACTGAGAGATTGAAGGGCATGGAATATGATATTCTGCAGGTCAAAGGACATGGGATTAAAACCAAGAATCACCTACCCAGCAAAACTGAGTATCATGTTTCAGGGGAAAATTTGGTCATTCAGTGGAATAGAGGACTTTCAAGCATTCTTGAGGAAAAAAACTAGAGTTGAATAGAAAATTTGACATTCAGATACAAGAAACAAGAGGTGCTTGAGAAGGTAAACAGGGAAAAGAAATCACTATGAACTTATCAAAGTTGAACTATTTACATTCCTACAGGGAAAAACAATAACTGTAACTGATGAAACTTTTCTCAATATGAAAATAGCTGAAGAAGGGTATATGGGCATATGAATACATATGTGAATGTGTGTATATATGTTTTCAGGTATACATAGATAGAGGATACAGGTCGAATTTAATAGGAAAGAATGATACTTAAAAGTTGAGGTTAAGAGGTGAGAGAGTAATGTGGTGAGGGGGAATGGTGAGAGACAATGAAGTGAACTATCTCTTGTAGAGGAGGCAGGGGAAGGTGGTTGAAGGCAAGGGAAGGAACAGGAAGGCCAAAAGGCAAAACCTTATTATCATTGAATTTGGACCAGGGAGAGAATAACATGCATACTAAATAGGGTGTCCCACTCTACAGGAGCGTGGGGGGGGGGTGAGGGGGAAAGTGGTGGAGGGGAGGGTGGGCTGAGGGGGGAGGGAAGTTGGAAGCACCCACTTTTGAAAAGGGGCAGGATCAAGGTGGGGAGTGGACCAGCTGGAAGGTGGGATGGGAGGGAGGGAAATATAGTCAGTCTTTTACAATATATCTACTATGGTAATATTTTGCATAGCTACACATGTATAGCATATACTGAGTTGCTTATCTTCCTTTTAAATCAATTTTAAATATATATATATTATATATAAATACTATGATTAATGCTATTTTGCATATAATTGGGAGATAAGATGTGTAGGCCATGTGGTACAGGGATTCACCTCGCCCTACTGGAAAAGTCGAAGGGGGTATGGGAGAAGAGATGGGAGAGAGCAGATTGGTTGAGGGGATATCCTGTATGACTGTTATTCTGGGGTGGTGGGTAGGGGATAAATGGGGGAAAAATTGTGACTCAAAATCTGACAGATATGAATGATGTAAACCAGAAGTTAATAAAGCATTTGGAAAAAAATAAGATAAAATAAAATAAAATAAAATCCCTCCACTGTCAAAAAAAAAAGAAAAGAAAAGTAAGGAACTAAGTTAAGAGCAGTGCAGTGGTAAAGTGGATAGATGACACTCACAATGAGAAAGAGCTGGATTCAAAACCTGTGAGTCTCATAGTGACATGTAATCTCTGAGCAAGTCATTTAACCTTTAATATTCCAGATAACTAAGACCTATACCTTGCAGAACAGATCCAAATTCACATGGTTTCCATATAGCAATAAAATCATAGATTCTATCCAAAAAAGAAATAATAAAAACCCCAAAATAGAATTTTCATTTGAAGGAAACAAAAATATAACTTTTCTCTTCAACAAATATTTTCATTTCTCCTGAGTATATGTGTGTACCTTTCATATATACTAAAGACTTAAAAGTTTATTTCTTAAAAATTGGACAAAGGATACTCTTCCATTGTCATCATGATCATATAAATTAAAGTGTTACAAGGTTCCTGGGTTTGCTTATACTTAATTATACAGACATCATTAAAAAAAAATTGAAGGTAGAGTTCTCATATGTGATATTTACAATTACTTGAACCTATTGTAAATATTTATCACAGAGGTGACATCAGCAAGAATGAAACATTTCTGATTTACTTACAATCTATTCTAATGTTCTAAATGTCCAATAATGAGAGTTGAAGTCACCAGAGTTTCTATGGAAACCCAGAATAATTTTGTACTTCACTTTGCTTTTGCAGTTAAAATAATCTCCTATACTTAACTCACTGGTTAAGTTTCTAATTTATATTCAAGAGCTTTCAATATTTTTCCTAACAACTGGGAATCTGGCATCTTAGATGTAGTTATATTATAGCGTGTATGTATATACATGCTATATAGACATAGATAAATATTATTATAAGCAGCAAGGTGGCACAGTGGATAAAGTTCCAGGCCTGGATTTAGGAAGACCAAAGTCCAGCTTCATACACTTACTTCCTATGTGATCCTATGCAAATCACTTAACCCTATTAGCCTCAGTTTCCTCATCTGTCAAATTAATTAAAAAAGGAAAGGGCAGGGCACTCCAATATCTTTGCCTTTAATGGAGTCATGAAGACAAGACTAAAATGACTAAACAACAGCAACAATAATATATTATATAATATACATTCTATACATAGTCAGACTACCACCATGGCCTATGATGAGCAAAATAATGAAATTGATTCCATAATGACACATTAAAACCAGGCTCAGTATTTTATAATTAAGTAATGTCTTTATATATGTGAGTATGTGTATTCATATCATAAGATCTAGGAAGCTAGGTGGCACAGCAGATAGTGGGTTGGTAGTCCTGAGTTCGAATCTAGACTCAGAACCTTGCTAGTGTGTGACACTGAGCAAGTAACTTGATCTCTATCTCAGTTACTTCACCTATAAAATAGGTCTACCAGTAACACCTGTTTCCCAGGGTTTTTGTGAAGATAAAATGAGATGAATTTATAAAGCACTTTGCAAATCTTTAACTGTCACATATATGTTTATTATTATTATTATCATTATTATTATTATCATTTTGGGAAAAAATATCATTCTTCCAAGTTTAAAAATCAAAGGATCATTTCCAGGAGCTTATAATATTACTGGCAACAAGCAAAGTATAAAGTACAACAAGCAAAATAATTTAACAGTGAAAATGTTTGCTCTATCAGTTGATCTACCTGATTACCAGGCTTCTAAGCCTTCTTAAGCATACTGAGCAGGAAGTGATGTGTCAAGGTATAAATGAGGATGTATACAATCTTTCCCATAACCTTAATTTGTGAGCCCATTACTGTTCACAACCCCATGCTAAAATGTAAGCCTTGATTTCAGATCCACCAGGGGAACCCTCAGAGGACAAGGAAAATATACTATTCAATCCCAGAAACATTTATTAAGCCCCTACTATGGGCCACAACTTGTACTAAGCTCTTGGGATACAAGTAAGAAAAAGAAAGTTCCTACCCACAATAAGCTTAAACTCTGATGGGGTAGAGAGAAGACACAAAAGAATAATGGAAAGTGATAGGTGGTGGGGGGAAACACTAAGACGTATCTTGTTCCCCGGGGTAGAAATCAGTCAGAGCTGCACATACAAAGTGAAGTGAGTCAGAGGTCCAATTTTTGACCTTTATAAAGGAAGACTTTGGGAGGAGATTTACTCAACTCTGTAGCCCTCCAATCAGAGGGGAGAGGAGGCTGAGGAAAGTGGTATTCAGGCTTAAATTAGCAGCATGGTGATAAGATTAGAAGTGATGTGTTTATCCTCAGAGAGCCATCTTGTTCCATGGAGACAAAGCCAGCCAAAGCTACAGATACAGAACCTATTCTAGTAGACAAAAGGCAAAGTCACACATACACACTCATCCTCATGTAACTCCATTGTAACAAGATCTTATATATAGTTAGACTTTCCATGTGGCAACTTTCCCCATTGAAGTTTCAATTTATTATGGTTCTGCATAAGAAATTATATGAGAATTTTGGGAGAGTTTTGTGGAAGCTGCAGATAACACATGAAGGCCAGCAGATGACACAGAAAAAGTTTCAAAACTCAGAGATGCATAAAATATACATATAATATTGTATAATATCAACATATTTTATCATTTTATACCATAATAATTCAGTCATCTTCTCTGGTATGAAGGGAGGGCCAAAAATTTTGTATGAATATTTCAGATCAAAGGAGTGCTGGGCCTGTAACCTCATGATAAGGAAGGGATGATTGTTTCTTCTCCTCTCAATCTCCACACAACAAATAGCAGTGCAAATAACATTTTATTCAGTTTACCTTTACCAAACAGGAAAAGTAAAAGAAAAACAAAAAACAAAAACCCTCCTTTTTTTTTTTTTGCTTTTGTGTTTTAGCTGAAGGCAACTCTAGTGTGATAGATAGAGGCCCGTAAATGTCCTGGATCTATTGGCCATGAATATTATAAACCCTTTTCATTGGTTTTATTTTTTTAACCCTGCTGGACTAAAAAAGAATACTTGATCAGTTCCTAATATAGAAATCTCTTTAAAGATACCATAGTAACAGGCTGGATAAATAAGAATCAGAAACAACCAAACTTAAAAATCAAACTTTAAAAATCTAGTATTCAATATTACTGCAACTGATTATGGAATAACTTTCTATTTGAAAAGAACTACTGTGAGAACTAGAAATAAATTAAACAGAAATTAGATGTACACTTACATCTTACACCAGACACACACAAAAACCATATGAAAATTCAGCTCCCAAATGGACATATAATCTGAATGACATTCACTAAAAATGTTGGAAGACAATGAGTTCTGAGATCAGATAATTTTCATTAAACATAAAGCTAAAAGGAAATTTTTAAACCAAATGTGGGATTTTGGAAACACAAAACAGATAGTTTTGATTTTGTTACAATGAAAATACAAATGAAATACAGCAAGGATAAAATAGGAAAGCATCCATAGTAGAGAAAAATTGCTTTGATGAGACATATGATAAAATATGATGAAATAACATAAAATATGTAACAAAGAGTCATTATTTGATGGATTTTATCAGTGGGTAGGAAGAAATAGTTTTCAAAATAATTTTTAAAATATTAACAGTCATGTGAAAGTTTGTTCCAAATTACTAATAACATAAATGCAATGCAATCCTGAGGTTTCAACTTCCAAAGGGAAAATAAAAAACTGCAAAGATGACTAAAGATGCGAACAATGAATGCTAGAAGGGTTATGACAAGCTAGTCACAGTAGTCTATTGTTGTTAGTTATAAATAAGTACAACTATTTTGGAAAGCAACTTGGAATTTTGCAAATAAGTTGATTAAAAGACCCATAGCCTTTAATCAGAGATCTCAATGTCATACATGGCCAAAAGAAATAAGAAATAAAGACAAAACTCCAACATAAAGCAAGCTATCCATAAGTAAGCTTTTTATGGGAAGAAAAAGTAGGGGGAGGAAAGGAGCATTGATGTCTATCATTTGGGAAATGGCTAGAAACAAATTGTGATACATGAATCCAATGAAAACATTAAGAGAATCATGGAAATACATATATAAACTGATGTACAGCATAAATATAACCAGGTAAATACATACAACTATATTCACAATAAGGACAAATATAACTGACTACTATAATTATAATGACCAGGTTAAGTGCTAAAGAAAAGTTAAGAATACAACTTTCTTCCTTCACTGAAGTAGCAAATGATTTGCAGTTTGACATACTGTCAGATAGGTCAATATGTTTTTTTTTTCCTAATTTTTCTTATTTTTTCACTAATTAGGGGAAAAAAGAGGAGATATACTTACAAACAAAAGCAATCCAAAATGCATGAATAGAAATACATTTTAAAATATATTCTGCAGTTTGGAAGTATGTTTGGAGGAGTTACTGTGTGGCTTAATTGTTCTTATACTTGTAGGGGTAATAACATTACTCCTCATATCACTTCCCTTTTTTCACTCTGCGTCCCTAAATCAATGAACCTTAAATCACCCATTATTACTTCACATTAGAATGCAGAGAAACATGCAAAGTATAAAAATAATGGCCACAAATTTGGTCATTCATGTTCCAGGCAGCAATATTTCAGATGGTGAAATGTGAGATGGACAAGAGACAAAAAATATAATAGGATATTTAATCCCATGATTATGTACAAATATATTATGAGCAATAGAAATTTCAAGGCTCATAATCAAGACAAATATTGTTTCCCCAACCTCAATAATCATATTAGAAGTTTAAATTCTAGATTCATTTGGTGTTATTTCTCCCACCTCAATTCCATCTCAAACATAGATCAAAGATGTTATTCATTATTACTCAGCAATGAAAAGCAGGTACTGAGTGAATATTTCCATCAAAATAATCACTATATTTCATTAATGAGGAGCTCAGCCTGCATTTTCAGTGACTATTTCTCATGTCACTTAGTAGTTTTATGTAGGGAGGTAAGTCTGGTCTAAGACATTTGCTTCTGCTTGGCTGACAGGACCAAATAACTGTTACCTGAGTGGCATGAAATGGAAAGAACATCCAGTATATTCAGTGCAAAGATCTAAAAAACTTCTGGGTCTAGTAAGTATTAGAATGGTGTCATGGAAACATCATGTTCTGGACAGAGAAAACTAACAGCAGTTGTAAATATACTGATAGTGTTGCAAATATGTGATAGTGAGGTTGGGACAATGTTATTTAGTTGCATGTAGAGTTGGCAAAAAATGATTGTGTCTGACTCTGTGATCTATGGACCATAGCACATTAGGCCTTTCTACCTTTCACTATTTCTCAAAGTGTGTCTAAAGCAAAAGTATAGAACTGGTCTACATCCAATCCAGCTGCAACTTTCTAGTTTCTTTATCAATTTAAAAAGTATTCTTTTTCCAAAGCCTTGAATTATTTTTAATTATCATATAATAAGTAGACACTGATTTCTTACTGGAAGTAGGTCAAAAGAAATGTGAGATACTTAAATTTAGAGACATAGACACTCCAAATGTTTATATGGACTATTTGTATCCGAACTGTGGAAGAGCCTTCTGGACTCATATATGTCTGATTAGCTACAATCAGACACACTAGACTTTGAACCCAATATAGTGATGTCATTTTGGCCCTCTTCAAGCATGCCAGCAACACCAATGTGCAGCTACTGAGGAGAAGCATTTTTGAAAGCACAAGGACCAAAATGTGGTTGCTATGCCTAATATATATATATATATATATTTTTTTTTTTGCTTTTTGGGGGGCTTAAGTAATTGGGGTTAAGTAACTTGCCCAAGGCCACATGGCTAGGTTTTTTTGTTTGTGTTTGCATTAAGTGTCTGAGGCGGGATCCAAACTCAGGTCCTTCTGACTCCAGGGCCAACGCTCTACTCACTGCGCCACCTAGCCACCCCTATGCCTGATATTTTTGATAATTCTCTTGATAAATGCCAAGTTATGTTTCTTTGAGACTCACATTCAGTAATAATTTCTGTGAGAAATAATTAAGTAACTATTTGAGATTGAGCATTTTAAGCAAAAACAATGACAGAAACAAATATAGTGATATCTACAGGTCTATCATGGACAAATGCACAAAAATCTAAAAAGAATCTATACTTTAGAGGAAAGAAGCTGGAAGTGTTGTCAAATGACATGAATTAGTTAAGCTTCCCAATTATAAGCACATAGTTAATTTTATATAATAGTTTGCTCATTAAGGGACTTTGATATTGATTCAAAAGCTATTAAAATAGCTCCATCATTTGGTATTTAAATGAATATTATTTAATATTAATATATTCCTTCTGGCTATTAAGTCATATGGAGATTTAAAAATATTCTTCCTAGTCATACACTGGAAATGCAAACAAAAAAAAATAAAAAACCCTGTATTAATAGCAGTCCTTTGTTATATATATATATATATATATATATATATATATATATATATATATATATATATATATTCAATTTAAGAAGTTTTCCTAATTTCAACTCTATTGATGCAGATTTCTTTCTTTCTAGTATATCTCTCCTCCCCTTCCTTCACATTCCACTTTTTTTTGAGAATACCTTCTCTATTGTTTAAAAAATAATTTGTTCATCATCGTCTTTTCTTCTCTTGGGTCTTCTAGATTTTCTTCTGAAGATATTTTGTTGTTTATTAATCTTTTTAGGAGTGGTTATTCCTTCTTGAATGCCTCATTCTTTACTTATGCTCACTCTTAATATATGGTCTTATACTCTTGAATATTTAATACACTTATCCTTCATATTGACAATCCTCAATCCTATATCATTACTAACAATTGCTTCTCTACTCTTATTTCTGGACTCTTATAATCAGTAAAATACTACTACTCTATAACCTCATAAGAAATCATTAAAACTGGTTAAACATAACTTTATATTTTCTAAGCTCAACTGAGTTCTCGCTCCTGTAAGCAAATACTTTGATCCATTTATGAATAGCTCTATTACATTGCCCATGTTACATCTACATCCAATAAATGAATGATTCTTAGCCAAGGCTAAGTCCCATAGTTTTTTCTACATATTTCCATATCCTCTAGTCTTCTTTGGAAACTTGCTTCTTTTCTGCAGCTGCAGTATCAACTTTTCCTACAGGCTTTTGATTTGCAGGCTACAAATTTGTTTAGGTCTCTTCATCCTTAAAAACTCTCACTTGGCCTTGTCATTTCATCATGCTATCATCATATTACCTTTTCCCTTTCAATATTCACCTTTGAGAAAGTATAGTCCACCTTCCCTGTGTCTATTTCCTTACCATCTATTCTCTAGTTCACACTTTTCCCACTGAAATTTCTCCTTTCACAGTTACCAATGATAAGTTTGATATCCTTTTCTAGTTTGTGTGTGTGCGTGTATGTGTATGCAGCTTTTGAAAAGTGTTTCCATATCTTAATCAGTAATGTTGTATCCTCCTTATGCAGCTGTGCTTTTCCTAGTCATTTTACTGCATATCTGGCAAATGTTTCTTAATCTCCTTTGCTGAATCATAATTTGTTTCCAATCTCTAGTTCTCAGTATCCCTCAGATAGACCCAAGGAATTCTATTTTCTTTCTATCCTTCCTTTGTAGGTAATTTCTCCAACTTCTACATATTTAGTCAACACTTTTATGCAAATAACTCCCAAGTTTACATATCTATATATCTGAGTTCTAATCTCACATCTGCAGTTGCCTACTGGACCTCTCTATCTAGAAGCATCTCAAAATCAACATGTTTGAAACTGAATTCATTATCTTGTCTCCCAAACAATCCTCTATTCTAAACTTTCCCATTTTTTTGTGGAGGGTACTGTAATGGCAAGCAAAAAAGTACCTAGCACATTATTGCAACTACTTAATCATTTAGCACCTTGTTTTGGTTCAAGTTTCTTTTAAGCATTGCCCATGATTTTGTCAAGTCTTTGTTAAAAAACAGAAACTGTGAACACAACAGTGGGAGGAACTTGCTGATGCAACAGAAAGGGGTGAAACAGGGAGGAACCCAAGCCAGGAAAGAGCAGAATTGAGAAGGGGAACCTTGTGGTGACCAGGCACTCTGTTTATCTCTTCTATTTGTATTGATTTTTGTTTGTGACACTTTATACAGAAGCCCTGGAGCCTTACTGGAAGCCCTGAAAGAGGATTTTCTTATGGTCTGTTTACAGAAGTCCTGGAGGAGGGTTTTGGAGGTCCTGGGACTGTACTAATGATTTGTGTTGACTTCTCAGACCTTGTATGTGGGTCTGTGTTGATTTCATAAACAGATGGTGAATTGATAATGGTGCCAGCCATCTGCATGAATGTTGTTTTGGCTCTTTTGAGCTTTATCTTCCCAGAAACAGAAAATGTGAAGGACTTGAGGTGGACTGGACACTGTGAACTTCAAAATGGAATGGAAACTGGATGAGAAACTGGACAAGGAACTAGACAAGGAGCTGGAAAAAGAGCTGAGAGCTGCCTACCTTTGGACCCAGGTGACAGTTGGGTACATTCAGGCAGGGGTTGGGACCACAAAAGAGGAACCATGGAATTTGAGAGTCAACCTCAATTCAAGATGAAAAGACATCTTCTTTGGTACTTAATGCTGACTGAGAAGATCATGATTTACTGTGACCTAGGGGTAGAGAACTTAGACCTTTGTACTTTGTGTCCCTTATGGAGGCTTGCTCCTTAAGGATGAATGAGTTGAGGACTTGTTGAATGATATCTTTTAAACTTTAAATATATGAGGCCTCTTTGGTGAAAACTGTGTGGCCATGTTAGTGATAAATAGTTATGTTATAACTTTTGAATGTGTAATTTGGTTTCTGTGAATGTTTTGCTTTAATTTACTGATGAATAAATAGAGAATTCACTATACTATGTGATCAGAACCTTAAAGCTGTTTACAGCAGGGAAGGCTAGGTGGCGCAGTGAGTAGACCACTGGCCCTGGAGTCAGAAGGACCTGAGTTCGGATCTGACCTCAGAAACTTAACACACACAAAATAACCTAGCTATGTGACCTTGGGCAAGTTACTTAACCCCAACTGCCCTCCGAAAAGTAAAAAAAAAAAAGATGTCACATCAGCAGTCCTCTGGAAAGCTGCTCTTGTGCTTAGCTTTACAAGTACCATTATCTCCTAGTAGCCTAGATTCAATCCCTTGAGATATATGTATCTGTATGTGTGTGTATCTATCTATCTATCTATCTATCTATCTATCTATCTATCCATCTATTGAGAGATGTATATTATGTATTATACATAAATATATACATACATACACATATATATATGTATATACATATAAATGTACATACATGTTTCTTTATTTCTTTTCCCCAGTGCTCATATACAATCAGTGGTCAAGCTCTAGAGTCAAACATCTTCATGACAACTCTCACTCCTTCCTCTCCTCACCACTTTTATGCCTACCACCCTATTTCATGTCCTCTTTACCTATAATTTAGAGATGTATAACCTTCCCAGTGATCCTTTTTACATCCATTTTTCTTCTTCTTCTGTCCCCTTTACAAATAGCTACTAAAAGAGTATTCCTATGGCATAGGTCTCATTATATCACTCTCCGGCTCAGAAATCTTCCCAAAAGCCCTCTAGGATAAAATTCAAATTGTTTTTGGTTAAGAACCTCTACAATCTGCCCTCAAATTATTTTTGTGAGTTTATTTCACACTACTTTACTATTTACTCTCTAGGTTCTAGTTAAACCAAATTCGTCTTCATGCATTTACTCCATGCCTGGAATATGAATAATTTTTATCACTGCCTTTAGGAACTTTTATCTTCCTTGCAGGCTTAATCCAATGGCCATATTCACTTTTTTGTGTATCTTCCTCTGATGACCTCAGCTGAATGTGTTCTTAACTTCTTCAAATATCCCTACTACATTTGACTTGACGCTTTCCTTTTCCTCATGTACTACATGCACATATTTCACATATAATATCCAAGGAGGATATAAGTACCTTGAAGGCAGGAACCCAAAGTAACAAACTTAACAGAGGTTTTTAGTAAAATTACATAATCACTCATAAGTCTTCTTTAGAATCCTTGTGTTTAATAACGAAATATCCCAAACTAAATTAATTTAATTAAATCATATATCATACATAGTGTAGAAGAAAAAGAAGAAAATTGTCAGGAAAGAATGTTTGGATTGAATTCAGGCCTATGACATCAAATGAATGTTTATTTACTAGGCAAGTCAATGAACTTCACAAGCCACTCTCAAAGAATAAATCACAGAGCTCTTCCTGATGTGCTTCAGTAGTGGGTACATCCTTATAAGATAACCCCTCACCAGGGGTGCGGAACCTGTGACCTCTGGGAATGTATTCTGAGAAATTTGGATTCAGTCACAGGACCACACTTGATGACCTAGTGGGCCACATGTGGCCTCAAGGCTTCAGGTTCCCCACCCCTGTACCTACACCAGTTAAATCTCAGATCCAGTCCAACTGTGTCAGTCATCATGCTAGACACTGTGGATACAAACTCTCAAAAACAGTGTCTCTGTCCTTCAAAAGCTTACAGTTTACAGATGGGAAAGGCATGTACACAAAGTACCATCATACAAATTAGAATGACACACAAACAGAAAAAGGCATAGGTGAATGAAATGTGTTTAAAACATGGTAGAGGAAGTGATCTACTACATGCTTTTATTTGCCATCAAAAGTCCCAAAATGGTGCTTTATAAGCACCATTAAAGTCTCGTATATACTACACTCTACAAACCATTATGCATCCCAATAAAAAAATCTCTCATATGTCGGAAAGAATTCTGGAGCACAGAGGAAACAATAGTTGCATATTTGCAGCACAGCAATAGCAGCATATTTGATCAAACAACCAATGCAAGGTAGCCAATCATAAATCAACTCATTACGAGCTTTATAATTTAAAAGAATATAATATTTTAATCCAATTCAAGCAAGACCTACACACACAAACACATACCTGCACATATATGTGTATGTGTACACAAGCTCACACATGTGTATGTGTGTGCACATATATAGGTATATGCATATATAAATATATCATAGTCTGCAGAAGTCATTTATTCAGTAATAAATCTCATCAAAATTATTTTGCAACAAAAAGATAAGACATATACTGCCTGCTGATTCAGAAATAAGTGAAAGAATTATTAGGGATGGGGCAGATAAGTGGTGCAGTGAGTAGAGCGTCGGCCCTGGAGTCAGAAGGACTTGAGTTCGGATCTGGCCTCAGACACTTAAGGCACACACAAATAAAAACCTAGCCATGTGACCCTGGGCAAGTTACTTAACCCCAGTTGCCCTCCAAAAAAAAAAAAAAGAATTATTAGGGATGGAAAAGAAGGCTTAGCAAATAGAATAACATAAGAAAATGTTAATAGGACAAAAGTAGCATAAAACAGATCAGTTGTTAGAATTGAATGTGTTATTGATTTTTTTTCTTCACAAGGGTACATTTAAAATAATAGTTGATACAACGTATGCATTGCCAGTTCTTAAACATATTAAACAAACCCCGAATCATTAAAAATATAAACATATAAAGTTAGTGAAATAAGGAAAATTACATTTAAACTTACTATTTTCCTGACTTAGAACATTTGATAGGTATCACTCAAAGTCATAGTAATATGCCTATTCTAATATACTAATTCCAATAAAATAACATAATTTGCATGTCTTTAATTACATTTTCAACATTTAACATCTATTGATCTCATTTTATTTCTGGTTTCCAATGAACTTAAACAATTCACTATATTTTATACTTATTTTAGTTTGTATTGTATTGTAGCTAGCACAATAGTTTGTAAGCTATTTAAAATGGACACTCAGCTTAGCATAGAAAAGATTAGTATTTTGAGAGAGGATTATTTTCTGTCATTATATCCTAAGGTAATACTTAAGTATGGCTGTAAACTGAAATAAATATTACTGTACTATCTTTCGGGGGTAGGGAGCTGAGAATTAACAAAAGGGTAAGAATCAGTCAAATACTTAAGGACCTAGGAAATAAGTGAAGATGGGCTGACATACTTGAAAAAAATACATTTCCTAAAGACAATAGACATTCATAACTGCTAACTGTTACTAATATCCGACTAGGCAATACATTACTTCCTTTGTAGATGAATATAATCAAGTTATTATGTGATATAAATTACACACAGAAACATTACATGAGTCACATATAAACAGAGTGTAATACTCTCTATGGGTATTCTGTAATCACATATAAGCACATAAGAAGAAACAAACCTCATGCCAAACTCAAGATAAAATTTATATATTCCAATATAGGAAGTCAGAATGGTGCAATGAACTTGGGAATTTCCCCAGTTTAAGGTCCCCAATCCTGCCAGTAACGTGCTGTTTTAGCTTGGGCAAGTTTCTTTACCCTCTCATCTTTGTTTTTTGTTTTTTTTTCTTCAACTATTATGTGAAGGTGTAGGCGATGACCTCTAAAGTTTCTTCTAGATTTAAGCATTTTTAAATGAGTAATCACATCACAGAATTTAACATATGGCAATAAAGGAAATCCCATCTAGGCTAGCATACCAGAAGAGGCATGAAACCAAAATCAAGCTATTTGTAGAATTATACTGGGGGACATCCAGGAACAAATTCAAGAGGATGCAATCTTCATTTTTTTTCTGCCTTTTGGAGGGCAATTGGGGTTAAGTAACTTGCCCAAGGTCACAGGGCTAGGTTTTTGTTTGTGTGTGCATTAAGTGTCTGAGGCCAGATCCGAACTCAGGTCCTTCTGACTCCAGGGCCGATGCTCTACTCACTGCGCCAACTAGCCACCCCTGGATGCAATCTTCTTTAGTCCATTTTAGCTTGAAGACATTCTTCCAAGGTCTTGACTTGAAAAAGAGGATGAAAATGGGTGGTGTATTTCTCACTCATCTACTTTTTAAAAAATTGATGACTTTGTTCCATCTACATGTGATGCTCCAGATTACCAAGAAAAGCTGCTATGATTGCAGGAGCTATCTAACTCAATTTACTTTAAAAAATAGTAACTGAAAAAAATGGGGGATGTGAAATAAACACTGTCCCAAAACATAGTGCACATAAACAGTTTTGCTATCAATCAGAAAATTAGCAGTTTATCATGGTTGTTAGTGTTATTGTTGTCTTTCATTCCTGAAGAAGTACTGTCTTTGCCATGGTAACATCAATGTTATACTAATGTGGATCCCAAGGGACTAAAAGTAATAGCCATGGAAATGTATCTGAGGAGCCAACAATAAGAGGTTGAATGGAATTTTCTCCTTCTCTAACCCAATCCTCCCTTGCCCAGTTTGCACCAGCTACTGGACTAGCCTTTATGAGAAATAGGTATTAACATTTTCAGTTCTACTTGAGAAGTAGCTCAAAACTTAGTTCCATTACTAATCTCAATACTACTACTCAAGTCATTGGTCAGATAATATCTGCCGTGTCATTACTCCCCAAAGTCCAATGCTCCTTATCATTTATCCTGCTGGTTTGCTCTCATATCTACTGACCTTTCCATCTGCCTTAAAGCTAAACACCCCTGTGCACACTATAATCTTTAATTAGAATGTTAGCTTGATGACAGGCATTGCCATTTTTTTATAATTATATTCCCCTGATTTAACCTTGCCTTTGACGAATAGTAAGCACTTCTTCAGGTAGCTATTTAGCTCAAGTGGATAGGGCCTGGAATCAGGATAGATCTGAGTTCAGGTCCAACCTCAGACACACTAGCTGTGTAACCCTATGCAAGTCATTTAACCTCTGCTTGCTTTAATCTGCTGGAGGAGGAAATGTCAAACAACTCCATTATCTTGGCCAAGAAACCCCATAGACAGTATGTTCCAAGAGATCATGAAAAGTCAAATGTGACTGAATGAACAACAAAATTTCATAAATGTTTTTTCCATTCCATTAATGGAGAATGAACCAATGTATTCAAAATGGTGTAGATTCATTTTAGTCACAAAAGGATTACCCTAATCAATGGTGTTGTGTCCATGAAGATAAGGACAGAAATGTTATAAGATACAGAGCCCTGTCCACAATGACTCTGACATTGTATTGCTGGCCCATAACAAGGAGCAAAAAGTGGAGGTTTTGTAGCCACCTGACACTGGAAAATATAATGTAAAAAATTACAAATTTCATGATTCCATAACAAGTTAAGAACTCTCCAGAAAGTTAGGGGTGGCAAATCTACAAGAAACAGTTTATCTTTCAAGGAAGCTCTTGGAAAGCCCCAGAACTAGTTTAATGTATAATAGATGAATAAGATCATAGCTTATATATGGATCTTATTTAACCAGCTGACTTAGAAATCCAATGGGACCACCAAATGGTAATATGGTTTGAATAGAAATGGGAGTAGTAAGCAAACATTTTTCAATTATAATTTAATGGTATTTATGCTTTTATCCAAACTCACAAATGAACTTCTTGTCATCTTATGCAAATGTAAACACTGTATTATGGTTAGAGAATACAAAAGGTAAGCATGGTTGTGAATTTTCTACCTGATTAACTTAATTTTAAACATTTACAACTGATGAGATAAAAAAAAAACTGGAAAAAATGTTTAAAAATACTGTGAGGCACAAATAAGGGGTTTTAGAATTGGATCTTTACTCATTAGTAGAGCATAATCTTTTCTATTTTTCATCCTCTCCCAGGTAATAATAGAGGGACTGAAATTACTGATGAATGGTAAAGACATGTAAAGCATTTTCTCTAAGGGGAGATACATTATTCCATAGTTAGAATAATTATTGTCTTTTTATTGTTAAATCTTTAAGTCATTATTTATTTTCTGCTTTGCTTATCTTTATTGAAAGTTGGAGTGATAATTTACCTTTTGGGAAAAAAGACACTTACTCAGGGTAAGTATGACCAGTTCATATGAAAATAATTAGAATGGATGATTTTCTATTGTCTTCTTATTAGAGGTTTCTAGTTAACAATTTATGTAAAAAAATGGAGGAAATTATTAGGAAGAAACAGTAACATAAGAAGATAAAATGTTATGTGAAATAATTAGACACCACAGTAGATGATCTATGTTGAAAACTAAAAGACATTCACTCTCTTCAATTCCATTTAGTCATCTGTCAGACCAAATGAAACTCTGCAGCTAATACTTTATACAATCAGCCTTGTGTCTAAAAAACAGGAACTAGGTCAGAAAATGTCTTGATCACAAGAAGCAGAAAGAGCTAGAGAAAAGTTATTTTCTCCTTCCCCAACACTCATAAATAGCCATAATCTTTCTCTGTACAAATGGCAACCAAATGAATTCACCTATCCCTTCATTCAAGGCAGTTAAGTAGTGTCATGTTTAGAGTGTTGCATCTGGAGTCAGGGCAGGTAATCAGGAAGACCTCAGTTGAAATTCTGTCTCAACCACTAATCTTTCTCCAAACAGTTTTCTCATTGCTAAAATTGGGATAATAGGGTGGCTAGGTGGCGCAGTGAGTAGAATGCGGCCCTGGAATCAGAAGGACCTGAGTTCAGATACGGCCTCCGACACTGAACCCACACACAAACAAAAACCTACCCGTGTGACCTTGGGCAAGTCACTTAATCCCAATTGCCCTCCAAAAAAAAAAGCAAAAAAAAAAAAATGGGGATAATAAGAGCACCTAAATCACAGGGCTGTTATAAGGGGCAAATCAGATCATAAATTTAAACTGGTTTGCAAAACTTCAGCTCTATAAATATGCCAACTAATTTTAGTAAGAAATGTCTGCAGTATTTAAGACCAAGTATGTAGAAAACTGAAATGATACAGGAAAGGTGCATTGAAAATAATTGACTAGAAAGGGAAAGCTTGAACACACCACTCTTCTCTGTTCTGAAACGTATGCCCGGCTTTCTCCTCCATGGAATGTTCTTCCTGCCCATCTCTGCCTTCTGCTTTCCCTGGCTTCCTTCAAGTCACAGCTAAAGTCCTATCTTTCCAAAAAAGTCCTTCTGGATGCTCAACTGTAACTTCCCTTCTGAGATTACTTTGAAATTCATTCTGCATGTATTTTGTTGTATCTCATTGTTCACATCTGCCTCCATTAGTCTGTGCGCTCCATGAGAGTAGAGACTTTTGCTGTGGTTTGTTTTGTTTTGCCTTTCTTCGTACCCAGTCCTTGGCTGCAGAGCTGACACAGAATAGATGCACAAAAAACGCTAGTTGATTTGAGTGGAATCATAATTGAGGTCCAGAATAATAATGTAAATTTGAATATTCAAATGTATTTTTTTCATATATGGTGATTTTTTTAACATCATATTGAAAATACATAATTTCAGTTAGCCAACAAGAATCTCTTAATTTCTATGTGAAAGGTACTGGGGAAGGAGAGAAAGGGAATAAACATTTATATAGTGCTTACTATATGCCAGGTACTGTGCTAAACACCTTTTATAAATAACTTGTTTGATACAGCTAGGAAAGGTAGGTGCTATATCCCCATTTTAGAAGTAAGGAAACAGGTTAAGTCAGGGGCAGGGAACCTGTTGCCTCGTGGCCATGTGTAATCATCTAGATCTTCAAGGGTAGCCTTTTGACTGAATTAAAACTTCACATAACAAACCCCCTTGATAAAATGATTTATTTTGTAAAATTTGGAATCAGCCTCAGCCGATGTCCTAGGAGGTCATGTGTAACCTTGAGGCTACAGGTTCCCCACCCCTGCATTAAATGCAGTGTCCAGGGTCAGTTAATTGGATTTGCATTCAAGTTTTCCTCACTCCAGGCCTAGAGCTCTCTTTCCATGCTCTATGCACTGCCTGCACAATACTAAGGAATAAGGACACAAATAAAAAGCAAAACAAAACAAAACAGCATCTGTCCTGGAAGAGTTGACATTCTCTTGAGAGAAGCAGCATGTAAAATAATTAGGTACTTACAAAGTAGACTGAAAAAATACATAGTGAGTAACAAGGAAGACAGTAGTTGCACCAGGAACTGTAAAGGAGCTTCTTGAAAAAGGTGAAACTTGAGCTTAAGCTAGAAGGCAGCCAGAAAAACAGAAAAGTAGGGGGTAAAGAGTAAGAGAATTCCAGGGATTATGGTTAGCCAGTGCAAAGTCTGGGAGATGGAGAGAGTGTGTGCCATCTAAGGAACAAGTAGGTAGTGTATCAGGATTGTAGAATAGACTGGCAGAAAAATAGGAAGGGGATAGGTGGTTTTTGTTTGTTGGTCACATAGGGTTGATCACATAGGGTCACATAGCTGGTAAATGACTAAGGCTGAATTTGAACTCAGATCCTCCTGACTCCAAGGCCAATGCACTATCTACCATGCCACCTAGTCGCCCCAGAAAAGGATAGGTTGTGAATATTTTTAAGCAATATAAATATTATATTCAATTATATTTTCCTATGCCTATTTACACCCATGATAACTTTAAAAAATACACACCCATGAAACAAACAAATAAAAAATTATAATTGCTATAGTTTACTTCAAAGGATAGGTGATCTCATTTGTGAGAAACATCTTTAACATTCTTAACCTTATCTTTCAATTAAGTCTTTATGGAAAATTTAAGCCACATTTCCACTGGCTTTTTTTTTTAACTATTCTGTGAGTACCACAGCTATTGCTAGCAAGAAACATTCACTAAATGTCTACAGTATTTACAGCTAAATATATAGAAAATGGGAACAATGTAAGACAAAAGCTAAGAAAATAAGTATATACGAAAGATGAAAGATAAAATATGCACCAGTTCAGCTTCTGACTCCGACTAAGCTTTATTATAGTATTTATTCTAATAAAATTTGTTAACAGAGCATTTCCTTTTCCAGTTCCATACATTATTGCATATGTATGCTATATCAGTCTGTCTGCAAGTATTTGATGTTAATAGCAGTCTTCTACATCCACCATACATCTTTCCATTTCTCTTTTGGTCTCTCATAATTTTAATTCTGTCATGAAACAAAAATTCCACTTGAGCCTCTTTTTCAAGAGGAATCTGTATAAAAACTATGTATTCTCTGTTTAAACCTTCCAACCAGGGCCCTACAATTTATTCAAATTAACAAAGAATTTGTTTCATGCGTTAAAATTCATTGTACAGTTAGTTTCTATATCATTGCCAGTGATCATCTCATGTGACAAATGCTAAAGTACATATTAGCATTAAATGGTTAGGTAATTGCACTTGCCAGGATCCAGATATATTGTAGCGTACACCTATAGGTTTCAATGGAGCATATGACTATTCTAAGTCCATGCATCAAGTTCTCAGTCAGGATTTTAAAGTGTTATTAAGTTTTCCTCAAATATTTCATCATTTCATCAAGAAAACTATGTCACTAGAGTAGAAGTTTTGATACATCCTAACAAGTTGTACATGTTATAAATAGGGAAATAGACTAGAAATCACATGGTTTAATTGGTAAACACTATCTTCAGAAGGATGACCATGAAGTGATAAATATTTTCAGGCCAAAACCTGACATATCCTTCTTACCAAGGCATGAAGAGGTTGTGAACCAGTGGTCAATGGAGAAAATACCTTTTGAAACTTTTTGGTTTTTTAAATAATTTATCACATTGTTATTGATATTAATGTTTTTATATTATATTTATTTGCTAAAATGTTTTTCTTCTTGCCCCTATGTATGAACCATCCTTCATATCAAAAATTGAAAAATAAAGAAGAAAACTAGGCCATCAATAGTAAAGAAAATATTGTCATACAGCAATACTTCACTGAGTCACAGGTCCTTGAAATATTATATTGAGCACTTGGAAAATGAATGAAATGGGGTGGACATGTATTTTAGTTTGAATTGTTAGTGCATTCTTTTTGGATGCCTGGTATAAAGGCAAGTAAATTATCAATCAGTTGACAAATTTTGTATCTTTTTCCGTGTATCTCACACATACCTTTCTCTTAACTAGGATACCCTTAGTCGAAGCCTGTATCACCTCTTTCTTGGACTATTTGGACTATGTCCTAGCTTCCTTTATTTCATCATTCTCCATTCTAATACATAGTTCACATAGCTGGGGAAGTATTTATCCTCAGCTTAGGTTTGACCAGTCACCCTCCCCACCCTGCCCCAAACCCTACAATGATAGTTCTCTACTATATCTAAGAAAAAATACAATTTCTTAAGTTTGACTGTTTCCTATATTTCCAATCCTGATGCATATTTCCTGTGTTTATATTCCCTACAGTCTTGCCATATTGACCCACTTGCTGTTCCTCAGTGATGATAATCTAGCTCCTATACCCATATCTTTGCCTATGTCCTATGCCTGGAATATTCTCCTGCCTCATCTTCACTTTTTAAAATCCCTAAATTCCATGAAGACTCACTTCAAAAGTCATTTCCTACAGGAGGCCATTGCTGGTACTATCAGCTACTAGTTTGTTTTCATTTAAGGTTATCTTCCACTTATTCTTCATGTATCTAATCCATACCTTTTCCTGTATATGTTGTTCTTCTTATTAGAATGTAAATCCTTTAGGCAATGACTATTTCCCCTCATTGTTTCTTCAGTGCTTAGTCAGTACAGTGTCTGGCATATGGCAAGTGCTTAATGAATGCTTGTTAATTAACTGAGAAAAGGGTTATGATTTTGCAAAAATAGGGGGCTATGAATATGGAATATTGCATATACTGTCTGGCAATGTTTTCCTTTTTTGCTGATGTGTCTTTTTTTCTCCTCTCTTTTTAAGCCTTTATTATGAAGTAAGGCTCTTAGGTAGAAGAAGAATATATTAGCAAATAAAGGTGATGTAAAAACAATAACATCAATAGCAATAACTTGTTCAACAGACTAATGCTTATCAATAGCCACTATTGGAATAAGGGGCTAATATTATTAGATTTTAGAATGATAGTTTTATTTTTGCCCTCCATGGAATGTTTCTAACTCTACATTCATTCACCAAAATATAACTAATAAAAGACCAGTCTTTGTATCAAGAACAGCTGTGTTTAAGTCCAGTTTCTGATCTATAATGGTTGTGTTGGTCTGGGAAAATCACTTACCTTCTCATTATTCCAGGCCTCACTCTAAGATTACAAGTTATAGATGAGTTGCCAGTCTATATTGGTAAGAGTTGTTCCATACACATATGTATATGTATGCATACATGTATACTTGTATGTATTACATATTGTTTTTCAGTCATTTGAGTCATATCTGACCTTTTGTGTCCCCATTTTGGGGGTTTTCTTGGTAAAGATACTGAAGTGGTTTGCTATTTCCTTCTCCAGACCTTTTGACAGATGAGAAAACTGAGGCAAACACATTTAAATTACTTTCCCAAGGCCATTGTATCAAGATTGTAGAATAGACTGGCAAGGAAATAAGAAGGGGAGAGGTTGGCTTTATTTTGTTTGTTCAGGAGAAATCAGGGTTAAGTAACTTGCTAGCATCACATAGCTAGTAAATATCTGAGACAAATTTGAGCTAAAGTCTTCTTGACTTCAGGCCCAGCTCTTATCCACTGTGCCACCTAGTTGCCATATGTATTATGTTTACATATAAAAATACAATTCTATACATTGTACTTATAGAATTTGTCCATATATATGTACATGTAATAACTGCATTATCACATGACAAAGTAATGGAAATGAGAAACTTTAATACTCCTCTAACACTCTATATTTTAAAATCCCCATAATTATACTCTTTTCTACTCTGGAAGATGATAATGTCTAATAATAGAAAAATAAATGAAGAAGTTTGGTTCACGTCTTGGTGTATTGATACTAAATATACAATTTCCAAGAGATTTTTGGGGGGGGAGGCTTTAGATTTCATGGTTATACCTATGTCTCTGGTGCTAGAGTTCTGATTTTCAAGTTAAAACATGCTATATCAGTATATTATTCTCATATATCATAAATGGGAGCAGAAAGAAATGGCAGCAGAAATTAAGCATTATATTTTCAGAGAGTGCCAAATGACATTCTGATAGAGCTCTATCAATCAACCCTTTGACATGACATTAAATAATTGAGTATATTGTTCATTTGGGCAGTAAACATCTTTTTCTTCCAAAAACAATCAGTTTTTCAAACATGATGAATAATTAGGTAAATTTTTCCAATTTATTCTCAAAATGTAATATGCAATTTAAAATAACATACATCTTTTTTCTAATAACTTTGAATTATATATTTGAATAATAATTTAAATAAATGAACTGTGTTTTTAAATTAGCACTACTGTCCAAGCAAAGTGTATCCACAAGTGCCTACGATTTTTATTTAGGTCATGCATTATCATTAGTGTCTTGTTTCTTGTAGTTATTGATTCTACATCCTTCAGTAAATGGAAAATTTTCCATGCCTGAATTAATACATAATATTTCTGAAAGAGGGTGAAACCACCTATTTAATCCACATCATTATCACTATGACCTTTATTGGAACTTGGTAATGGGAAAAAACTGGACTGGTCAATGTTTATCTAGTACAAAAATAATTACTACTGGGCAGGGCATAACAGAGTGGGAGAAGGCAATCTGAGATGATTACCCCATTATGCACTAGGAAGAAATCTGTACAAGGTGTCGGAGTGTCAGGGGAGTATAATGGACAAAAAAAAAAAGGAGCAGATGTTGTGGAGTGCCAACTATGGGTATCATAAAGGTAATATTGGGTTCCCCTTAAATGAAAAGACTAAAGTATCATATATTAGATATGTTGTGATGAGGATTCTTTTTCCACTGTAAGTTAAAGTATATAGCCAGTGAAGTCTCTTCCAACTCCAAAGTTCCTTGATTGTGGTGTTCTAGCAGACAGAAAGAACACAATGTCAAAAAGTATTTTCCAAGGCAAAGGTCCAGTCAGGGTTTTAGTGTCAGAATGTGTTGGAGAGAAATTAACAAGGACTTAACCTTAAGGATCTTTATTGGAATAGGTCTCTAGTTTAAGGAACTAGGACTTAAAACATGGGAAAACAAAAGACAAAAACCAAGTCCTGAGAATGAGGTATAATGAAAGGCCTTATTTACAAAGCAAAAGGCCTGGGGACCAAAATATGGTTAGGATATGGAAGCAAGTGGCTTACTTGAGATTTTCTCATCCATAAAATGGGCATATTGGGATGGATACTAAGGCCTATTTAGTTCTAAATATTATGAGCTTCTCTTTTCCTAAACTGATTAGAAAGAATACAATTTCATCCATTAGTAGAGTTAAATCTTACTTTCCTTTCCACTAATAATACCTAGGTGTTGCAGGGGATAGAGATCCAGGTCTACTCACAAACACTCATCTTTCTGAGTTCAAATTTGGCCTCAGATGCTTCTTAGCTATGTGACCCTGGGCAGTCACTTCACCCTGTTTGCCTCAGGAGGTAGAGAAGGAAATGACCAACCACTCCAGTACCTTTACCAAGAAAACCCCAAATGGGGTCACAAAGAGTCAGGCACTGACTTGACAACTGAAATGCTTGAGCAACAACAACCACCATTAATACATTTTGTGAATTCAAGCAAGTAACTAAAACTCTCTGATTATAATCTTTCTAATCTTTAAAATAGGGAAGAGATTAGACAAAGCTTCAGTAACATTCATTCCAGCTCTAAAATTCTATAAAATTATTAATATCATACTAAAATGGGAGTTGCTAGAAGGTCTAAGTTTAAGATAGAACCAGGAGCAAAATGGCTTTTTAAGACATAAATTATGAAAATTTAGGTCTTTTTACTTTCATTCTGTAGAGAATGAATTTTTCTTATAGTCTAGAACAGGCTGAGAATTGCATTGGACCCTATGTCGCCCTAGTTTGGAAGGATATGAGAATGGGAGTCAAGGTGGTGAATTATACCTGGTGGGAAGGTTTTATACTCACTTAACAGATGATAAAAATAAAGCATAAAAAGGAGGGAGCACAGGATCTCAAACCATCATAGCTAGATATGAGAAATCTTGCTGCTTGATTCTTTCAAAAGCCTACCTTTCTAAATAAGGTGGGAAAAACATTAAATCATTAATGATAACATGCATTGCTCATCTAAAGTAAATAAAATCATTGTGGCACTCATTTTATTGCAGTTTTGCATCTGCTCTCCCTCCTCAGAGAAGATATTGTGCTAAATATGGAACTGCTTTATATTCTGTTCACAACTTACAAGATTTCAAGATGCCAACTTTCTCTTCTCCACTGATTTTTTTTTTTACTCATATCCACTATACTAGAATCCATTTCTGAGGATACACAATAGGAGCTGTATACTAACTTTTAAAGTCTTCAGCATAGCTGAAATTCTGTATAAGAAATTTGGAGGGTGAAGGTCAAGATTTCCTAGGGACTCTAAGCTTCATTTCTTGTGGATGTCACACTCTGTTTTCCTATGACTGCATACTTCCTACATGTGCTTTACTCACACCCACCTCCTAGCACCTACAACAATGCTCTGCATAAAGAAGATGATCAGAAAGTGTTGAGAGACAGAAAGAGCAAAATTAGTCATGAGAAAGTGGCATTTGCCAGAATTGACAGTTTGTCAAGATGACTGTAAATGTGTTTGAGAAAATATACTTTTTAAAAGGCAAACTGGAACAACAACAAAAACAGAAAGCATGTCTCTGAATCTAGCTTTTTCCTAAGGCAGATGGAATTCAAAAAATTATTTAAAAGAAAAACAACTAAAGCTTATGAATTTATAGCATCCATACTTTTGAAAAAGACTTATTGTCCAAAAACTTATTTCCCATAAAGCAGTTCTAATTGGGGGTAAAAAGATAAAAGATGAGTATGGTAATAAAATATGATTCAGGAATATGAATGAAAAAAAAACACAGGAGATAAAAACTACAAAGAAGCCATATGTATATGCCAGAAAATATTTCATTGATAAAGGAAGTAAAAGGTGACAGACACAATGATCATCCTAAATAACATCACAAAAATAAAAAAATATATTTTATTTTAATGGATTAATTATATTTTAACATTAAAATATGTCATTACTAATTTAAGAATCATTCCTCAATTAGCAATCTGCATATAGCCAGACTGCTGATTAGTGAGAGTCAAAATCATAATTAGAGGAATAAAAGAGAGAAAATGATTTTGTATACAATCAAAATAATTTCATTCTTATTTAGCTAATCAAGTTACCAGTAGTCAACAAAAAATAATGTTATATTATCAGGGTAAAGGACCAGAACCAGCCTATAATTCATGCAAAAGTTTAATTGATGTGAAGCAATTTCCATAATAAGGAAAGAAAAAGCATAAAAACACTTTATTCAATAAAATTTTACTTGCCAAGTGGAAATATCTGGTAGCTAATGGCAACAGCAGGTTAGAATATAAATTGATTTGTAAAATCTTACAAAGCAGCCTGAAGGAGTAATATTAAAAATATCACCTCATCAACCAAGAGAAGCAGTGAAGGATAAAATCAGTTCAAAAATATTTAGCAGGAGATTCAACTAAACAAAGTCATATCAAGGACACTCGTGGATGAAAAAGAACAAGTGGAAGAAAAATGGGGGAAAGGATCCACTGAATTTTTTTGTTTTGTTTTTTAATCACATGAACAGTACACGCATATTCAAATATTACAGTCCTACATGAGTTTATAGAAGAGTTAGAGGCAGGAAGAACAAGCAATAAATATTAAAATAAAATAGATGGATCAGACCAAATATATATGATGAACTGTGCTAGAAGTGACATAACTGTAAGGTCATCAAGGGATAGATTCTCACATCATTTGAAGCAGAAGAATAAAACATTCTGCAGAGAAGAGGGGAGTGCACAAAAAATACCTTTAGTAATATCAAAAGCTATGACCAAGATAACAGTAAAGCTACCCATCTATTTGCTGGTTTTCCCCTTCACATAACATGTTTATGCTAATGATCAACACAAGCATCAAGTATACAATCAATGGGAATCTTAATAGGGAAGAGGTTGGCTTTCCAAATGATATCTAGAGTGGATCTCATCTTTAATCATTCATAAATCCCTTGATGATTTTCAAATCGTTGGGGAAAAAAATGTTATCTCATTTGATTCTCACAGCAATCCAGGGAGTAGGTACTATTTAAATTTCCATTTTTAGAGATGAGGAAACTGAGACAGAGAGAGTTGATATAACTAGTACTGAAAGTAGGGCTTTCTGACTCTAAGTCAAGCATTCTAACTACTGTTCCACACAGCTGCCTCATCTTAACTACCACACACCTGACTGGAAGATTCTGGAAATATATTATCCCACTGGCCTTATTGTTCTTATTATTTATAGATTAAAAAGATTGATTCAGCAGAGTAAAAATTAACCTTAATTGCTGCTTCATGAGGTGTCTCCCATATTTTTGTCAAAATCATAGAATACTCCTTGAAATTTATAATCACAGAAATAAATTTGCTAAATTTCCTTTTGACCATTAACACTGGTATGTTATATAATACATAATAAAGGGAGATGAATAATTATCAATGGTGTTTTATCAATGTCATGGAGGAGATTCAGTACTATTAGGAAGATATTTTCTTTGTATAGTGACATATAAAGGTATAGAGTTATAAAACCATTTCTACTATTGTAAATACATGACATGATTGTTTTTTAAAGTAAGATTTGGAAATTGCAGGTCCTCCTGGAAGAAATTTGTGATTACTCAAGAGTTTGACCTAAACCTCCACTTATGGAAATTGTAAGTGGATGAAAAATGCCTCCTATGCCAATTACAATATATAGTCGAATGGACAACTTACAGAGGATGTCTTTCAGTTGACAGAGGAGATAGATGGATGAATGGACAGATAGATGAATGGATGGATGGATGGATGGATGAAGGGGGGGAGAGGGAGAAGGAGAAGGAGAGAAAGAGGGAGGAGAGGGAGAGGAAGAGGAAGAGAGAGAAGGAGAGGGAGAGGGAGAAGGAGAGGAACAAGGAGAGGAAAAGGGAGAGAGAGGCCTTCCTGACTCTGAGGACAGTTATTTATTCACTCTGTCATCTTAGACCAATGGACAAATACCTGGGCCCAGAATGCAAGAAGAGGCAGAGTTGGCTGCAGTATCTGTAGGAGGCTGTAATCCCCCTTTAATAACACCCAGCTTCTCCAAGAAACAAAGACCCATATTTTTAATACCAATATTCTACCAGTGTTTTTCTAAGGCAGGAAGTCACAGTTGATTACAGTGTCCAAACAATTAGAAATTAATATTACCTAGCTGTCAATGGGGAGGTAAATAGTATGTATAAGTAAGCTGCAAAAATATAAAAAGGTAGGATCTTCAGAGAAGAACCAGAATACAGGATGTTAAAGAGGAAATATAAAAAAGATGGGCTGAGAAAGATATGTGGGCAGGGGATAAGTGATGGATAGCATGTGTGATCCACTGTACCAATCAAGGGGAAACAAGAACAATCACAACTATATCAAAAAATCAGTTTCCTTTGGTAAAATTTTGTATGGACATAGAGAAGAGACATGCAGAAATAGGAGGCATGGATGGATTGTGCTCTATATCCTAGGAGGCAACATTTACATCACTGAGATAATGTCAATTTGAGTATTTTAATATGTATGAAAATAGTTTCAAAAGTAGAATTAGATGGAAAAATCTGGGGTAATTTGGCTCACTGCATCTTGATACAGCCATCTTGAAATTTTCATTAAATAGGTTCAAGATTATACAAAATTCAACACCTAGAAAAAGTTTGCTACATTACTGAAAACTTACAAATACTACTACTGGTTTTTCTTATATACTTTTTACCTCTTATTCTGGTTTAAACTCTGTATACCAAGTGGTTTAGTTATTTTTGAAAGCAACTCAGAAATTCTAACTTACTAAACTTAATGCCCTTTGACTCAGTAACATCACTACTCAGCATAACCTCAAAGAGAACAAAGAAACACAGTAAACTTATAGGTACAAAAGTATTTATTAAGCTCGTTTTTTGTATCAAAGAACTGGACACTAAGGAGGTGTCGATTAATTGGCGATTAACTGAACAAATCATGGTATATGAAAGCAATGGAATAATAATGTTCAATTAAAGAAAGGGATGGCATCATAGAGATCAGAAAGAATTGTATGAATTATACAGAGCTAGGAAGAGGGCCCAGATGGGAGAAAGGACCTTGGATCATAGAGAATAAAAATCCAAAAAAAGTTTAAAAAATCAGCTTAGCTTTTCCAATTTAAAGAAAGTGAAGTGGAAGAAAGTGAAATCTAGACATATGCAGCACTTAGAAGCACTTAGAACACCAGAAGCACTTAGCACTATACAATGTAAGAGGCATTATCTCAGATACTATCTCAGCTAATACATTGATTTTACAAGTCAATTAACTGAAGTATATGGGGCATACAACTTGCTCAAAGTCACAGTAGTGCTGAGACCTTTTGAGTAGGTGTGTCAATTGGCAGGGCAGGGCTTTATTTTTTTATAATTCCTACCTCCAAGTGAAAAAATGATGTTGGTAATTCCACAGACCCTCATGTGTGGTTGAAATGAGTTAAGAACAAATATTGTTTTGAAAGTAAAAACATAAAATTCTACTTTCTAAAATTTTAGAAGTCAAAAGTCTTCTGTCAAGAAATAATTGATTACTTCAATAGCAATCAAGTAGGAAAAATATGCATGATAACTCTCACCAGATCATTTTGAGATGAGAGAATGAGCAAGACCAAAAAACAGAATAGAAAAGAGGAGTCAGAGAGAGACAGAAAGCCAGTAAGGAAGAGAGAGGGAGAGAGAGAAAGTGAGACAGAGGGGGAGGAGGAGAGACAGACAGAGAGATAGAGATACAGAGAGAGAGGGAGACAGAGAGACAGAGATAGAGAGACAGAGAGAGAAACAGAGAGACAGAGAAACAGAGACAGAGAGACAGAGACAGAAAGAGAGACAGAGAGAGAGACAGAGACAGAGAGAGAGACAAAGAGACCTAGACAGAGAGAGATTCAGAGAGAGAGAGACAGAGACAGAGAGAGATTCAGAGAGAGACACAGAGAAAGAGAGACAGAGACAGAGAAACAAAGAGAGAGAGACAGAGACAGAGAAACAGAGACAGAGAGAGATTCAGAAAGAGACAGAGATGGAGAGAGAGAGGAGGGAAGGGGGGAAGAGGAAGAGAGAAGGAGAGAGAGGAGAGAGAGGGGGAGAGAAGGGGAGGGAGAGAGAGAGAGAAAGAGACAGAGAGAGAGAGAGAATTAGTTATAGTTGGTAGGTATTTGCCATGTCATACAGTGTACAGAATAACCTAACCTATAATTGGAATATTAAATTATTATGATTATTTAATGAAGTGTTGAAAATTCTGCACTTTTCAATAAGATTTAAAAGAATATTTACTGTTTAATATTTACATGGAGAGGTAGCTTAGCAAGGAGTCTAGAGAGCTGATCTTGCATTCGGGACAACCTGGATTCAAGTCCTAATTTTGATGTTTTTCTGGCTCCATACAAAAGGAACAAATTTTACTCTCTCTTTCTCAGGCACTTATATAAGACTCCAAATTGCAAAGGTAGTGTGTTGCTGTAGGTCAGTTGTTCAGTCATGTCCAACTCCTTGTGGCCCCATGGACCATAGGACTCCAATACTGTCCATGGAGTTTTCTAGGGAAATATATTGGGATGGTTTCCCATTTTTTCCCCCTGGATTAAGACAAACAAGTTAAGTGACTTGCCCAAGGTCACGCAGTAAGTAAGTGTCTGAGGCCAGATCTGAACTCAGGTCTTCCTGATTTCAGGTTCAGAAGTATATCCACTTAGACAGCTAGCTGGCTACAGAGAAAGTATAGGTATGTGTTATTATATGAAGTTTCCCTACCTGGTTTTTCCTGTTGTGAAGAAATCACAGGTCTAGACCAAAAGAATAATGATTAATGTTCTATTTCTTTTTAAAGTTATTTTCTTCTTCATGTTTACATGAGTTGGGATTACTTAAAGAAAGGCTAGAATTTTTAATAAATATGGTTAGAGAACAGTAAGATAAATTGAGGTCTCTTTGACCTAAGTAATCCATTTTTAAACCTTTTCAATGAACATCGACTTGATTTTTGAATGGTAAGTAGAATAAACAACTTTGCTAACTTTTTGTAACAGCTATAGTTCTTGCCTGAGAAAAGGGAAAAAAATCTCACAGTGTCTAAAAAAAAACTATAGAAAATAATGGTTTATACTTTGTTATTTGTAAGAAGACACTCATCTCCTTTGGACCCAAAAGATGTGATTAAATGTTATGTTATAATTCAGTCATATAACTAGATGAACTTTGTTGTACACTCAGCATATTTGTATTGAATAATTATTATATTCTACTGGAATATAGTTAGCAAATTGACAATGCTGAACACACATGACCATGGTCTGTAAGAAGTTGAGGTATAAGAGATAATGGTAGTCTAGGCATGAAAGATATTAAGTATAGGGAGGTCAGCTCAGACACTGAGCTATAAACAAGAATCACAGATCTAGGCAGGTTTGCCAAGTCCAGACTACAAAACATGAGAGGGATAAAAGCAGAACTAGTAAATAGGTCTGGCAAACTCCTAGAAGATGTGATCTTAGAAAGGATCATTTTTGTTCTATTTCATTCTTCAATTCTTAGCTCCATGAATGCTGAATATAGCAGAGAGAGGACCAAGACCTGCAGGGAAGCCCTAGTCTTTACTGAGGAAGGGGGCAAGTATTGAGGTTCAGTTGAAAGAATGTTAAACAGGTAGTAAAAGCATCTCAGCTCTTGAGGTGGCTATGTGGTGCAGTGAATAATCACTGGCCCTGGGCTCCGGGGGACCTGAGTTCAAATCCAGCCTTAGACATTTAATGCAACAAATTAGCCATGTGACCCTGGGCAAGTCACTTAACCCTCATTGCCCTACCTTCCCCCCTCCAAAAAAGCAAAAAATAATATAAAATAAAAAAATTTTTAAAGCATCTCAGCTCAAATCTTTATTATTTTGATACTATCTACTTGCATGACTATGCATCATTTAAACTATTTAGACCTCAGTTTCTCATCTATAATGTAAGAAGCCTGTACTTGGTCTCCTATTTTTTTTCAGATCATGTGATGATCCCATGAACATGTTAAAATTGCCTCACATATGTTCAATGTATTTAAAAATCCAAATATCTTCCTAACTACTTAATTTTATTCTAAATTATACTAAAACTTAGATAGAATTCCCATCAGAAAGAAGAGCACATTATACTATAATGACATTTTAAACAATATGTTTTCTGTACAATTATATCATTAATAATGTTTCTTAAATACTGTCCTGCTGCTTCAATGAATTATAACATATCCAACGCTCTCCAGAAGGCTGATGGTGGAATAAGTGTAGGTTCATTAGTATCATGCTATTCTGGAAGATTTTATTTCAGCTGTGTACTCTTTACTACTGTTTAGTGATTATTTGGCAACATGAGAGAACAGAACAGAAAAGACTCATAAATAACAAGAAAGACTCGAGAATCAATATTGGCTCTCTTTAAGCTAATGAGATTTTATTATCTACATTAGCTAAAGAAAAAAGTGACAAAAACTTGCTATCTTGCAGACTCAGTAAAATGTAATAAAATGAGGAGATTTTTAAAATTATGGCTTCTGAGAAGTTCTAATAGTGGATAACTACCTTGATTTCCATGATTTTAAAAATGTCTTAATCCATGTTCCCAGCACCTGTAGTTATAGGTACCATAAAAATGTGTGGATCAATAGATGTCACTATGAACATATGTGTCACAACCACATTTTGGTAAATGATTTAATCTTGTATTCTCTTCTATCAATCATGTCTCTCTTTCGTGTCTCAGCCCTTTAGAATTTTTCTGCCCCTATCTATGCCTCTCAAGTCACTCATTGCTTGTCTCATACTCTGCTTGAATAAACCTCATTTACCAAAATCATTTCTTCCAATTTAAGAGATCAAACACTGATGTGATTTAATCTGAAGAGAGCAGCAACCTCAGTCTGTGCTGTGCACATCTCTCACACAAATCAAATTTCACCTCTACCTTTACAGTTCAGAACCTAAGATTTTTACCCAAATACTTTTGCTTTCCATTTTCTAAGCTTTTAATTTTGCCCATTTTTAATTTATTGAAATTCAGTGGGAAATCCAGTTATTATCTCAATTTCCTTTATTGGTTACTATTGTCTCCCTTCAATTTTACAAATGTTCAAATTTGAGATATTGCATACTTCTGAGAACAAAATTCTTCTGCAAGAAAAAAAAAACAGTAATCAACTTTTCTTCAGCTGTATTTTTCACAGGATTCAGATGATACTAATTAATAACTTATTAATGTATTTGTCCTTTTCCCACTGAAGTCCTACTCTAAGGTAACATTATTTATGAATCTGACTCTCAGTTCTCATAATTTAAACTATATGTCAGGAAAGTAAAAATCATTGCAAGTATCACCAAGCTGTAAAAGTTTCAACTTGCAAGCTAGTGATAGGCAAAATTGTTTAAAGACTAGTCTAATTAAATCTACATAGAATCACTAGCAGGTTGACTAGAAGGGAGTGGATTTTTCAGGTATGGATACTTTCAAATACTGTCTATGAAGTTATAAAGGGCTTACAATCTGTCATCCTAAAGGGATGCCACATTGATGAATTTACCAGAGTTAATCAATAAAGTATATCTGAGTATAAAGGAACATAAGTGTGAACACACATTTCTTTCCAACCTTATCATATCCCTATAAATAAATAAATAAATGAATCAACCAATAAAATTATTTAAGTACCCATTATATGCCAGATACTATGGTTAATGTTAGGAATGCAAAAAGAGTTAAAAGAAAGTCATTACCCTCAAGGAGTTTAGAATCTAATGAAGAATATGCCATTATCATCAAATATTTTGTGAGGTTTTAAATGATAGAAACAAGAATTTCATAGAATGAGAATGCATAGGTCAGTTATGATCAGCATTCTTCAATGCAGAGATTCACTGAAGCATTGAATTAATATGAAAGTCATCTTCATTAATGAATTGCATATTATCTCCCATCTACATATATGTATGCATATGTATGTGTATATGTGTATCTCTGTGTCTGTGTGTACACACAGAAGTTCTATCTATCTACCTATCTAATCTTTCTATAGTTACCTGCTGTCTCTATATAACAATTCAAACACCAAGAGAGAAGGGACTGTTTTTGCTTTTCTTTGTATCCCTACTGCTTAGCACAGTGCTCTGGCACAAAGCAAATATTTAATAGAGATTTGCTGAGTGGTAGATTTTAAAACCTATTAGTTATTTTTATTTTGGCCGTGTCATTATTCTTTTGTTATACAATATTTTGCCCCTTTCCTCCCCCCCCCCATAAGACAATTTGTCAACCTTCCTGTATTACTTTTAAAAAATTGTGATTTGTTCCAATTCCTATTTTAGGAATTGGAACAAAGTGCACGTGTGAAATCCATCTCTTGGCTGTTCACCATTTCTTTTTCTTTTTCTTTTTGGTTTTTGTTTTGGAGTCAAGTGAGGTTCAGTGACTTCTGGAGAGTCACACAGCTATTAAGCATCACAGGTCAAATTTGAGCTCAAATCCTCCTAACTGCTCTCTATTTAATGAGTCACTCAGTTGCCCCTTGTTCACCATTTCTTAACAAGTAGGGAACAGTGTCTTCTCTATCAGGTATCTGGAAGTCACTTTGACTATTATATTTATGTGGAATTCCCTTTACTTTTTACACTGTCTTCATATAACTAGAATCGTGTGAACTTATTCTTTTCTTTTAATTATTTTTTCCCATTGGTTCAATCGTGGTTTCTCATGATTCTCTCAATTATTCATATTTCATGTTCCTTACAGGGCAACAGTATTTCATTACATTTAGATGCCATTATTTGTTCATAGTATCATAGAATCATAGGTTTATGATTGAATTGATCATGATGAAAAGAGATTTGGAAGGCAATCTCAAACTTTTCATGTTAAGGATGATATACTTAAAGTACAAAGTTGGTTAAGTAACCCCAAGGTAGGTCACTGGACCTGGAATCAAGAAGGTACAAATTCACATATGGTCTCAGGCACTAAGTGTGTGACCCTAGGTAAGTCATATAACTTCTGCCTGCCTCAATTTTTCACCTATAAAATCAATATAACAACATCTACCTTCCCGTATTGGTTTGAAAATAAAACAAAATAATACTTGTCAAGCACTTTGCCAACCTTAAAGTATATTATTAATATTAATATTATTATTACATTATTATTACAACTAGTAAAAGTCTGAGGTGAGATTTGAACCTCAGATTCCAAGTGAAATACGTCACTATGCAATACTGCCTTTGTAAGCATTAATGGACATGCACTTCATTCCACCTTTTTCACTACAAAAAAATAGTGCTGTTATGAATATGTTTCTAGTTTCTTTAGCTCTATCAGCGACATCTTTGGGTTATAAATATAGTAAGGGGATTGGTGTATCAACAGCTATGTATGGTGGTGCAGCAGATAGAATGCCATCCCTAATTTAGGAAGACTCATCTTCCTGAGTTCATATCTGACCTCTGACATTTACTAGCTTTGCAACCCTGGGCAAATCACTTAACCCTATTTGCCTCAACTCCTCATCTCTAAAATGAGCTGGAGAAGGAAATGAAGAACTACTCAAGTATTTTATACAAGAAAACCCCAAATGGGGTCACCAAGAATTGGACAAGACTGAAATGACTACACAAAAATACCATAATAATGTTTACATTATATTATGTTGTTATATAATATATATTATATATTACATTATATTATAATAATGTTTACATTATTATAAATTGTTACAAATGTTACATAATTCTACTTTTCTCGAATTGGTGAGCTAATTCACAGCTTCCCTACAGCACAGTCTGTTCTCCATATCCCATATATTCACTAATTATTTAATAATGCGACCTTTTATACTGAGATCATTAATACATTATCACTTTAACCATGTGGACCTGGGAAGTCACTTACCCTCTGTCTGCCACAGCTTCCTCAACTATGAAATGGGGGAAATGATAAAACCTTCTTCCCAGAGCTATTTTGAAGCTCCAGGAGCTTAATGTTTCCTTCTTTAATTCCTCCCTGTGTGTAAAAGGATGTTCGTTCAAAGTTATTTCTTCCAAACTACCTTCTGTTTTCCTCAAGTTTCTTAATGAATGAAGATTCCCTTCTCTAGGAGCTTATGTTCTTAAATTTATCTAGTGTGGGTTGATGAATATGCTGAATTCTAGATCTTTTTTATCTACTTCATTTCAGTGGTCTATCTCTCTATTTTCTTTAACAAGCATCACATAATTTTAATTAATGCTTTAAATTCTGAGATTTGGTCAATGCAGGTTCTCAAGATAGGCTCTCTTCATTCCCTTCTCCCTTATTTTCAATCATTATCTACAGAAATCCCATGCAATTCAAAGTTCTTATGGAAATGACCTCTTATCCTTGAATCTGCCTTCTCCCCAGCCAGAATTAAAGTTTCTCTCATCTGAATTCCTATAACTATTAATACCACTCTTAAGACATCACATAATCTCTCTATACCGTAGTTATTTCTGTACATGTTTCATATCCCCAGGTAAATTGTGAGTTCCTCAATAGCATGGTTAATATCTTATGCCTCTTTGTATCCTTCATGGTACCTACCTAGCACAAAACCTTGCCTATAGTATGTGTTCAATACATATGAGTCAATTAAATTGATCCCAGATTAAAAATTCAGATTTTGACTACTGGTAGTTAATAACTTGTCCAAGAACATAATCCAAAACAACATGGAAAACAAAACTTTTTTGGTTCTCTACTTTATAGAAAGGTTCTGTTTACCGTGTAAGTAAAGCATGTTTGAACTTTTCTAGCTTGTGTTGCTGGACTCCAGGAAAGAATCAATTTCTTCTACACTTGAATATTAATCACTCTTGGTTTTGTTCTTCTGTTAAATGAGTTTCTCTACTTCATTTCACATATTTCTCATCTGTAACATTTATTCTAGGTTGGAATGTATTTACAATTTTGCCTAAAAATATTTCCTATTAGTATTCTATAGTTCCTTCTTGAAATTATGCCTGTATGACAATGTCTAGAGACATAGAATCAGTAAGTAACTGATATCTGAAATTGTGTTGAGGAAGACATTTTAACAGTATAAGATATACTCTCCCCTAGAAATTTTTCAGCCTGTACAAAAATGAAATTTTATTTACTATAGTCAACATGACAGAAACAAGCCAGATAATGATAAAAAAGAGAGCCCCAAACTCATGTTTTAAATGAATTTTTATGTGGTCACAATAAATCTATTAGCCGTCAGGACAGTGATGAATTAGACTTACAGTTAGCCCGGTTAAGCAACAAACATTATCTGCATTACTCATCTAGTGAACATTTCCCAGGGTCAACCTCCCTTTCCAGTGACAAGTATGGTACAGATTTATTTCAAAAACTCATAGGAACAGTTTTTTTCTTTGAGCTAAAGAAAATTTCTCCATTTTCTTTGAGAAAAAAAAAGAATAGTGAAGATGCTCACAGCTCTATAAAGCACTGTCAATCACTCCTGATTCTTGAAACACTTTCTTTTCTCTGCTTCCAAGAATCTGCTGAACCTTCACCTACCTTTTTGACCTCTCCTTCTGTCTCTTTGCTTCTGGTTCTCTTATCCACTAACTGTGGGTAAGAAATCCCTAGTCCTCATCCCTAGGCCTCTGCTCTTCCCCTTATCCATAACAGGCCTTCAGATGTCTGTTGACCTGCAAAATGAAAGATTGGTCATAATGACCCTTGAGGCTTCTTTCACCTCTCAAGAAATCTGTGATAGAAGTTTGGAAGGATAGACTTATGAGTGGAATGTCCAGAGGAGGTTGTGAGGAGGTAGAAGGTGTCAGATTTTCCTTATTCAATCCACAAAGGAGTTTTTGAAAGAGGTAAAATTGTAAACAGATAAGATTATAGATAGAAATATACTTAAGATACAGTGACTGATGTTTTTGTTCTCTATCCTTCAGCTAGAAATTCCTTGGAGGAGGGAATTTAAGGGGTCATTGTATGGTCTACCTGTTTTTTTTTTTACTTGTGGCAGATGTAAATCAAGGTAAATGCTATGGTTCTAGGCCAAAGAGAAGGCTACCAAGTATTGCCATAACTACACGTTAAAAAAAGTAATAATTTGTAAACTGTACTTTAAAATGTGCTATCTTGCAAAATGTATAACCTAATGAGAATTTATTTCAATTGAGAAAAATAATAAAGCCTTGGACCAGATATAGTCAATACTTGTCTGCTGCTAAATCTTTCCTGAGATCTAGATTGAGGGTAGGGGTAAATCATTTAAGAATTACATAGGTTCCACTGTAACTACAGCAAGTAAAATAACCCCTGGTAAACAAAAATCCCTAAAACAAGTTACAAAATCCAAAGAAAACACTCCACTGTAAACAAAAACTATCATTGAATAAATCAGTCCAGAGATTGTCACTTCAGACACTTGCTAGGTGTGTGAATCTGGACAAGTCACATAACCATATTTACTTCAATTTTCTTATCTGTAAATGAGCTGAAGAAAGAAATGGCAAACCACTCCAATATCTTTGTCAAGAAAACCTTCAAATAGTGTCTTGTGAAGTCAAACACAACTGAAATGAGTGAACAACACACATACATGTGTGCCTAGGTATATATACAGACACATGTACATGTATGTATGTATACATACTGATACACATATGTACACACCTGCATGCATGCCATATCAAAATGCCTAGCTTTATGTCAATTGACTGAAATTCAGGGGCAAATTCATAGGACCAAAGAATCATAGGTTTAGAGTGATAAAGCATTGTGGAACTATTCTATTTAATTCTCCTCATGTTAAAGATGGAAAAAAATAAATACTGCTCACACAGCAGTACAAATTCACACCAGTAAAAACAAAAATGAGCAAAGTCATGATTTGGGCCAAGCCTACTGGTACAAAATTTAATGTTCTTTCATTTTTTTTTAAAGTGACACCACTTTAGATTTCACCCAAATCAAATGGAACAAAAGAGCTTGGCTTACCCCTAAGCAGGATTTTATTTAAAAACATAAATAAATAAATAAAATACTTCCTATGAAAGTATCTAAATAGAACTAAGTACCACAAAAATTTTGGAACAATCACTTGAATGATATTTGTCCTGGGTTATGAAAGCCCTTGAGAAAGTATTTAGGTAAAGTATAAAATAATGCATATTAATCATAGATAATGGTAAAAATGCATTGAGTACAGCCACTTGATGGAAATCTTGATTGCACTAAAATGTTGTCTCAACAAGTATGAAAGAAACGTTGGTTGATGAAGAGTAGAAAAAAAAAAGTCAGCATTTCAGATGAAAGAGAATACTGAAGCTAATTATTAGATAAATTTTTTTATATATGGAGTCAAATCGCAGTCACTGAAACATAAAAAAAATTCTGATGTAATCATTCACCTAAGCAGCAATAATTTTTATTAAAACCTTGAATGCTAGCTTTCTCTATGTGACTTAAACACATAAAATTTTAAATTTGATATTCAATTTCCCTCATTATCATCTCATCACAGCCATATGCTTTAAAAAACTTCAGTTCTTTGAACAGTTATTTTTAATCCATTTGACAGATAGATATCATTGCAAAATTCTGAATACTTAAAGTGCATCTTTCTAAATGAAATAAACAAATTCAGTTTGCCACTGTGCTTAAGTTTACAGTTTTCAAAATTCACAAGGCTGAACTGGGAATATATTGCCCTATATAAGAAACATTAATGTGTCAGAGATAAAGTCTAAGGGTGTTAGGAAGGACTTATCTTCACAATATGGAAAAAAAAAATTAAAAATTCATGAACCATTCTTACATGTACACTTCTTTTTCCAATGGCAATTGTTGACTTAACAAAAGACTGCAAATGTTTGCTCAAGAAAATACTTTTATTACTACATCAAGCAAATAAAACCCTTTTCCTTGGTGCTATATCTAGAACTGAAATGCATGATTTGTTAACAATCAAATATACTTATAGAAATGCAAATCTATTTTCATATAGTAATAAATCAATGATATTCAAAGAAAAACTTTATCTAAAAAATTTTACTTCGGAAGATAAATGTACTTTATCATACCTCATGGATTTGATACCTAAAGGACTTTGCAAACCTTAAAGTGCTATAAAAATGCTAATTATTTTACAAATGCTAGCTATTATTTTTCTCAACATTCTTTACTCCTAGGGCTATTTACTGGAATTTGCTCTTTAACCAGTAATATTTGCTTGTTTTCAGTCTTGAACAATATTATCTGAGAATAACAAGTATAAATTTTAAAAGTTTTGTAATAAAGACACATACAACCCAAAAGTAAAGATTATTTTTCTTTTTAAGTTTTGTACCTTACAGACTATATTTGCTCAGTAGAAAAAGTACTAGATTTTCAGTCAAGAGACTAGTTCTGCTACACTACTTTGAGCCTCAATTTCCTTATCTGTAAAAATGAACAATTGGACAACATACCCACTAAGGACCCTTTCAGCTCTAGTTCTATAAATCTATGAATATATGAAGCACTAGCTACAGGTTCTATTATACCACAGTCAAATCATGTGCCCTTTCATTCATATATGTGTGTGTGTGTGTGTGTGTGTGTGTGTGTGTGTGTGTGTGTGTGTGTGTGTAATCCTGTTCCATCATAAAATTAAAGGAAATTTAGTGCCAGGCCTGAGTCATGAAGACCTGAACTCAAATATGGTGTCAGATATTTACTAACTATGTAACCCTTGGGCAAGTCATTTAACCTTTGTTTCTCTCAGTTTCCTCATCTCTAAAATAGAGATAATAATATTACCTACCTGACAGGATTGTTGCTTGGATCAAATGAGATGATCAGCAGAGTACCTGGCTCATAGTTAATACTATTAAAAAATTAACTATCATCATTATTTATTATTGTTAAATTATTTTCCATTTCTATTTCTTGTGACAGGCTATCTATATTCTACAGATCACTTCTTCCTCCTACTGGTATCTCTTTTCTCCCATGTCTAAAACCCAAAGTCTAGAACTTTCCACACAAGATTTTCCCATGTCCCATCTGACCCCTTGTGCTTCCCTGCCTGAGACAATAGTGGGAAGTAGGGAAGCTAAGAGAAACCCTTTCCTTTCTCAATAAAACGCAGGGTCGTCTTCTGCATCCTTGATGTAGGAAACAGTGATAGGTCCCAAAGTCCTATCCATTGAATAGGTCTTCAGAAAAAAGGAGGATTTTTTTGTGAAATAATGCATCAGATCCAAGATGTGGCTTCTTTCATGACAAGTGTGCAGTCCTTCCATGACCCTAAGATGATTTTTGGCTGAAGCTCTGTCTGTAATCTTTTCTTTGTCCTTCCTGGTCACAGACTATTCCAGTTTATCTTTTTCATTTGAAGGAGGAAACAGCACAGGAGACACTTGCTGTCCTTGTGTGCTTCCCTTTTTGCCCTTGTATCTTCCTGTGAGCTTGCAATCCTGCATGTCTCTAGTTAAGCTACCTATCTTTCCTTTAAACATGCCAAATAATAAACAGAGATAAACTGGTATAATTCTTCTTCAAAGATCCCCTCCCTCTCTTTAAATATTAGAGCAGTGGATTGCCCAAATGTCAAATTATGGTTAGTCTCCTCACAGTCCATATCTCCTAGTATTGTCATACTAATTTTTTTAAGTTGCTTACAAAATCTTCTTAATTCAGTGTGTATTTAGTTCAAGGGCCTCTAAGAAAAAGCAGTCATCAAATCAAATCAATGTATATTTATTGAGCCTCTGCCATACTCAAAAAAGCCTTGTACAAGGCACTATAAGTGATACAAATTATCAAAGACTTAATAATTTATAAAAAAGATAATAGATGATCTATTTATATATTTGGTATATGTAAATATTATAAAATAAAGTAATAAACAGATAGAAATATATTACATATCTTCATATATCAATACATATATATTTCAAACAATCGATTGACTAACATTTATCAATTTTTACTATATGCCTGGAATTGTGCTAAGCCCTGGGGATAAAAAGTAAAAGCAAAAAGGATCTCTTCTCTCAAGAGGTTTACACACATGGGGTGGCATGTAGAAGGGGGGAGAAAATACACCTATATTGGAATGTACAAGATGCATGCAGAGTAGATGGTAGGGAGCCTCAGAAAGGAAGATACTAGGCACTGGGGTTATGAGGAAAATCCTCTTGTAAGAGACTCCACTTGAGTCATTTTAAAGGAAGCCAAGGTCTCAAAGTGGTTAGCAGTCATAAGGAAGAAATTCCAGGGACGGGGACAGCCAATGCAAAGACATGGAAGTTGGAGAACTGAATGTGAGAAAAAGCATGCTTGCTAGTCTGGCTAGACAATTGGTGTAGGGGGAGAGGGGTGATGTTTAAGAAGACTGGAAAGACAGGAACAGGCCAGAGTGTGAAGAACTTTAATTGTCAAACAGAGGAGCTTAATGTTGATCCTAGAAATAAGAAGGAGTCATTAGATTTTATTGAGAAGTGGGCTGGCATGGTTACATCTTTGCTAAATACTTTGTCCTACAGAGGATGTATAGGAGTTGGGAGATACCTGGAGGAAGGGAATACAATTAGAAATCAATCGAAAGAGATGAGGGGAGAGATGATTGGGGCCTGGAAGAGGATATAGTCTGGGTGAGTAGAGAGATAAGGTAGAGAAAGAAATGGCAAGATTTAGCACCTAATTAGATAGTTGGGGCAAGCAAGAGTGAGTAGTCCAGTATGGCACAGAGGATGGAAATCCAGGTGACAGGAAGGATAGTGTTGTCCTCAAAAGGAATAGTAAAGTTCGGAAGGGAGAGGGTTTTACAGGGAAAACATTAAGTTCTATATGGAATATATATGTTCATCCTGTCTGACTCTTCATAACCTCATTTGGGGTTTTATTGGCAAAGATAATGGAGTGGTTTGCCATTTCCTTCTCCATTTCATTTTACAGATGAGGAAACTGAGACAAACAGGGTTAAGTGGCTTTCAAGGGTCACAGAGCTTGTAAGTGTTTAAGGCCGAATCTGAATTCAGGTTTTCCTGACTCTAGGGCTGGTCCTCTATCCACTGCACCACCTAGCTGCCCCAATGAGTGGGACAGGGAATCAATTAAGGAATAAAAGCATTATTTTATTGCACCGAGTGTCTAGTTGATATTGGTGATCATAAATGTGTAGTGAACCAGTCAACAAAGCTTTTGATTTATCTCCAGGTCCCCTAAGCAGCATGTGAATAGCAGTGAAGGGGCAACTAGGTGGTGCAATGGATAGAGTACCATCCCTTTATTCAGGAAGACTTGAATTCAAATCCAGTCTCCAACATTTATTGTTAGTATGACCCTGGGAATGTCACTTAATCCTGCTTTCCTCAGTTTCCTCATCTGTAAAATGAACTGGAGAAGGAAATGGCAAACCACTTCAGTATGTTTGCCAAGAAAACCTTAAATAGGGTCACAAAAACCCTACACCTCTGAAAATGACTGAATAACAAAAACCAAGAGTAGGAATAGAGGAGGCAGATGGTGGGAGCAATCCAAGCTCATATTGTGGCAATTTCTGGTCACCATCAATAGGAGGAAAGAACAATGGATGCAAGAGGATCAGATAATTGAAGTTTTGAAGTTATTCATTAGTAGTCTATATTGGTAAAATAGGAGGGCAGAAAAGGAGTAAATATTTACTGAATATTTAAATGTACTTGTCACTGTGCTAATTATTTTACAAATATCTCAGTTAATCCTCACAACAACACTTTGTTGTGTGTATCATTATTAGGCCCATTTTACAGTTGAGCAAACTACTGAGGGGAACAGAGGTTAAGTGATTTGCCCAAGGAAACAGCTGGTTAAGTATCTGAGACTAGATTTGAACTCACTTCTTCCTGACCCTAGTTTTGGAATTCTCTCCCTACCATGCCACCTAGCTTTAAGCTAGGAATGCAGTCAGCTGACCCCTGTGGGTGAGAGGAGGGAGAAGAGAGTAGGGAAAGGATTGGTGTTCATTCTGAGGTTGAAGATTAAATTTAGAAGGAGTAAGGCATAGGGAGAGATGAAAAGATAAAGGATTGTGAGCAGATAAAAGGAATCTTGGAATTCTTGAACATGAAAGCATTTTACAGGTGTTGTCAGTTGGTCTTCCCAACAATCCCATGACTTAGGTAATGTGAATATTACTATACCCATTTTAAAGATGAAATAAAGTGACTTGCATGAGGTTACACACGTTGTGTTTGAACAATAATTTCATAGAATCCTAGAAATTCAAAGTTAAAATGAATCATTTAGAAGTCATGCATTTCCCTCTTCTTTATTTCATCTCATTTAAATATCTTCTCCACCATCTTCACTCTCACAAGAAAAGTTGGCTTCTTTTGCCAAAGAAAATCATACATTATGCACCATCTATCTCATCCCTCTCAATTTTCTTCAGCAGATTTTTGTAAAGCATAAATCTATGGCATGCACCACCATCTCCCACCTCCCAAAACTCTCCAATGGCTCATTATTAATTCTAGGATCCAAAATAAAGTCATCCATTTAGCATTAAAAGACCTTCCCCCTTAAAATCTTCTTAGACTTTATGCCCTCACAAATACTTGGAACTTTTCAGTGACCCTGGACTACTTGCTTTTGTTCTTAACTTCTGCAAGAACACTTTCCCAGTTTCAAATACCCGTTCCTTCTAAGATTACCTTCCATTTACACTATTCATCTTTTGTTGTACAATTATTTATATGCCATTCCCCTCCCCCATTAGAATGTGAGGTCCTCAAGGGAAGGCACCACATTTTCACCTTTCTATAAATCTAGGATTAAAGAACAATAGTTGGCACAAAGCAGGCAAACTGACTGAATTGACCTAGATTGACTCTCTCATTTTACAGATGAGGAAACTGAAGTAAAAAGAGGGTAACTGACTTGCCCAAGGTCTGATCAGCAGTAAGTAGCAGATCTGGGTTTAAAATCTATGTTTCCTGACTCTTAGTCCAATGGTTTTTTTCTACTATACCATTGTTGCTTAACGATAAGAGATAGTCATGAAAAATTTAACACAATGTCAGTATATACTAAAAAGACAAAGAATAGATACAGACAAAATGTCATAAGAGTTTATATGAAAGAGAAATCATTGAGGGTCAAGTAACCAATATTGAGAGATCTGGAAGGAAATTAGGATAGTAGTGGTGTTATGATTGCTATGAATGGTTAGAAAATAAACAGAAGCTGAAAAAAATATTCTTAGAATCACAGAATTCTAGAGTTGACATGGACCACAGAAACCATTTTTCTAAACTGCCAAGTCAGGCTCCACTTAACAAATTACATGATAAGTGGTCATCCACTTTTGATTGAAGAAATCAGAGGAGGACAGAAAAGAACCCATTACCTTGGAGTCAGTCAGGGATGTGCTGGAGTTTTCTCTAGCTTAGAGCAGATTGTTAAATTTTCTGAGTGAGCAGATACACTTTGGAAGTTAGCAGACAAAAGTCAGGGTTCAATTTTTGTTTTGTTGATTGTCTAGATTCAAGAAAGTATTAGTAATGCATGTTAAATGTAAAAGTGTTTGTGTGCCCTTCCCTGTTACCATCCTCCCCGCAAGATTCCAATTTATCAGTATACCCCTGTGATAATCTATAAACATAGCTTAAATTCTGAAGAAGTGATACAAAAGACATAGGTTATTCAATCATGAGATTGAGTCCTGGTGATTGGAGGCCAACAACCACAACCATGAAAACCACAAAAATTGGCATTTAAGTAGCATGTTACAATTTGCAAAGTTCTTAACATCCCTTATTTCATTTGAGCTACACAAAAACCATGGAGTAAATTCACTCTACTTGTAAATATCTCTAATTGTTCTAGAGTTTCTTCTTTATCCCATATCTGAAGTTATGGCTTGATTTTTGGGATATATTGGTGTTTTAATTATTTTAAATCAGATATTATTTTAAATGTGTCACTGTTGTGCAAACATAAAAACAAAGATTAGGAGTAGAATCTGTTAAGGAAAGTATATGTTTATACACACACACACAATTATAGCTGGTTGGGGCAGGAAAGGGGAAGTAAGGGGGAGAATAGAACAAATTTAAATGTGTACAGAAAAGAACAGAAGAAAATCCACAAGGAAGCAAAGAAAAGATGGACAATTCTCAACACAATGCATAATATTTAAAATATAGGCTTTTTTGAAATGGAAATTTCTGGCTATGTTTTGGAATTATCTCTTATGTCCTCCTGTACACAGGACTTTTTTCATATTTTATATTTAAATTTAATATTTAAGTTTGTAATGTTTCTTTTACTTTTCTTATTTTGTTTTAACATTAAAGTATAAAATGAAAAATAAATTTAAAAGTATATAAATGTTCTACAGTCACATTATCAGATAGAATATTTAAAATAAACCAGGACAGGGAGTGAAAAGAACATTGACTTCATAATAGGAAGTTCTAGTTTTAAATCCTAGTTTAGTTCTTAGCTGTGTGACAGGTAGGTGAGTCATTTAACATCTATGGGACTGAATTTTCTTATCTTTAAATAGACAAATAATATCTAGAAATTCCACATCATAGACTGCTGGCCTCAGTCAGAAAAGCCTGAATTCAAATCCCACCTTCAGCACAGATTGAATATGTGATACTGCACAAGTCATTTAACCTCTAAGTGTCACCCAAATTGGGTGCCACTCTGTATTTTTAGATACAGGTTTCTCAAGCGGGAATGCCTCTTACCAATAAATTCATAACTGATTTAAAATAATAATATCAATATCTACATTACCTACCTCACAGGATTACTGTAAGGAAAGTACTATTTTTGTTCTTAGAATTCTGTTCAAATCCAAAGTATTATTAATAATGGAGTTTAGTTGCCTTGAAAATGGGAGTTCATATATTCAGAGGACTTTGGGGGCATCAATGGGATGGGAAAAAAGCTTTGCACCAGAGACACAGGGCTAAAGTGCATGATAATTTAGGCCATTCTGCCAAATAACTTGGAATGGCATATAAAGGCTGGACAGTACTTCAAGAAAAAGATTAGTGCCAAAGGTCACAAAAAAGCATTACCATGTTAAAGACAGAATTCGATTTAAGGAATAAATAGTGATACAGGTCAGGTTTTTTTTTTAGCAGTAATGACAAGGACTGTACATGCCAGAGGTTGTGGAAGGAAACTGAAAAGAAAAAAAAAAGGATGAGTCACGAAGAAATAAAATATGGTCAAGCCCTATTAAAAAAAAAAACCTACAGAGAGATGTAAGAAGAAATATAAGTTGGGGAGAAATAATGGAGGGGTCAAAGAAATAGAAAAAGTGATTTATGTTAATGTACTTTAAAAGTCAATAGTTTTACTGACTCTTAAGTTTAAAAAAAAACCAAAACACCTGGACTTTGGGGTTACAAGTCACTATAACTGACTTAATGAAAAGGGTAATTGGAAAATATTTTTTAAAATAAAAATAATTTATTTTAGACCTATATAGTAATTTTAAAATTATATTGCTGCAGAAAATTATGTGATAGTCTGTATTTTATTTTTCCCCAGGTTTTCCCATTGGTAGTCATGCATAAAAGTAATAGAACAATCCTTTAACTTTAAAAATTTCACATTTAGGCAACCCTGCAAGTGAAATGTATTTGGGGGATAAAATATTCATTAAAAGGGATCAAAGAATTAAGAAATAGGATAATATAACTTTGAGAGCTGAAAGAGACATTAGACGTCATCTAAGCAATTCCTTTTTTTTACAGATGAGGTGACTGAGGCTCATAGGTTAAATGACTTACCCAAGGAAGTATGAAAATTATGAAAATTGCTTTTCTGTAAGTGCTTAAGTTTCCATTTGTTTCTAATTCCATAAAGTGAGGCAGTGATGCTGAACATCCTGGAAATATCCATGGGGTTTGTTGTTACTCTAATGACTTTGGGCAGGTCATGAATGTATCAATAGCAACAATAACATCAACCATAATAATGACTTGCACCTGTATATACTCTACAATTTATAAAGTCCTTCTCCACTTGTCAGCTCATCTGATATTCATGACATGAGTTGGGTAGTATAATGATTTTATATATGAGGAAGTGGAAGATCAAATTAGGTATTGCTATTAATTTCAATAACAATTACAAGAGTAGCTAACACTCATATCGTACTTACTATTTCTAGGATCTAATGCATGCTCTACTAATCATTGTACTAAAATTTTCTTATTTGACCTTCACAACAACCCAGGGAAATGGGTCCTATCATTATCCTCATTTTATGGATGAAGAAACTGAGGTAAACAAAGGTTAAGTGACTTATTTGCCCAGGCTCAGATTGCTAGGAAATGTCTGAGGTTGTGATTTTAACCAAAGTCTTCCTGGCTTCTCTCCACTGTGCTATTTCACAGTCCTTTAATATAATAATAATAATAATAATAATAATAATGATAGCAAACAACATCTTAAGAGTAAGTGTAGCTAGAAAGGCAGACTCAGAGTTAGTTAACCAGGTTTTGGTTCAAAGCATTTGCTCTGATGCATCCTTTCTCAGTGATTCTGGACAAATCAGTTTACCCTCAGTGCTCCACATAACTCTCTAAGACTAAAGTGGCAAAGCAATTGCCACCCTACACCGGTAGTGGGAGTTACTTCATCGGAAATTCCTTGAAACTATAGGTCCCTACAAAATAAGTAATAGCTAGTATTTACACATTACTATGTAGCTGTTTTCTCTATGTGAATTGGAGTTACAATTTACCAATGAAACCAAAGATCTGGAAGGGTTAAAGATATAGCTATCCCTTCCACATTGTGACATTCTCCCTTGCAGTTTCAATATATCATGGGCTGGCATAAAAAATTGAATGGGAATGTGGGGGGAGTTTCACAGAAGCCTCAGACAACACCTGAAGGCTTGCAGATAACACAGAAAACTATATATGTGTGTGTATATTTTATATATATGTATATATATGTATATATATATAAAAGATTGTATAATATCAACCCCAATTTTGCAATAAAGTACTGTAAACAGTATGTTAAAAAAAATTCAGACTGCTGGTACAAAGGGAGAACCAAATTTTTTTTATTTGAATTTTCCAGATCACAGAGGTGCTGTGCCCCTAACCCCCACAATGTGGAAAGGATAATTATAATTGTGCATACATACATACATAAGTACATATATGTGTGCTTATACACACACACACACATATATATACAAATATCTCTATGTCTGTGTCTGTGCTGGTGATATTTAACAACTGGTTTTCTTGAAGGGGGCAGGGGTGACTATACACTTTTAAAATTAATTTACATTTTCCCTCACTTTCTTTATATCAGACAATTAACAAATAATAAACCAAGCCCTGATTTGTGGATAAATAGAAATACTCTTGCTAAAAATTTACCAGAGATCTAGAATGAGCTGACTCCAGCTTACCCCTGCCTCTATAAATAGTACATATGTGTCTTATGGTGGAAGGTTAGCATTCCAAAAAATAACCTTGTGAAATAGGTAATACAGGCACCATTATCCCCATTTTCAGCAGAGGAAACTGAGAGTCAGTAGGTATAAGTGATAGTTTTCACCGATAGGTTATGTCCCATTTTCAATTTTGAGTCTGTCAGAAACTAACAAAAGACACTGAATTCCAAGCAAAACCTACCTGTGCTGTAAGGAGGAAGCATATACTTCATCAAAGATAGTCAAGGAGTGAAGTTGTGGTGGGGATAACAATGTTTTGCTCATTCATAATTCACAAAGTATCTTCTGGTGAATTTTGAACCAAGACCTTGAAGTAGTTTCTCATAGACAACATTCCAGAATATATCCATCTCCACTTTCTTCTGTCCCCATGGGCCTATATCTCTTTGCCCTCTACACTTGTTCTCTTTATGTACTGTGATGTGTAATTTCACAGAAATTTCTTACCTTATAAAATCTATCCTCATAAAATTAAAGCTTATATTTAACTCAATAGATTAAAATCAAAACTTACACTTAATACACTAGAAAACCATGCATAGTTTTATATGAATATGTAACTATATATATATGTGTGTTTCTCTCTGAAAAATATAGATATATATACATATGTATATGTGATTGAGTCTTATGAATATATATACACAAAACACATACATACATGCTAGATAAAGTATACGTGTATGTATGTATATATACATTCATTTCAACATAAAAACACTTATTGATAACATGTATATAACACTTTAAATTTTGCAAAATGTTTTCCATACATTATCTCATTTAATCCTGTTAACCATCCTGTAATGGAGATGATGATATTATTTCCATTTTACAGCCGAGAAAACTGAGGCAAAAACAGGCTAGGGACTTTCCCAGGGTCATAGAGCTAATAGGTGTCTGAGTCAAAATTCAGACTCAAATCTTTCTAACTCCAAGTCCAGTATTATAGTTATTGTACTACTTACTACATTCTCTCTTTGTCTCTGTCTCTGTCTCTCTGTCTCTGTTTCTGTCTCTGTCTCTTTCTCCTTCTCTTTCACCCACATGCATATATATGCATACCCATATGTATATGTAAACACTCATAAATGCATATACAAATGCCACGCATATATAAGCACATGTATATTATATTTTATGTGTGTGCATATATGCATTTTCATGCATGAATATTTTTATTGAAATAATAAGAGCCATAAAAGTATTAAGCCATTTCCTCAAGTGAACTTATTCTAGTAAATAACATTTTCATAGGGAAAGTAATTTTGTCAGGGTTTTAACTCAGTGTTGACACAGACTGATAGCAAAGGAGGCAGACCAAGTCAAGAGAACTAGGTTGTAACCTCAACTTTTTCACTAATTATTTATGTTTTTACATGTTGTTTCATTTTTTCAAGTTTCTTTAAGGAGAAAATGAAAAACTTGAGTTAAAAGAACTTTTAAAGTCCTTTCAATTTCAAATTTCTATTATTTTTTCTATATGGCTTTTTTTTTTCTAATCAGTGACTATTGCTACTTTCCAAATTCCTAGAAAGTGAGTTCAGTTGGCTCTGACAAGACAAACCAGTCACACTGTCCTTGTTGACCTTTTCTCTCTTTCCAGAGGCAGCACAAAAAAACTTTGTGTAGTGCCCTCTGAACAGAGGACAACATATGGGAGAGAATAAACAAAATGTTTCTTTAAATCAGTGGAGCCCTGAAAATAAGCTTAATGAGATTTATTATTGCAGGGCCGTTACAGGAATGACTAAATAGGCAAACATGAATTATAAATAAGTTGATGTTATCTGTCATCTTCTTTGGGAATTACAATTATCCCATCAATCTAAACTGGTTGGCCATGATGTGGTGGTATGATTTACTAGTAATGAAATGGGTGGTTAACTCAATCACAGAGAGCACCTTCTGGATTCTAGATACATTCAAAAAAAGTACTTCTAATAAGATATAAACCACTAGGTCATTGTCTTGGTATAAATGAATTCAAAATTAAACTTTTATTAAAATGTAGATTCTATAAATGTTTACTTTGAATTTTTAAATAAAAATATCCCAGAAGACACTGGGAAAAGGTAATCACTCTAAATTCTTCAATTTTACAAATTGATTTCTTTTTCCTTTCTTTTCAATCAGTATCCTTGGAAGATGGACCATAGAACAAATCCCGCTTGTCTGTACATGTAGCAACAAATTCCTTTACAGCAGAGCAATATTACCTGGACACACTACACTAAGTTGACTTGATATAACTGACACAGATCCATTTTTTTTCAATTGGAAAACTGGATTTGGATTAGAAAATGAGCTCTTTTGAAGCAGGAATCATTTCAGGAAAGCACTTGTACTCTATCTCTGTGTTTCATATTTGGGATAAGAAAAAAGACAATTACCATCCTCAAAGAGTTTGCTATCTAATGAGAGAGACAAGAAGCCACCTGATATGGAAAAAAAAACCAAGTTATTTGGAGGATACATAAATAATATAGAAGGGGAAGGCATTGGAAATAAAGGAGTAGCTACAGTCCAGCTTTGAGAGATTAGATTTTAGTTGGAACTTTAGTTTCACTCCTTGCGTTTTTTTATCTCCAGCACCAAGCCTCCCACTGGAAACACTTCCCTCTACCCCCTCCCCATAACTTTCCATCCTTCCCGTTTTCATATCTCTTCAATGTATTGTCTTTCTCATTAGAATGAAAGCTCCATGTGGACAGGGAATTCCATTAATTTGTTTGTTTTTGGATCCCCAGTATTTAGCACAACATCCAGTTCAACTTAATATGTGCTTATTTCCTTTTTTGTTGTTTACGTAAGATATTGTTGAAAATAAATGGAAATACAATTTTACTTTATATGTATAAAATATCTAGGGGAATAGAGTGACATAAAAATATAAGGGCAAAATGGAAAGAGGTTCACTAAAGTCTTAAATTGCAGCACAATACTTTGGATTAGTAGTCAATGTGATTATAGCTGAACTTCAAGAAAACAAATCAGTCAACTACATAAAAAGAGGAAAATGTATGGATACTATTTTCTGATACAGAAAAGAAAAGATTGGAGAAAGCGCTACTTAAAGGCTCACTCATCTATCTGGAGGTGGTCAAAAGTTACATTGAAGCATAGAAGCTGACACAGTCTGCCATACTGTAAGGTGATGAGAAAAAAAAATGAAATAGCTAAAATGTTAAAAACTTGAACTAGAACAGTGGCAATGGAAACAATAATAATCACAATAGCTTGTATTGATGTAATAATTGAAAGCTGAGAAAATGCTTTCCATACATTATCATTTTTGTTCCACCCAATCCTGAGCTAGATAATGCAAGTGTTAGTATACCTCTAATATCGTGAACAACTGGCATACAGAACGTTCAAGTCACTTTTACAAGGTCATAAAACTAGTAATTATCAGAAATTTTATCCATGTCTTGAACTCAGAATACTTTTGGGTATCTCACTTTGCTTAATGGAAAGGAAAGTGAGGTAGTTACAAGTGACCAACAAACACTTTTCAATTGTATATCTAGCCCAATGTTATGTTTTTATTGTTAAATACATTTAGAAAAACAAAGACATTTTTGACTCCAAAAATGATAAATATTAAAGGTCTAAGTTTGATTCACAAACACAATACAATGCCTATAGACACATAAACATAGACACACAGTATAGTATTTATGCAGACACACATATAGTTAAACAAACATATATATATATATATATATATATATATACACATAGATATATGTTTTGAAATTTTAAAACTTTTTTCCCTAAAATTATTTCTTTTTGACTGAAAAGGAATTGGTATGTAAAAAATCATCTTAAAATGGCATTATATAACATTAATTGTATCTAACAAAATAAAAATACCTGCCATAAAACATTTTTACAACCACTAATCACAGTGTATAGACAATCTGAGCAATATTTTGTGACCTATTGCAGAAAAGAAATAATTCTTTGAGCTTTCAAAATAATTAATGTGTATAGATTCCTAGGAGTTTTTCCAAGGCATTATTCAATAGAGAGAAGATAGTGGAATATTTACATTTCTACCAAATAACCATATTTTGAAGCCAAGTCATTTTAGAGTCCAACATCAAAAGTCTTTACTCATCTACCTGCAAGGAAGTTCTGTGTGTGGCCAAAAACTACACTGAAGCATTATAGTCTGCCATATTGTATAAGGGGCTAAGGTGATGGGGGCGGGGGGGAACAATTCCATTTATATTTGTACATATACAATTGCACCTGGTGGTTCTTTCTCTCTCCTATTTATTTGGTGAAGGCAATTTCAAATTCATCTCATCTGAAATTAAAGTCTTGAAAGCTTTTCCTTTCTCCCACCTTTCCTCCATCCCATCCTCTTTTCCTCCCTCTGGCCTTCATTTCTTCCTTTCTTCCTTCTTTCCTTCTCTTCTTTCCTTCCTTTCTGTCTCCCACCCTTCGCTCCTCCTTTTACATCCTCTTCCTTCCATCTTTCTTTCCTTTCTTCTTTCTTTCCTTTCTCTTTCTTTCTTTCAAATCTAAGACAACAGATTTTCCACCTGAATAGAGTTTGCATGAATGTGACAAGAGGATACCACTTCTTCCTTTAAACCATTGTTATAGAGGAACAAACTGGATTGATTGCTCAATTTTGAAATCAGTGAAAACTAGGGAGAACTGTTTGAATTGTCTTTAAACAAACTCTTGCCCAACTCCCATGTTTTAGATATTTGATTTTTGTGGCAAAGAAAACCTGACAATTGTTTTAAAAATCAATTGAATACGATAATAGAAAATGAAAGTGTCTGATGGCTTAATTCCTGACTGATGTCAGCAAGTCCCTTTTCAGCTATTCCTGTGAGGGAAAAAGTGACAATCATGGTTCTACAATAATATAAGGAAAATGTGCAGTAACCTCAAGGTTATTAGCAGAAATGCCACAACACTGAACATAGGTTTCACTTAGAAGATGAATATTTTGCATCATCTTGTAGAATACAAGAGTACTTTCCAGAAATTTCCATAACTTCTTTCCCACTCAAATGTCAGGGATTTCTGTGAGGAAGAGGGTAATACCAGAATAGGTCACACATTTTGAAATACTGAGAATCTCACACACATACTAAAAACTACATTGCTGACTTTAACATTTATATTGTTTTAGGCATGAAAGAGAACACCAAACTTCCCAATTGTAACCTATACAGAGCAGCCACAGTACTAGTGCATGGCAACCACAGCAGGATTCTAAGATGCCAAAAACATAGAGGGAATATATAAAATTATCCCAGGCTGTGTTTCCTCCCTCTCACTGGTCACATCCCAGGTGAGTTCCTTCCCATTCCCTGACTACTTGCATCATTGGCACCATCCTTCTCCTCCTCTTCCTAGTCATCATCATAACAACAACCCCCATCTATGCCTCTGTACCCACCATACCCTCAGTTAGAAATTAGCAGAGGGACAGGTGGTAAAGAGTCATAAAAAAGGCAGTGAGATGGTTTTCAAGTTATTTAACAGTAATTCAACAGCATATATAAAATTACTTTTCAAATATCTTACAATAGCTGCCATTATGTTACTGTTGTTTTAGTTTAAAAATATTTTTTCCTGTTTGGATGACCCATGGAGAGTAAACCAAATTATTCACTACTATAAATCATTAGAACCATGGTGGTGAAAATCTCTGTTTTCTCAAGACCTGTCCCATCATCACCATATGGGCTATTATTATATTATTAAATATCAGGAATCTTTGCAATGAAAATTTATGAACTCAGCCTGCCACTGTCAAATACTGTTATATTCAGTAACCAAAGTGCTTTGGATTGCTATAGCATAGTATTGACTTGAATTAGGATGATTTGATCATTTTAGGACTAAAGATTTATGGCATTAAAAAAAAAGACAAGTACAAATGAAAGTTAGGCTCTCCTGCTGCTTTTTAAAACCATTCTATATGCTGATCATATGTGGCAAAGAACTTCAAATTGCTCTCTCACGTAAAAGGATATTGCCACTGAGATAAAATGCTGACATTTCCAAGACTAGCACAGAGCTCCGTCTGCTACAAGAGCATCAGGGGAGAAATTCTTGAACATCTGAGGACCAACAATGTAGAAGGAAATACAGAGAATTATTTTCTATTTACTGATTGAGCAAAGATTTTATGATGGAGTGTAGATTCCATATCCAAAAAATTGCAAGTCTTTGAAAATATTAAAGCAGAGAGTTGAAATTTTTTTAGGAACCCAGGGATATATTTGTTCCTAAATAGCCTGACATACTTAACTTTTTACAGGACATTAAGTATAGATGCTCTAAACTTTAGTTATACACACACTCATACATATAGACACATTTTGCATGCATGTATGCATAGACATACATATTTGAATGAATGTTACACATATATATGTGTGTATATATATGTATATACATTCACAATTTTTTTCTACTGTTCACAAATAAGTGCATCAATTCCATCTCCCCTCAGGACCACAACACCCTCCCCCAAACAATGTATTGTACTGGTCATTCACTATGAAATGTCCCAGTGCTCAGAAAGTGATAAAGTTTGATTAAGGGAATAATTCCTTTATTCAAGTATAATGGATGACTTACATAAATATATGTAAAATACTATGCTTGACATAAAGGGAGAGATACAAATATTGAATAAGATCATGTCCCTAGATGAAAGTAGTTTCATTGTAGTGAAGCAAAGTGGAATAAAGGAAAATAAGCAGGATTTGAAATCAGAAGACACTTAAATTTTAATCTTGCCTCTAAAATACCAGCTATGTAACAGTGAGCACATCACTTCATTTCTTGGAATCAGATTTTCCCTGTCCCTTAATAAGTCAAATGTAATCACATGGAACCTGTGGTGAGAAGAGTTTGCTGAATGGGTGAAGCAGGAGGGGACGGAGCAGAGAAAAAGCCAGAGCATTTAGGGCAGTGAGAGAGAGAGGATCCAGGCAAGGAAACAGCTAGAATTGTGAGTGTTTGTTTGTAGGAAGGCCTGAGCACAGGCAAGGCTTTGGGATGATGTAGTTCTCTACAGTGATAATGTGTATTAACTCCTTTGTTGCTATGATTGATTTGGCTTTCTGGTGTCTGAATAAATGTTCTACTTCGGTCCTATACATGGAGAATATGTTATATTTTGTGATTCAGAACTATGCCAGTATATTCATAGTCGCCGTCAGTGCTGTGAATATTGCCTTGGCAATACACTCATCTGGAAAATGGTGATAATAATAAGGAAGAAAACAAGCATTATTAAGTGTCTATTCTGCTAGGCACTGTGCTAAACTATTTTAAAATATCTAATTTCATTGTTATAACAACCCTGGGTGGTAGGGTGCCATTATTATTCCCATTTTACAGTTGAGAAAAGTAAGGTAAACAGAGATTTAATGATTTGTCCAGGTTTACACAGCTTGGATGTATCTGAGGCCTGACTTGTACTCAAGTCTTCCTGACTCCAGATTTAATGCTCTCTTTATCTTATGACCTAGCTTTATCTTATGAGTAGAATCTTCCTCTCAGAGTTGTTGGGGGATCAATTAAAGTAATTTGAGAAATGCTTCGGAAATTTCAAAACATTATGAAAATATCAGTTATGATTACTGGTTATGATATATAAAAACTAATACAAACTACCAAAAATAAGTATATTAATGAGATAGAAATGCAATGTAACACAAATTCTAAGGAAAGAAAGGATCTGTAAAGGCTTCTTGGTAAAGATAGCTTTTCAGAAGGCATAAGCAGATAATAGAAACTCCAGAAATTTGAAATGGCTTGAACATGGATGTGGAAACAGGAAAATAAAGATGTGTTTGGGGGACTTTTTCCTCACTGAAAAGTGACCTATTACTGTCTGCTTTAAATACAGCGTGTTCTAAAATCTTTAGAGAAGTTTTGAACTTTAACAGCACTAAAACTTTTTGGAACACCTTGTTTCAAAAAGACCTTGTAATACATACAATCTCCTGTCTCCATGTCATTGCACAGACTGTCTCCCAAGTCAGGACTACATGACTGTACTTCATGTTAAACTTGTATATTCCTTAGCTGTCGTCAAAACTCATCTCAAATGTCACCTTCAACCTGAAGCCATTCCGAATAGCCACAGCTGCCTATGTCTCACCTCCAGGAAAATTATTTTGTATTAAGTTAAAAAAAATTGCATTTGTACATACATGTTTCTTTTTCCCCCTGATTGAATGTAAGCTCCTTGAGGACAAGGAATGCTTTTTTTTTCTTTGTATCCCAGAATCAAACATAGTGCTAGGACATAGCAGTAGTTTAATAAACACTTATTGATGAATTGGATGCTCAAGACTTTTACCATGTTTTCAAATTTATTGATTTTATCCTTATATGATAAACTCATTGAAGTTTCAGTCAGGGACCTTTTTTTCTTTCTTTCTTTCTTTTTTTTTTTTGCTTTTTGGAGGGCAATTGGGCTTAAGTAACTTGCCCAAGGTAACATGGCTAGGTGTGTGTGTGTGTGTGTTTTTGTGTGTGTAGAGTGTCTGAGGCCGGATCCAAACTCAGGTCCTCTGGACTCAAGGGCCCGCACTGTACTCACTGTGTGACCTAGCAGCCCTTTTGTTTTGCAGGGCAATTGGGGTTAAGTGACTTGCTCAAGGTCACACGGCTAGGTTTTGTGTGTGTGTGTGTGTGTGTGTGTGTGTGTGTGTGTGTGTGTGTGTGTGTGTGTGTAAGTGTCTGAGTCTGGATTTGAACTCAGGTCTTCCTGACTCCAGAGCCGGTGCTTTATTCACTGTGCCACCTAGCCGCCCCAGGGACCTTTTTAAAAACAAATACCATCTATTTCATGCATCTTGAATCTCTTCTTTTTCACTAACTACATCCCATCTACCTATACACATGTCCAGGTCTCTCTGTCCTTAAAGTAGTATTTCCTTGATTGTTCTACCTCATTCACCTTCTTTCCCACTTTCACTTTCTATGTTTTGAAAATGTCTCCAATTTATGCTTTTACTTCCTCCTTATAATCTGGCTTCCATTCCCACCAAATCATTGAATTGCTCAGTGCAAGAGCACTAATTAAATTTGGACTTTTTTTTAGATCTACTGTGTGGAAAAAGCATCATCAAAGATGGGTTAGAATCATTGCTATGAATAGATGACTTAATAATAATAATGAATGAAAGAGAGAAGGAAGAACTACTCATCTTATTTTGCTTCCCTTTTATCCACCAAGGATAATTTTTTGCCAGACTGTGAGGAAAAGAACAAAATTGATTCTGGAAACAACCTATTAAATGAGAAGTCATCAAAACACAGAGAAGATCCAAATAAACTTTTTTTCTTGAGATACTAAAAGAACTTGGGTATGTGAGTGGTAAATAATATTCTGTTATATTTTAAACACCATGAAAATAAAAGTAGGATCATAGTATTAGAGATTTAAAAAGTAACAATTTTACAAAAAATAAAGGATAAAAAGGGAATATATGGTGGCCTTGATCTATATTCCTAAGAAAATTCCAGCACACTTTATTTTTTATAAAAGTGGAAACTGATCAACATTTATGGAAATAAAGATCACTATAAATCAAAGATTTATCAATAACAGGTGATTTCAGATGAAACTCATATCATCTTTTATTCACATTTTAGGCAATTTAATTAGGGAAATGCAATAGATATACTTTACCTAGATTTCAGGAAAGTATTTTTAAAAACATATTATACCTTTGTGGACAATATAGAGAGGTATGGGATAGATCATGGTTGAGAAAGGTGGGACTATATCATGGCTCAATAAGGTGGATTTGGATCTAGTTAAATAACTATACACAAAAACTATCAATATGGAAGTCTTTTGGGTGATGACACAATTTTCTATCTTTTGTTCCAGTGTTTTAAATGCACACACACACACACACACACACACACACACACACACACACACACACACACACTAACAAATCACTTGTATGAAGGCATAGATTAGATGCTAAAAAAATTTGTGAATGACACATACCTCCACCAGGTGAAAATTCAATCAGCTTTTAAAGCAGAAATTTCAACCTCACAACCAGGGACCAGCAAAACTCTGACTGAGGCCCAATCAGATGAAAATGTAATTGGTAAATGTTTATGAAACAAATAAAATACAACATAGTTAATGCTAATTTGTTGTTTTCTAAATCAATAAGTATGATGCAGTAATCTATTTCTATTTGAGTTTGATACCACTGCTTTAAAGCATGACTCAGATACCACTTCTTGAAAACCTTCTTTGATTTCCCTTGCATTATATAGTACTTGTACATCTTCTAGGTATTTATCATGTATTCTTTTGTATTTAAATTATTTATTTATTAGTCATATGACCATATGCCTCTAGTAGCACAAGATGGAAGGGAGTGTAACATCTCAATTTTTTTTTTCTCTCAGAACTTAGCTGACTGTTCTTCACACAATAGCTTCTTAATCAATATCTGCTGTATTTAACTGAACACTAGAAAGATCAGTTACTATCAATTTTATTGTAATAGCTCCTATTGCCTCATGTATCCTTCCCCCCTAAAACTGAAAACAATGTTGGGAAAGATTAAAGAATAAGTTACCCACTTTCAACATTCTGTCTATTTTTTCCTATTTAGTAATATTCTAAGGAGAGAGAATGTCTCTGTCTTCAATAGACTATCTCAAAATTTTCTCACTCCTTCTGGGTAAATTTTCTTCAGTAAACAAAAATGATTCATGTGTAAGGACCTCCTTCCTGAGTACTAGGCACCTGACCTGGTACATTGTGCTACCCACTCAATGAAGGCTCAATAAATTCTTGCTGAGCAGTTGAGGATGTGAAACAAAGTGGTGAGATCTGCCCATGAAAAGCACAAATACATTCAGACTATTTTCCCCACAACTCCTTAAATATGGAAAGCTTTTCTGGATCCCCTTAGTAATCAGTGCTCTCTACCTCCTTGAATTGTCACATATATAAATGTTGAACCCCTGCAAGAGCATTTGAATTCTTTGAGGGAAAGAACTGTTATTAGTTTGTCTTTGCATCCCTAGCTCTTGGCACAATGGCAAAGCAACTAATTAAATGATTGCTGCAAGAATGAACAAATTGTAAAGAAAAATATTAATCACGAAAGGATACATATGAATATATTCCATTTGCATAGAAAATTTTAAATATTAAATGGCCAATACTCATTTGTCAATTGATTAATTGAATAATTATCATGGATTTAAGTATTTCCCAGTACAAGGCAACTGGTGGGACAATGGATTGAGTGCTGGACCTAGAGTTAGGAAGATTTAAGTACAAATATGGCCTTAGATATTTCCATTAGATGTATCTGTAGGCTTAACCTCTATTTCCCTCAGTCTCCTCAACTGTAAGGGAAAAAAATGGACATAATAATACCTCCATCACAGAGTTGCTGTGGCGTTCCAATAACTTAATATTTGTAAAGAGCTTAGCATAGTGTCTGGTATCTAGCATGGATTATTTAAGTGTTTATTCCCTTCCCAGTACCAGTATTTGCCTTAAACTTTTGAATTCACCTCCTGCCAACAATTTAAATTTGTTTTGTGAAGTTTCTGTCTCTGTCTCTCTGGGTGCATGTGCATGTACATGTACGTGTACGTGTGTGTGTGCGTGTGTGTGTGTGTGTGTGTGTGTGTGTGTGTGTGTGTGTGTTAAGGCCAAACTGAGAAGTAGCATGGCACACTAAAGAGAGAGCTGTCCTTATGGTGAGAAAAATATGGATTCATGTCTTGCCTCTGACTCATACAAGTTGTGTTACTCTGGGCAAGTCATGGAAACTCTTAGCAGCCCCAGGGAACTTTCTAAAACTATAAATGACAGACAAATTGCCAATTTGTTATAGCCAAAGATGGCTCCATGCTTGGAGTTACTTGTGCCATGAGTGGATAAAATAACAAATCTGGATAGGAAGGAAGGAAGGAAGGAAGGAAGGAAGGAAGGAAGGAAGGAAGGAAGGAAGGAAGGAAGGAAAGAAGGAAGGAAGGAAGACCTTTTTGAACAGCTGTGGACTATCACCAAGAATAATTTCAATGGAAGTTGCTTTGAGAATATTACCTTCATTCTGAATATCATTTGGCATTGTTAAGTGATTCTGAGAAAGACTTGCTTTAAAGTAAACATGTTACAATGGAGAAAAAAGAAAGTTATTCCTAATAGGAACATTAAGATACTGTTCTTCATTGTCCAAACCAGAGATGGGGTTATGAACTCAATTTCATAAATCTTTCAAAATAAGGAGAACAGAGCATTTTGGACTACCCCTAAAAATACTTTTTTTGTTCTTTTTTTTTTTTTCATTTGGGACATTGAGAAGTACACATATGCAAAGTTTGTCACCTTCTAGACATAGGAAATAAGCTCTTTAAAAGTGAATCTAAGGCAATCTGCACTGGAAATCATCCTGCTCTGCCTAAGAGGCTAATTTGCATTTAGTACTTACTGAACACAAAACATAAAAATTATATTTATGCTATTCATAAAATGCTAAGCAGTAATGAACTCCCAGCCCTGAAAAATAAACTTACCTTTTAGCAATTTATGATCAAGGATTAGACAGTAAGAAATAATGCCAGGAGGTTGATATATTTGTTAGATTTAGGACCATATGTAATGACTTTCACATCTCAAAATACTTAAACATGCAAAATGGCAGAGACATTTAAACCAAAGGGACTTTGTGGTTCTGAATGAAGCTTTCATTGCCTCTTAGGATTTTCTTTCATCTACAATTCTTCATCTGTTACCATTAAAGCTTTAGCAACTCAAAAAAAAAAATGCAAACAAAAAGATGCAACTTCTGTTCAACCTTCTTTTATATGTACTTTATAGAGATTAGGAGAAAAAATCACATACATCCAAGCTGAAGTATTATGGGGATAGAATCAGGTTCCTAATATAATCTGTCCTATTTAAGAAAAATAGAGAGGTTTTATAGCACTGTGAGAGAACCATAATAGATCCTGATGAAAAGCTTCTGTCAGTGAAGAAGAGTCTAGTGGGGGAAAAAAGACACTGGACGTCACTAGATATTGTAAATTCCCTGTTGGAAAGATTTCTCACAATACCTCCTTTATAGAGGTGAACAAAGAGGTGAATCTATTAGGAAAGGCAGGAGAAACTGAAACTAAGGATGAAAAGCCATAAAGAAGTTATTACAATTGCACTGGAGAAAGATAGTTTCTCCCTTAGGAAACCTGGTTAATAAATTGAATAAGAATGATGTCAAGAGTGGGGAGGAGAAAGTGAAAGGTGAAAGAGCCATCTCCCAAAGAATTGGAGGGGGTGAGACAGAGACACAAATATAGGGATAGAGAGCAACTGAGAGACAGAGACATAACTGAATATAGAAATAGAGATTCCAACAGAGATAGACTAAGATAGAAACAGAAAGACAGAATTAATAAGACAAGGGAAGATATAGAAAGGGAGAGAGATAGAAACAGAGAGAGAGATAGTTGAGCAGCAAAGGAGAGACATAGTGGAAGGGAGATATAGAGAGACAGAGACAAAGACAGATGGAGAGGCAGAAAGACAAAGACTGATACAGAGAGACAGAGAGAGCACATTTATGATGCTTCTCTTTCAAAGTGTGTTGACTGTCTGAATAGATATCAAATTCATTTGAAGTTTTACAGGAAATAGGGCATATTGTTTCTAGTCTCTTTGACTTGAAAGTTGTTTAAAAGATAAAACTCTTAGTATAAATAGCCTGGACAATTTTAAAAAACTTTGACTCCCTTCCCCCAATTCATATATTGGATGAATGCTTTTATAGATGACATCTTTAATATATATTCTCATTTGAATACACTTGTAGCTTACAACATGATGAATATTGGGAAATACAATAATATTCACTTCATGCAAATGTGGAGTCAAATATACATTTTGCTCCCTGTAGGCAAGAAAAACAATTAAATCCTAATAATATAGAACTGTTCTGTCTTTGCTTTTGTATAGTTATTCGGCCCACAGGCTACAGAGAATAGTAAACACCAGATATAACATATTTCAAATATAATGAAAAATACTGGGGCACAGTAGCAGTAACTTACTTAATGTAACTAAGCATTCAAAGAACCTTATGCAAAAATAAAACATTAAATGCATATAATAAACTGTTAGCATAATTTTGCCTCTTCACAAAGGGGCTGCATATCTGTTAAATGATAATTAGAAAGTCAAGAGGAAAGAAAGGATGAATGTGAAATATTCATGTTTGCTGAAGTTTATCAGTTTTATAATATAAAAATAAACAAGTAATTAGTTTGGTGAGTTGGAAAATAAGTGATAGGCATAGAAAAATAATATTTGGATAAATGTTGCTAGGTTTGACTACGAACTGGGTCTCAGTTTCCAAATATGTAAAATATATAAATCTATAATTTATATAAATATAAATTATAAATCTGTAAAGAGAGGAGTTTTTAGCCCTATGTCTGTGCTCCTTTTGTCCTTTAAATAGTGACAGTTACACTAATACATATGCTCATTTATAAGAAAAAGTTCTACTAGAGGTAGAAAGTTAAAATAAAAACAATAAATAAATGGAGAACATGCACTTAAGTGATAGTTCAAGAAGAAGACAGTGTAAATGGATAAACCATAAAGGAAGAAATATATTTAAAGGTTTCAGATAATTCTTTTTTTTTTTGGAGGGGGGAAGGCAAGGCAATTGGGGTTAAGTGACTTGCCCTAAGCCACACAGCTAGTGTGTCAAGTACTTGTCTGATCCCGGATTTGAACTCAGGTCCTCCAGTGCTGGTGCTCTATTCACTGTATTACCTAGCTACCCAATTTTCAGATAATTCTAATAAAAGCACAAATTCTATGAGTAGGGATAAATTTCAGACACAACTTAACCTAACTCTTTCCTTAATATTCAGATGTACAGATGTGCCTTCTTCTAGAACTCTCATGACACTTTACGAGACATGGTCGTCTTTTCATTTAGCTGCTATAACTATTAGGAAACATTTCCTTATAGCAGTTGAAATATGTCTCTGTAACTTCTACCTACTGTTCTTAATTCTTCTGTTTGTTGTTGTTCAGTCATTTCAGTTGTTGCTGACTTTCTAAGACCCTATTCGGGGTTTTCTTGGCAAATATACTGGAGTGGTTTGCCTTTTCCTCCTCCAGTTCATTTTATGGATGAGGAAAGAGAGGCAAATAGGGTTAAGTGATTTACCCAGGGTCACGTAGCTTGTCAGTGTCTGAGACCAGATTTGAACTCAGGAAGATGAGTGTTCCTTACTTCAGGCCTGACACTGTATTCATTATATCATCTAGCTGTCCTTAATTCTCCTGTGGGGCCAAGTAAAACACTTACTTAATTCTCTTTGACTGTCCTTTACAAACTTGAATGTTCCTCTGAAGTCTTTCTACATTCAAGTTAAAAATATTTATTACTTTCAAATAGTCCTCAGATAGCAAGATTTTCTGTGACCTTATTATGCAATTAACCCTTCTCAAAATGCTTTTCAGTTTGGCAATGTCCTTTCTAATTTGTGGTAACAAGAATAATGTTCTAGATCTGATCTAAATAGAAAAGAAAACTATCACTTCCTTCTAGTTTTTGGTAATATGACCAATTTTCTTTTTACTTTTTATATTCAAGATTTTTTCACATGAACTTTTATCTGGCCAAACTTTGACCACAATATTCTTGTACTTGAAATTTATTTTATTTTATTTACATGTGGGTTCTTATTTTTATTAAATAACATTTTAATAGATTCAAACCATTATTCTAGCCTGCCAAGATACATTTCACATCCTGATAGTGCTGTCCAACATATTAGCTTTGACTACTTGTCTTGCACCATCTGAAGACTTACTAAATTTGCCTATTTCTACCTCCATCCAAGGCACTGAAAAAATTTTAGAATAGCACAAGTCTAAAAACAAATCTTTGTGAGCTTCATTTAGAGGTATTCTTCCAAGTTAACATTGATTGATTAGTGATTATTCTTTGTATGCAGATTTTATTTCTCCAGATCATTCCCATGAGAATATCATGAGAGTTTGTCAAATATTTTTTTGCTGAAATATAGGTTTATAGTATTTATCTAGAGCAGAAGTTCTTACCCTAGGGTTCATGAACTTTGTATACACAACCATGTTACCCATATATACAAATATATAATACATTATATGTGTGTATGTGTACATATATGGGCACATAAGTGACACAGTAGATAAATCACCATCCCTGGATTCAGGAGAAACTGGGTTCAAATCCAGTCTCAGACACTTACTAGTTGTATGACCTTGGGCAAGTCACTTTACCTTGTTTGCCTTAGTTTCTTCATCCGTAAAATGAGGTGGAGAAAGAATTATCAAATCACTCCAATATTTTTGCCAAGAAAATTCTAGGAGTCAGACATGACTAATGATTGAAAAACAAATGTATGTGTATATAATTGTATTTAATAAAATCAAACTCTTTTGTAATTTTGTGTGTATATTTTATAAATTTTAAAACATTCTTCTGAGAAGGGTTCCACAGGCTCCAACAGACTGGTTAAGGTGCCCATTACTTAAACAAAAAAATTAAGAATTCTATTTTTAAGGAATTCCTCCAATCTATCCATTTAGAAACCCTGATAGAAAGGGAAGGAAGCACTACAGGAACTCCAATTGGAGTTTTGACAGTAAATAAGGAATAATAAATAAATACTGGAGCGATCTCTTCAAAGTCCCCATCACTGAAAAACTTCTAGATGCATAGTGCAACTGGATTAGATGATCTTAGAGATCCTTTGACATCTTTTGGCAGCTAAATGGTACAGTGGATATAGGGCTAAACCTGAGCTTAAGAAAACCAGAGTTCGAATCTAGCTTCAGACACTGAAAAGCTGTGTAACCCTGGGCAAGCCACTTAACCTCTATCTTCTTCAGTTTCCTCAGTTATAAGATGAGAATTAGAAGAGCAGCTGCCTCCAGGTTTGTTGTGAGGATCAAATGAGGTTTATAAAGTATTTAGTGTAGTGCTTGGCATATAGCATATGCTTACTAAAAGCTTATTTTTCTCCTTCCCTGTTTTCAACTCTAAGATTGCAGTCTTCAACTTTATGTCTGTCCTTTTCATTTTCAAATAATTAATTCATAATTTTAATATAAGCATTGGCATAGGATACAGAAAACAACTGGATCTCTGATTTCATTGTTACAGTGGCAGCTAGAGTGAGGAAATTCCCTACACCAGTGTAGATAGACACGTTCCCTACTCCTTATAACCAAGCATTGCTTACCAGGAGCACTCAGAGGGTAAGTGACTGCTCCAGGGTCACACAGTCAGTATTTGTCACAGACAAGTCTTCCACCACATCTCTGACTTCAGGGCCTGCTTTCTATTTTCCACACCTCACTACATCTCATACAATAGTATATTCTCTCATTATTTTCAAATAGCGACCTAATTTTAGATCAACCAGAAGGACCTTTGTACAATCCTCTCTTAATATAGATCAGGACACTGAAATTCAGATTGATTTGCCCTGGTTGAGAGAGTTAATTGATTTCAAATTTAGGACAAGATGAAAGATCTCCTGACATTTACACTATTACTTATCACACTGCAATGATGTCTCAATTTTGACTTTTTGTTAGAGATTTAAACTGAAAGGTAAGAAACAGATTTCAGATAACTCTGGGTCTCACTCTCCTCCTCTGCTAAATCATGGTGTTAGATTATATCACCTCTAAGGTTTCTTCCAAGTCTACTATTTTCTGATTTTCAAAATGGCCTAGTCCTTGGGAACAGGTGGGATGTGACCTGAGTAATTTTCTTTTTTTCCATTCATACCATCAGCAGAGTATTTATCATGGCTTGGTTGGCTAAATAAATAGCTCTAGAATTTAATAGCTAAATACAATTACAGCAATAACAATGAACAACTACAGTACTTTGTGGCCTATCAATTGATTTTCTTTGTGGGCTAGAAAAAGACCTATTTTTAATACCTTTACTGAAAGGGGAGGGTGTTCCAGACATGTGCCTTCACTTCCTTTCATTCATTGATCAATATCATCTGACAGTTTTGAGAGTTACATGGAAACCTGACATGGTGAGTTAATCAAGATCATACAACTTGAGTCAGATACATGAGTTGATTCTAGGTATAGATGTGCACAATCACTTTCATTGAGGTGTTCAGGGATTTTTTTTACAGATATACTTCATTGAATACTCAATCATAGGGAACATTATTTTTATTCATCGAGATAAACTAAAATGTACTGTTTTAAATGTCCCAACTCAAATTTATTAAAACATACAAATTTAAGAAATGAGCCACAAAATGCCAAAATCCTTTTGAGATTTCAGGTACACCCAACATATTCTCTGTTTGCATGACTATGCACATTGGACCTGTTGACTCCACAGCTGATTCACCTCTTGACTCTGTACTGTATGTCTTCTGATCTCATCATTAAAGTGAAACTGCTTTCTCAGAAGTTACCAGTGATCTCTCAGTTGCCAAATCCATTGTCCTGTTCTATATCTTCATCCTTCTTGGCCTCTCTTTAACAATGAACAACTATATCTATCTATCTAGATAGATAGATAGATAGATAGATAGATAGATAGATATAGATATAGATATCAATAGAGAGAGAGAGAGAGAGAGAGAGAGAGAGAGAGAGAGAGAGAGAGAGACAGCGAGACAGAGAAAGACAGAGACACAGAGAGACAGAGACACAGAGAGAAAGACAGAAACAGAAAGAGAGACAAAGACAGAGGGGAGAGGATGGGGCATGGGAATGACACTATAAATGATCTCCTTCTCCTTGATACTACATTGTCTTTTCTGGACACTTCTCTCTCTTGCTTCTCCCCCTACTTATCTGTTTCATCTCAGTCTCTCTTACCAGATCTCAATCCAGATTATACCCATTAACTATAAGTGTCCAGAAGGACTCTTTCCTGGATGCTCTTATTTTCTCTTTATATACAATTTCACTTGGTGATCTCATCATCTCCCATTGATTCAATTACCATCTGTCTCCTGCTGAAATTCAAATCAATTATCCACCCCTAATATCTCTGCTAACCAACAACTTCATATCTACAATTACCAAGGAGATGTCTTGAACTGGATATCCATTAGCCATCTTAAACACAGTATGTCCAAAATTTAACTCATTTTCATTTTCCCCAAACCCTCCCCCTTGCAGACTTTTCTATTATGATTGAGGGCACCACCATCATCACAATCTGGAGGTTCAAAACATGGGTACCATCCTCAATTCTGCCCAACTTCTCAGGCCCTGCCTCCATGCCCAATCTGTTGTCAGGGAATATCTATTTCACTGTTGCAGTAATTCTTGACTATGTCTCTTTCTCTCCTCTGATCCTGCTATCACTTTGGTGCATGTTGTCATCTTGCATCTTAATTATTGCAGCACTCTACTGGTTGTTTTGCCTGCAACCAGTGACTCCTCAATCCAGTCAATCCTCTTTAAAACTGACAGTGATTTTCCTAGTCTGCAGGTTCAACCATGTCAACTCTCCCCTCCTTCCCACCCCCAAACACTTAATAAATTCTAATGGCACCCTATAACATCCAGGATAGAATACAAAATACTGTTTGGCACTCAAAGCCCTTCAAAATATAACTCCCTACCTTTCCAGTTTTCTTAAACATTCCCATGCCCCATCCTCTCCCCTCTGTCTTTGTCTCTCTGTTTCTGTCTCTCTTTCTCTCTGTGTCTCTGTCTTTCTCTGTGTCTGTCTTTCTCTGTCTCTCTGTCTCTGTCTCTCTTTGTTTCTCTGTCTTTCTTTATATCCTTATTGTTTAACACAATGCCTGACACATATTAGTTACTTAATAAATACTTATTGACTGAATGGTCTACTTACTCTGTCTAAGCCAGGTTTCCTCTCTATTATAGTAATGTCACTTTAAGTTTTAAGATCAATAAATTATTTTCCTCAAAAAAAACTTCAAAAAATAGATAGGGCATGTATTCTTGCCCTTATGTTGTCATCGGGGAAACTGAGTTTCAAAAAGTTTATGTGGCTTGCTACCAGTCACAAAGATAACAAGTGTTAGATTTATATGTAGAGCTACTAAATCCAGTTCTCAAACTCTTCTCATGATATAACATTGATCTTATTCTTACACTACTGGAAGGTGGTCACACCATTGATTAGTAGAGGACATCCCATATGTATATGTCATCTCAGCACTATTTAAAGAGGTATAGTGGTCAATAAATTTTTGTTTCCTTTAGTTGGCTTATGTGTTAAGTGATTAGCATCCATAGAGATAGATGTCCCTAAGATAAACCTGTTTGTACTTTTCTTACCAGTTACAGCCAATTAAGATGACACATCTCATTAGACAGTATCCTTAGGCAGCATAAAATTAAGGCCTTTTATCATGATTGACTCAAACTTCACTTAGGATCACAAACAATAATTTGTAAACCCTCTGCCTAAAACTATTCATCAATACTGATGTTTTCAATCTCCTTACATAATATATTATACCACAATTAAGTAGAATCTGATTGAATAAGGTCTTACATCTAGGATTATTCAAGCAAGCAAGAAATTATACATGATTCATTTGTTTTATTCTGTTTTACTTCTGACACAATTGGAATAAAAAAGGGTATTCATGTTGGTATAAAGCCTAAAGTAGATCACTTTCTTTTGTGCTTTTCCTGCAAATTATCACTCAAAGTACATTTTTGAGGATGTAATTAATGCAAAATAAGTAATACAGTGTCCAAATATGAAATTTCAATTTGATCTCTCAATAGTTCCCCCACTTCTTCCAAGTCAAGCATATTGACATATTGGTAATGAAAAGAATAGCTCAGTTGCCTCCTCCTACAAAAGGCCTTCCCTGATTCCTCAGTTGTTGATGTTGTCTCCTTCTTGGAATTACTTTGTGATATATGAAGTGATCCAAAAGTCTTTTAGCATAATTTTAAACTATAATGCTTTGCATTGGCTTTATAATTATTTATGTGGGTACAGGTTATATCTCTCTAGCACACTTAAGGGCAGAGATATTTGCTTGTCTTTATATCAACAGCACAAAGAACAATGCCTTGTTCATTACAGGTATTTAATGAATTTTGATTTGTTGAATGGACTTGGCAGTTTGAAGATAGAAGACACAAACTTAAACAAACTATTTAATCACATTGGCTAATACAGGAAGGAAAGACTTCTTAGCAAAAAAAATTGATTGAACCTAGAATCAGAAAAGGAAAAAATGCATGTTTAGGGTCAACATTTTTCATAATAAACTGTCTATTTCTTAAGTAAGACATTGAAACTTGGTTTCCCCATCTGTAAAATGTTTTCCTCATCTGCTTGAGACACTGTAAGAAGCAAATGAAGTCATGAATGTAAAGGGTATTTTACTCAGAAACAACTTCCAAAATGGTTTAAAATTAAGTTTAAGAAAGAAAAGTACTTACAGAATGTTATTAAATAGTTGCAAACAGTGAAGTTTGAATTTTCAGTCATGGCTTTCTAATGTCAGAACTAGGAAAGATTATGAGAATCAGAGGTGGGGAAAGTGAGGGGTTTTTTCTAACTTTTTCTTAGAAGGTTTTCTAAGAGAGGTCATCTTCAAAGCAACAATCTTCCCAATGAGAATGTTCTATCTCTTCCTTCACACTTCAAAGAGATTTTCTAAATGATTTGCAACTTTGGTTGTGCTCTGCAGGCCAGTCCCACCCTCAGCCCCCTGCCCTACATTCCACAAAGAAAATAGAATTTTTTAAAAATTCATATGCCTTCCTGAATAGAAGCTTTCTGTTAAAAATAAAGCAAGTGCTGCAAAGCAACTGAATTCTGGGTTCTCTGAGATATTAAGGTGAATCTACGATACTCTTCCTTTCTCCATTTTGTTTTATTGTCACAGCTGTTGGTACCAGGTTAATTACCAAGGGTTCCTTTGCAAATTAAATGTTTTGCCTCCTATTTACTTAAAAAAGAAACAGTGGTTTCCTAAATAAAGATATAATTTTAACAACAACCTGAGTGTTTCTTTATTTTTTGCTTTAGAGATTGTTAGAAAGGAAAAGGAAACCTGTAGTTACTTGACTTGCTATATCTCACTTGTCATTCAACAAATTCCTTAGGGCTCAAAGCACTTTTTAATTCTATTTGCAATGTTTAAGTTTTTTTTTTAAATTTAAATTAGATTTTTTGAGACAGGAAGCCACTGAAAGTGAGACTATATTATAGACTAATGGTGTCAAAGTCTCATAGAAATCAGGGTCCCTAAAAACATGTATAATGATCCCTGAGGATGCATATTGACTTACAAAACCACATAGTAACATTATCAATGTTTTATTGCATTTTTTTTATTTTGCTAAATATTTCCCAATTACATTTCAATCTGTGCCATAGGATATACCTGAGTAGAGTGTAGGTAGTGTGCTTAACACCTCTGCCGAAGACTTTAAAAGTTTCAGTAACTATTCTCATCTCCAAGGAGGGTGGTAACAATTGAACCAAGGAATTTAGAGTTTTTGTCACTCCACCTGCTGTAGAGAAGAGAGGAGGAGAACACAAAACACTGAACCAGCCACAGAGCTATGTTCTGAGCAACACTAGCAAATGTAATGGTTTCTCAATTCATATCTTTCTTACCTAACTATACACTGTGACTTTATCACCTTTATTTCCTGGATACTCTTTCCTCCCTAGGTTTTCATGACACTTCTCTCCCTCCTGGCTCTCCTTCAACCTGAATCAATGTTTTGCTTTGTTGTGCTTTTTTTTGCATTTCTTTTGTTGTATATTAATCACTATCATGACTCCTATTAAGGTAATACCCACAGTTGTCTCCCAAGGGTCTCAGTCTTCTTCTTTAGTACTCTCTTGGTTGGTGATCTCATCAATTCTCATGGATAAAATTATCATCTCTATGAATATGATTCCCAGATTTTCATATCCATCCTTAATCTGATTATAATACCAATCTGTTGTTTTGATATGTAAAAAAATAGTTACCCCATCAGTATCAAAATCATTATATTACTTTTGAAAATTTCCCCTTTTCAGATATTTTTTATGATTGTACAGAGAAACATCATTCCCCTGGTCATTCATGTTCTCAACTTTGGGGTCATCCTCAAAGCCTCATTCAAACTCATCCTATAGATCGAATTTGTTAGCAAGTCTTCCCATTTAAAATTTTACAAAATCAATCATATATATTTCCCTTCTTATCTACTCACATAGCCATTAGTTCCTGCTGTGGGCTCTCAAAACCTCATGAGAATATTGCAGTAGCTTTCTTGTTGGTCTAGTCCAGGGGTGGTTAACTTGCAGTCTCAGGCCTTCTAGTACCTTGGTACTGGCCTTTTGATCAAGTCTAAGCTTTACAGAACAAATCCTTTCATTAAAGGGATTTGTTCTGTGAAGTTTGAATTCAGTCAAAGGGCTGCACTTCAGAACCTAGAGGGCCACACATGGCCTCAAGGCCACAGTTTCCCCACCCCTGGTCTAGTATCTCCTTACTCTAGTCCATCCTTCACTCAGCTCCCAAAGTGATTTTCCTAAAATACAGGTCTAACCAAGCCACTTTTCTACTCAAGAAGCTCAAGGGACTCCCAGTTACCTTCAGGATCACATATAAGACAATTTGTTTGACATCTGAAATCTTTGATAGCCTAGTTCTTCCATACTTTTCCAGTTTTTCTATACCTTACATCCCTATATGTACTCTGATATCCAATTGCCCTGGCTTACTTGCTTTTTTCTGCATTTCCAAACTCCCTGACTTTTCACTAGCTCTGACTGTCTCCAATGCTTGGAATACTCTATATCTGGCTTTTATGACCTTTTTCAAGTCCTTGTTGTAGTTGTTCAGTTTTCCAGTTGGCTCTTCATAACCCTATGACCATAGCACACCCATGCTATCCATGGGGTTTTCTTGGCAAAGATACTGGAGTGATTTTCCTTCTCCTTCTCCAGTGGATTAAGGCAAACAAAGGTAAAATGACTTGCCCAAGGTCACATAGGTAATAAGTATCTGAGGTTGGATTTATATTCTGATCTCCTCAGTCCAGGCACAGCACCCTGTCCATTGTGCCATCTAGCTATCTACTTAGATCAAAACGAACCTTTTGAGATCCTTCCCATATCTCAGACCACACCAATCACTCACACTGCTAGTGCTTTCCCTTTGACAATGTTTTCCACTTCCACTTTATGTTTTCTATCCATATATACTATTTGCTGATTGTCTCCCTGATCAGAATAAAACCTCTTGATGGCAGGGACTCTGTTTTTCCCTTTCTGTGTATCCCCATCATTTAGCACAGTGCAATAGTAAAGTATAATAAACACTTAGTGATGAATCAGCTCACTGTTTCCCAGATTCCCCAGAAGTTTTCATTGAATTTTGAGTCTTTGTACTAGTATTTGTTCTTTATGCTTCATACTATCATATTATAAACATTTCCTTCTATATATTGTATACTGAATATATTCCTTTCATTTATTTTTATCTATTTTAACCTTTATCATTATTTCCCTTGATATCTGGAACTTTTGTTCTTATAGCTAAAATTTATTATTTTTTGTACCAAATAACCCTTTAGAAGTTTGGTATGCCACTGAATAAGTAAGTTAATTTATGTAATAATGTCACTTTTATTATAGAGCAGTTGATGTCAATCTACATATTTTATTCTGTCATTATTTCTGTAAAGAGGGTTTTTTTGTACTTTTATTTATATAGTTACTGTATTTCTTGGAAGATATACTTCCAAATATGTTGTATATTTTAATGTTATTTGAATTGATTTTGTCTTTCTAGACCTTCCTTCTGGTTTCTGTTGGTAATATATAGAAAAGGTGAACATTGGTGTGGTTTTATTTTATATCCTGCAACTTTGATGAGTTATTGTTTTAATCAATTTCAGTTGAATATCTAGAATTTTCTAAGTGGCCCATTATGTCATAAACCAAACTACTTATTCTGTTTCTTCTTTCATTATATGAATGTCTTAATTTTTTCTGGTCTTGTCACTATAGTTAGCATTTCTAGCACAACGAGGAGCAATTTTGGTGATAATGGAAATCCTTGCTTTATCCTTGATTATATTTGAAAGACCTCTAGCATTTACTGTATATAAAACTTATACTTTATAAAACCACAAGGCAACAGTATGTGTGTGCATGTATGTGCAGTGAGGTAAGGTCCAAAAATGACTATTGTATTTTTCTTTTTTAATTTAACTGAAGTTTTATTTATTTATTTACATTTTAAATTCTAAACTTCTTCTTTCTTCCTTCCCCACTCTGAATGAGAGGCCACAATTCACACACATACATATGCATGCACATGCATACATGTATGCGTGTGTGTGTGTGTGTGTGTAAAGCAATACTATGCATACATCTATTTATCAGTTCTTTCTCTAGAGGTATCTAGCATTTTCCTTCATAGATGCTTTGTAGATGAGTTGGGTATTTATAATATCCAAACGGACACTATAATACTCAAGAAACAATATCCAATACACAGAATAGCTTAGTTTACAATTATTCTTCAAAGAATTTTGCTGTTGAATAGAGCACCAGCCCTGGAATCAGGAGGATCTGAGTTCAAATACAGCCTCAGCCACTTAATAATTACTTAGCCATGGGCGGCTAGGTGGCAAAGTGAGTAGAGCCTCGGCCCAGGAGTCAGAAGGACCTGAGTTCAGATCTGGCCTCAGACACTTAACACACACACAAACAAAAACGTAGCCGTGTGACCTTGGGCAAGTTACTTAACCCCAGTTGCCCTCCAAATACCAAAAATAATAATAATAATAATAATAATTACTTAGCCATGTGACCTTGGGCAAGTCACTTGACCCCAATTACCCTGCCTTCCCCCCTACAAAAAGCAAAAGATAAAACATAAAAGAAAGAATATTGCTCTTGTTCTATTCAACATTTTTTGGTTCTGCTCATTTCACTCTCCATTTTTTCTTGCACTGTTGTATTAAAAAAATCTTTTGAATCTGTTGACATGAATGAATGAAAATAAGCATTTATTATCCATTTAATTTACTACATGTAAGCTATGTTAATAATTTCTGAGGATACAAATCCAAGCAAGCAAGTGATCCCCTAACATCAAAGAGTTTGTTTTTCTTTTGGTAGTATATATGGATAAACATGATAAGTTGAGGAAGAAGAGCACACAAAAGCTAAAAGGATCATAAAAAGTTCCCTATAGGAGGTGATAAGTGAGCTACAAATAGAAAGCCACTAAGGATCCCAAGAAGGAGAGGTAATGAAGATTTACTCTCTGGATATGGTGGACCACCCAGAAAAAATCACAAAGGAGGGACAAGGGAAGCTGATAACAGCAAGCAGTGCAGTCAGACCTGAGTGTAGTGTGTGAATGTGAGTAATGTTAAAAAGTATAGAAATGTATGATAGAGGGGCAGCTAGGTGGTGCAGTGAATAGAGCACAGGTCTTGGAGTCAGGAGGACCTGAGTTCAAATCCAGCCTCAGACACTTAGCACAATTACTAGCCGTGTGACTTTGGGGAAGTCACTTAAGCTCAATTGCCCTCAAAAAAAAAAAAAAAAGCAAAAAAAATGTGTGATAGAGTCATGTTATGAAGGGATTTATTTTCCACAGTGAGGTTTATATCTTTATTAAATCAGAAAACGTGTAAAAGTAGTTTATAACTCATAAAGTGATATATATAATACTAATAGTTGTATATGTTCATATATATATATATATATATATAGTGAGGTTTGTTTTTTTATTATTCCTTGATAATTATGACATTACCATGTGTGTCCTCATTTGTCATATTGCTATGTGACTAAGAACAAAGATCTCACTGTCTTTTATGTCATCTCTCAATTTCCATTTGCTATTTATTCAACTAAGACCAAATTCAGTCTCATCAACATTCTATATTTCTCCCTTTTTCTAGATCACTAATGAGAATGCTTAATAAGACTCGATCTTATATAAACCTCTAGGGTAAATGAAAATCCTTTGCTTAGCTAAAGAATTATCATTTGAAATTCTCCTTTGATTGTACCATCTAAAGGAAAGAAAAGAAAAACCTCTAGTTTATATAAATAAAATGCAAAATATGCAATAATTGAAATGGAATCCTTGAACTATCCTGATAATTAGAAGAAAAAGCAGTAGGAAAACTACTTCATAGTCTTACAGAGTTAAAGGAGGTTTATATTGCATAATCTATGATGCATTTTATCATGTGTCCTTGTTTTATCAGTACTTTCAAATTGTCTTCTGTACTAATTTACTAAGAACAAGTTTTAGTACTTGAAGTAAAGCTAAGTTAGTTATCTTAGAATTTATAATAGAAGTATGTAACCTATATCCAACTATGACAAACACTTCTGGTTTGCCATGAAATATTCCTACAACCATAACTCCTGATATTTTCCCTATACAATCTATAGTTACCTTTTTAAAAACACTATTTCTGCCTTAACAATACCTTGTCCCTCTGTCCCCCTTTCCAATCCCATTACAATCACCCTAATACAGGGCTGTATTTCTTCTTCACAGGAGTTTTGCAATAGTCTCTTGTGTCTTCTTTCCTTTAGTCCATCTTCTCAATAACTCCCTGAGTAATTTTCCACTGTCCTGATATCCTTATGTCTCTCCTCTTCTCAAAAATCGTTACTGGCTCTATCTACTAGCTAATGAATAAACTCCTGATACCAAGATTTTAGGGACTCCAAAGTCTTCCTGGAACCTGGAGACCCAAATGTTTCATACTCCTCTCTTTTAGCAAAGCACCTGGAGGAAGCATGATCCAGATGAGTCAAATCACCACCTTGAGCACCATCTCTCCTCTCACCCTGATGAAGATAGCCAAGGAGCCATAGGAATAGCAATGCTTCCAGCCATGAAAAAGTGGTGCAGCGTCAGAAACTATGATTTTTTTCAGTGGCAATGACATTAATATCTGCTGTCGTGTCACTCCAAAGACCATAGGACTTTTCTATCAGGCTAGCAGCTAAAACACCCCATGTCTTGCCTCCCCATAGAATATAAGCTGACTGTTTTACTTTTCTATTTGTATCTCCAACATTTACTATGTTGTTTTACACAGCATTAATGAATGCTTTGTTCATTCGTTTATTCACTTATATAATCTATTTTCTAGGCAAACTAGAAATATAGGTACTCTATGTTTATTTTCACTTTCCCATCTGTATCCATGATTTTGTTCATCATGTCTATCTCTCCATTTACGATGAGATGCTTCCCAAAAGGCAATTACTTCAGTTTTTCTCTTCCCTCAGCTTACAGAATAGCAGGGTTTAGAACATTGAACATTGGAAGGAGATTTAGTGATCACTTAATACAAGTCAGTGTCACTGCTGACATGAAATCTTTGCCCCTCAAGTGAAAGAGATATCTTATCTCAAATTTAACTTTTGATGAATCTCATTCTTCTGTTTATCTCTCTACTTTGTAACACATTTAGTTACACACTTGTCTACTTCACCATATCTTATCAGATTGGAAAGATCTCAAGATCAAGACCATTTTATATCTGATTTTACACCTTAAAATCTAGCACAGCAAATTTTACATAGTCAATGACATTTATTGAATTGAATAAATATGCAAATCACATGTACTTAGTTTAGCTAGATCTTTTCAATATTTCAACTTAATATATGGAAGAATGTTTTAATAATTAGATGTGTCAGGGCGGCTAGGTGGCACAGTAAGTAGAGCGCCGGCCCTGGAGTCAGAAGGACCTGAGTTCAGATCCGGCCTCAGACACTTAACCCACACAAACAAAAAAAACCTAGCTGTGTGACCTTGGGCAAGTTACTTAACCCCAATTGCCCTAAAAGGGGCGGCTAGGTGGTGCAGTGAGTAAGAGCGCTGGCCTCGGAGTCGGGATGACTGGAGATCAAATCCGGCCTCAGAAAATGAGCACCCACACATAAATAATGACTAGCTGTGTAACCTTGAGCAAGTTACTTAACCCCAATTGCTTAAAAAAAAAATAATAATAATAACTAGATGTGTCTCAACATGTAAAGGATTATTTTTTGAGATATTTATCTCCTTATCATTAGAAATATTCAAGTTGTGGGGAAATGACAATTAAGAATCTTTTGGTAAAGATATTTGCACATTATAGTAATATAGTTTTGGAGACCACAAAATATAGGTTTACCTTGTACAAAATTTAACATATTTTGAATCCATAGACTACTTATATTATTGGTGATTTATAAACATAATATAGCTCAAATCCCTAGTCAAATTTTGTCCTCTATTTGGGTTTTTTTTTAATATTTTGTAAACCCATTTATTTTAATATGCCTTTTAGATTATAGAAGTAAAATGGTTTTTTTTTCCTCTATGAAATGACTGGTTTTAATTCCTAATATAGTTGTCAGGATGCACAGAGAAAATGCATTGCTCCATTTCACATCATGGTCCAATGGAGAAAAACAGAGCACGCCATAGGGGTTAAAAGCAAAAGCATCAGAAAAATGTATTGGGAAGTGAATTCTTGCAACAACCATTTCTTTTAAAATGTTTCAGCCTTTGGGTCTCAAACTTTTCTTGGCCTAAGGCTATTTATGGGGTATGTGGGGGAACTTCAATTTGTAGGTACAAATCTTTTTGAAATCCACACAGAATGTTCCTCTTTGTGAAGCTTAATTTTAAGAGCTAGTTCTATTATTAAAAAAAAAAAAATCAAGCACTTTTTTCCTTCAATTTTTACCCTACAGTATGCTTGGGATGTTCTTCAAAAAATCTGAATTTGAAGAGAAATAGAAAAGAATACTCACATTTTGCAGTTATTTCCCCTTTAAAAATATGTTTGGAATGATTTTATTTCATATCTATAAGTGGTGACACAGTGGATAGAACTCTGGACCTAGAATATTGAAGACCAGAGTCCCAGACACTTACTAGCTATATGGTCCTGCACAAGTTATTTGACTTGTTTGCCTCAGTTTCCTCATTAATAAAAGGATGATAATAATAGCACCTACTTTGCAAGGTTAGTGTGAGGATCAAATGAGATTATATTTGTTAGAAATAGCTTAGCACAGTGCTTGAAACATCATATGGACTTTCGGCACCATGATGGAACATGGATCAAAAGCCCTTGATTTAAATCTGGCCTCAAACACTTACCTGTTATGTGACCCTTGGCAAGTCACTCAGTTCCCTCATCTGTTAAATGGGTATAATAGTAGCACCTACCTCCCAGGGTGGTTGGGAGGAAGAAAATAAGATAATAATTATAAAATATTTAGAACAGTTCCTGGAATATAGTAACAATACAGTATTATATGAATGCTAGTATAGTATTGGCCTAGCTATTGTTGTTATAGTTATGATAAATGCTTTCTCCCTTCCCTTTATATTGACAATACCTTGCTTCAGACATACTAAATAATAATGATAGGATGCTCTTCTAATTTTTCACATTATAAAACTGGGAGTCCAGATCTCTATTTTTTTTCCCAAATCCCAGAATCTAAGATCTTACTTTGGGGGCTATTAGAAAAAGTACTTAATGTCTGGATTCCATATCAAAGATGCTAACACCAATAGGAGATATGTTTCATAATTTTTTTAAAGTGTTACAAAGTCAAGCCTCAACTGAGGAGAAGAAGAAAATAATAGGAGTGGAAAGAATTCACCCCACTGAGAGACACCAATCATGGTCCTGCTGCTAAGGCGACCAACACATGGTTGCAAAATGAGGGGAAAAGCTTGCAACATTCCACCAAATGTTGGCTTCTTATTTTAACTTATTATCCATGTTAACTAAATGCTAGACTCCTTTGTTTCTATTCTTCTGAAGGTACACAATTACTATAAATTTGGCAGCCTCTAAATTTTATAAATATTATATTACTTCATCCCTACTTATTTCTTTTGTAGAAATGTTTCTAAATACCTTAGCATCTCAAAAAATAAAAATAATAATATGCATGCAATTCCCACTGAACTCCATTCTTTAAAGCATGGTGTTGTTTCATTAATGAATATTTATAATTTATTATGAACTTCTATAGAATCATCAAGTCAATAAATATTAACCATTTACTATGTGCCATGCACTATACTAAACCCTGGAAATATAAATTGAGGGGAAAAAAATAGAAATAATCCCTGCCCTCAAGGAACTGACTTGATAGAAAACAACACATAAAATTAAATTAAAGCGGGTGGAGAATGGAGAAAGGCATGATGGGGGGGGGGGGGCGGGGAACTCAGAGTATCAACAACTGGAGAAGAAAGAAACAGTGAACATGACTGGCCTGGGCATTTTCTTAAAAAAGAGATTCCAGAAGGAACTGATCAGTCAGAGTAAGGGGTTACAAGGCCAGAAATACCTTTCAGGGTAAGAAAGAAGCAAATAAATGGGGAACTTCTAGGGTGAGAAGAGTTCTGAGGAAAGGTGGATAAAGAAGTGCAGAAAGTGTAGAGGAGAAGCCAGAGTAACATTTTGAACAATAAGACATACCCAAAAGGCAAGAAAAGTGACATAGATACATGCACATACTTCATGGCCTTTATGTGTCATATATCTTCATCAGAATTACATTAGAATGAATGTAAGTCTTGTTCATTTGTAAAATAACACTCTTAACAGTATTGGCCTTAAACTAGATATCATACATTTTCATATAAATGAGAAAGACCTAACTTATTCTTCTGTAGTACAGAGTAAATATAGCTTTGATAGGAGGAGTTAATCAATGTTACTTCGAGGATCTTTAAAAAAATTATTTTAAACCCCAGATATCAAGAACATTCTCAACAAATCTACATATATTGGTATAGATTTCATTTAAAATTTTCAATAAGATGGTTTAAACCACTGAAGTTTTATATATTATGATATACACGAATACATTATGAATCCATATTTATTCAAATCTAATATAATAGTCTAGTGAAAATTTAGTAAATACAGGTTATCACTGTATTTCATTTATTTTAAGTAAGAGCTAACAGGATGTCAAGCTGGGAAGCAAATTCTGGGCACATAGCAGGGGTGGGGTAATAGAAGAGTATTTAAGAAATGATCAAAATCTTTTCTAGAATGGACCGACATCATTCTGCCCAGCATGAACACAGACCTGGCAGCAGTCTTCTCTGTGTTCTAGAACCCATAGGGTCAATGTGTTCCTAGGTATCCTGGATTTGTCTTTCCCCTTCCATACAAAGTTTTCTGTCACTCACTGTGATGCATCACAGCTTGAAAAGAACTTGTGCTTTTCTGGGCTGTGGCTGCAATAGTGTCTTTTGTCTTGTTCTCTTCCATCTGGGTCGTAGAAGGAAATATCATAGGAGTTTGAAGTAGACAAGAATAAATTGGCTAATGATGAGATGATTTTCCTCAAACTCAGCTATTTTTTGTTTATCTGAAGCATCTTTCTAGGTCCTTCCCCCTTTCCCTAAGGGTATACATGCTTCTGAATTTCTAGCTCCTCAGAAATACTTATATTTATGGTGAAATGTTATGAATAAGTCGCTTGTTTTGACAATTAACTGATTCCGTGGATAGAGCACCAGGCTTAAAATCAGGAAGGCTTGAGTTCAAATCCAACCTCAGATACTTTCTAACTATGTGACCCTGGGCAAGATACAACTTCCATTTATTTCAACTTTCTCATCTGTAAAATAGGGATAATAATAGCACCTACCCCCAGGGTTGTTGTAAGGGTAAAATTAAAAAAAAAAATTCTTAGCAACAATGCCTACCTAGAACATAAGTGCTATATAAATGTAATCTATTATTATTACAAGACCCTATAAATATCTAAAATACTATCTTTTTTCTAATTATCTCTGTTATCTCATATAAAAATAAGCTTATCAGGATATACATTATTTGAGTTTGCTTTAAGTTTATTCTCAAAATTAGCATTAAGAAAGTTAGTTTTATGGCCTAAATACACCTTCTGAAATAAAAATAGCACTTGATTTGATGTCAGCACAGAGACTGAAATTCTGTCTTTGCTTCTTACTTTGTGACCTTGGCAAATCACTTAACTTCAATGGTGCTCAATTTTCTTTGAAAAGAAAATGAGAGCATTAGACTATGTCCTCTAATGTACCTTCTATTCCTAAACCTATACATTCCTTATATATTATTTTATTTGTTATATAATATGTTAGAAAAATGAATTCTACATCATATGCTAGAGACCTAGTCACTTAATCTATGATATCTCTCTAACAGTGCTCTTCTATGCATTATCATACTCATCAGCCTAAACAAAATGCCAGGGTCATAAAAAAAATTAGGAAAAAAAGCATCAGGTCCAACTTAGTGAAAATGAGACACAAAATTTAATTGAAAACAAGATGGTGTATCTGAATTTGATAGAGCTTGCCTTGATTATTGATCAGGGACTTTTTGTTCTTGTTCCATTGCATCTGATTCTTTGTGACCCTGTTTTGGGGTTTTCTTATAAAGATACTGGGGTTGTTTGTCATTTCTTTCTCCAGCTCATTTATACAGATAAGAAACTGAAGCAAACAGGGTTATTTGTCCAGGGTCACACAGCTAGTAAGTTTCTGAGACTAAATTTGATCTACTAAGGATGAGTCTTCCTGATTCCAAGTCAGGTGCTGAACCTATTTTGTCACCTGAACTATTGCTGAATAGGAACTACCATGGCAAAAATGGTATTGTAGAGATGTTCACCTTTGGGTGCTCAGTGCTTAGATGAGTTGAAGGGGTAAGAAACTAAGTGAGGAATTTAATTGAGACTGCTTAGATCATTATTGATATGAGTTGGTGAAGGTCTAGTCTATTATGACACCAGTGGAAATGTAGTAGAATAAGTGAAACTAAGAAATGTCTTAGAAATAAGAGGATTTGATAAGGCATTAAATATATTACTGGTGATTAAGAAGAGTGAAGTCAAGTAAATACAAAATCACTGGCTCAGGTATCAATGCACCACTGACGCCAATCCACAGTTGAACAGAGAAAAACTTTTGGATGTGGTGAAAGATAATTAATTCAATTTAGAGCATCTTGAGTTTCTAATGATGATAGAATACCCAAAAAGAGATTATTTACAAAAATTCAGAAATAACAAAGTAAAGTTAGGATATTAAACCTATAAGTTGATTCATTTCTAGTGTGCCCTCCAGAGCTACTTCTCCTAAACTTCCAAGTGAGCCAGGACCTTAGAAGCTAATTGATTATTTATCTACTTTTTCTTCTAGGAGTAATCTTGAGGCATTATTTCATTTTTAAATACTGTTGCTCACAAGTCCATATCAATGTCCTTCCAACTGATCATCAATTAATCAGCCAGAGTTAATTAGCTTTTTGAAAGTGTTTTTTTTTTTTTTAATCAAGATGTTATAGTAAGAACAGTTAGTATAAAATGTTCCTCTTAGGCATACTCTCCCGGAGGTACATGGATATAATGAGAGGTATAATGCAAAGTAGGCCTATGATTAGAGAGTGTATGTAGGTGGTTGTTCTTCTTTCTTGAAAAAGGACCAAAATGACTATGTTGAGGTCCATGTATAGTGTTTCCAACTGTTACTGATCAGAGAAATAAGATCTCAGAAAGTTCTATCACAGGTTGGGCACAAATAGTTCATAAGAACATTTGAAGTGGACATGTCTAAAGAAGAAATGCAGTAAAGGGATGGCATCCAAGTCCAACATATTGTTTAATACATTCATAGAAAATAAACTTTCTTCTTGCAGAATTATTAAAACAAAACTATATGTAGTAAAGGAATAAGGCAGAACTGGTTGATTGATTGAATGAATGAATGACCTTTTCTCTCATTAAGTTGCCTTTCAGTGTGCACTGCTTTCTTCTGGGATCTGAGGGTTATAATGGTGTGAAGTATTGAAGCTATTCTTCTCTCAACTAAAAAGAGACCATGTTTATTGAGGTTGCCTTTTCTCAATACAACTAATTTGTCTTCTATTAGATCGATACATAGGCTAACAAGATGAATGTATTGTTTGTTATTCATTCAGGCTCTGCTGGGTCAGTATTGGGAAGGACACTCTCTCCCTATCTGGTATAGGTATACTGGGGCTGCCTCCTCAAAGTGTTCTTAAAGTTCAAGTACAGAAGTAGTTATTGTTGTGCTCCTCCTGGTCTCTCCTTGAAATTGGCATTAGGATCAAGTTATCTTAATGTATTTAAATATCTGATTTGATCCAGTGTCTTAAGAGGACCTAGTTTACGCCTTTTATTGATTGGTTGACTGATAGAAATATCAAAGAAGTCATTATGACTTGTTTATACCTATGATTCATTGATTAGATAATTTATTTTTAACAAAGGCAACAGGGCATAGAACATGAATTCCTAAGCTTGTGTATGTATGTGTTATATGTGTGCATGTGTTTGTGTTTCATGGACACTTTTTGAATTTTATTGAAGCCTATAAAGCCCCTCTCAGAATAATATTTTAACATATAAAATAAATTACACAATATTATAAAGGAAATCAGTTACGCTGAAATACATTTATCAAAAAAAAGTATTTTAAGTTCACAGACCTTAAGAGTAAAAACCTTTGGCACACATTAATTGAGGTTGGGGGTTTTGGATACCCCTTTTGAACAAAATTTATTTAAGAAATGATTATTAAATGTAAATATTTTTCTATGTACTGTGGAACATAAAACAATTAGTAAGATAGGGTCTCTACTTTCTAAGACATCTTAATGTAGTAGGGAAATTGGATATATTATCAAATAACTATGACAAAAAATAATATGTGAGATGCTATATGAAAAACAGTGCACACTGGACTTGGAATAAGATTTGTGTTTGGGATCAGAAGGAACTTACAGAGATGTAGAAGGAGAAACAGAAAAAAAATTGTTATAGGAATCAAAGGAGTAACTACATAAATGAAGAGACAACAAACAATATCAAATATCAGAGAAACTGAGAAGATGGAAGAAAGAACACTAGAAGAACAGTTCAGTATAATCAGATAAGTTCTAGGAATATTTTTGACTGTGTAAGGATCTGAAATGTTAGTAATGTGATTCTTCTTTTCATTAGTGAAGATCTTACCCCCTTATGGGTTTCCATGGTTGAAAAACAAATCACCTAGCATTCAACCATCTGATGATGAGCTTGGCCAGACTTGGCCGGGCTCTCTCTCTCTTTTTCTGTTCACATTTATTTTTCTTAAAAAATGGAGAATGGACCAAAAGAATAGACATCAAGAATGCAGGTACTCAAAGCAAAGACTAGAAGGTGGTGAAAACAAAATGCTTTGGGTAAGGTGAAGAGCCTCATTAATCACCTTGTTTCAAAAGAAAGAGTTCTAGATAAAACCAAACAGGCCCATGTCTTTCAATCTAGTTTCTCACTTCTCTGACAATGCAGCTGGCCCTACATGAGATATGGATAAAACATTCACCAGTAACAGCTGATCAATATTTGGCTAACTAGAAGGACCTGCCCCTACTGAGCCTTTAAAGGAGTATGGACTCTTACCCTCAATTTTGTGTCATAATTGTATTTCACTCCTTGGAATCCCAGTTGCTGCAGAAAACTGTGTCAAACCTTGGTCCATTATTACCCACCCCCTTCCCTTTACATGATTCTGAAAAATAAAGACACAGTACAGAACACAATATATATCAAGAAATTGAGGAAGCTCCATGCCCGGAAGAACAAGGCCAACATTCTCTAGACAAATAATTGACCTTGCCTTATAATTATAAAAGAATAAGAGTTAGAGATGACATTGGTAGGATGTCACTTTCTTTGGAAAAGACCAAGAGAATTTTCATAAATAAGTGTAAATATTTACAAGTCTTGTGGTCAAGTTTAGCCCTAGACAAAAATGTAAAAGAGGAAAGTCTGTCTTTTGCAAATTTGAGCTTTCTTTGTCCCTTCACCATTTTCTCCACTTTTGTCAGCTTCTATCGAGCTCCCTCACCATCCCTGTAAAAACCTGTTCTCAAGGAAGAAGTAGCTATAACTTAATGTGGCTATAAGTCAACTCTACTTTTCTAGTGCATATTTGTATATTAATTATAATTCCTAATAGCAAACATTTATTAAGCATAGTATTGCAGAAATGAAAGCTTCAATACTGGTTTAAAGAAACTCAACAGAAAGAATTGGGAGTTATGGTAAAGGCCTCTGCCTAGCATCCTTCCACCCCAACATATAAAAAGTCATTTCTACCATTTGATGAGTACAGGACTACTGTGAATCTTTATGTTTTCATGATTGATTCACATACATGTTTAATATGGAATATTCTATATTAATCCATCTATGTACTCATCTTCATATTTCCCATAGAGCATTTAAGATAACAAAAGATATATAGAGTTGTGTTTTTTTCAAATACTTCATTTATAGGTGAGCAATTTTATGCCCAGGGACATAAAGTGATTTCTCGAAGGTCATATAGCTCTTGGGGGATAGAAATAAAACTATTATTCAGTTTCCTAACTCTGGTCCATATTCTTCCTACTATTCCATACTTACTCAATAAACTCAGAAATCACACAATTTCTCCAGATTACATAACAATTTAGCAATAAGCCTAGCCAATTTCAAGAAATTCTAGGAAAGAATTATTTCTAGAGATTCTCTTTCCAAGCATAGCATTGTTCTCAAGTCTATCACATTTTTTTTCACGAGGCATTTTTTTTTAAATCTGCTTAACACATACCTGCCTGGTCTTATTTACAGTCAGTTCATGACAGCTTGGGAATTAAACCAAGAACACCCTAAATTCAAGTAAAAGCATGAAATGAAAAAAAAAATGTAAAAGCAGCAATTCTATTGCCAGCTTCCTTGTAATAACATCATTTGTATCATAAAGGATTTTGGTTCATAGAAGGCTTTAGTTTATGCAAATGTCATTGAAAATTTTGCACTCAGTCTACAAGAGCTGTGGTTCTGACAATAACTTATGGCATTAAACATTAATTCATTTAGCCTAACCCAACACCAAACAGATGTCAACTGGAAAACTGATGTTTGAGGCTTGATCTTTTTCTATGTATCAGGTTTATAAATTCTAAACTCTCTCTCTCTTTCTCTCTCTCTCTCTCTCTCTCTCTCTCTCTCTCTCTCTCTCTCTCTTTCTCTGTATGTGTGTGCGTGTCTGTGTGTATGGAAGAGAGAGAGAGAAGGCGAGGGAGAAAGAGACAGAGAGACAGAGATAGAGAATGTCCCTACATTCTTGGTACCATTAAAGTTTAATAGCTTAATAGGGCTAAACTTTAATACTAGATTAAAACTGCACTAAGACATTGGGGACAATCAATTTTTGACACTATGACAGGCATGGGAGGTGAAGGTGACAGAGATCCCTGGAGAGGCTATCTGTTAAAATTTTTCTTCCACCTTTGAAGCAATGGTTGGGCATGGACAAAATTTATTGATGTTCCCATCTCAACTTTCTTCACAGAGTCATAGTTGTTTGGATGTCATGAAAGGAATAGATAGTCTCAGAGTCTCTCACTCAGTTAGCATCCTCAAGATTTTATAATTCTAGTCAAGGTCAAAAATAAAGTTAATGTGTCCCTTCATATCTTTATGTAAAAGATATTTCAGAGTCATCATAAATTGCCATTAAACTAGAAACTTCCATTTGACCTTTCAGAATTTCATATTGATGTAACAAGATGTGCTGATTAACTGACACTGAAAATTTGTTTAATTTTTCTAGACATAAGAGACAAATTATTCTTTCTTGGGGTGGATAGGTGGTGCAATGAATAGAGCACTGGTCCAAGAGTCAGGAGGACCTGAGTTCAAATCCAGCCTCAGACAGTTAACACTAGTCACATGACCTAGGGCAAGTCACTTACCCCCAATTGCCCTGACTACCCCCCTCCAATAAGCAATATATATATTCTTTCTTGGAGAGAGGGGTAATAACTGGATATATATAGTAATGAATGCTTCTTGATTGATTGAATAGCATAGGAAACATATAATGAAGAAATGCTTTTTACCAGTGATGATGAGCAATTCACATTATTAAGAAATTATTTGGGAGCGCTGAGGACTTGAGTGGTTTACCAGAGTTTTCCAGTTAGTCATCAGACAGAGGCATTGAACCCAGGTCTTTCTGATCAACAAATCCAATTCTATCTATTATTCACACTGTCACTTGAATTCATCTTACTGCCTTAAAACTGTGAGGCAGCCAGGCATGCAGATCTACTTTGGCATTTTCCTTCTGACCTTGAGTATCATTGACTAACCACTCAATTTTCTTTCCTCCCTTGGCTTCTATGACAGTGCATTTTGCTTATTTTCCACCTACTTTCATGATCATTCCTTTGATAGTCTAAGAGATGAATAAAGAGACAGATCTATTTAGAGTAAAGGAAATGACTGGCTAGCTGTGACCTGTGATCAAAGTTGGGAATGGTTACAAGCACAAAGACAAAGTCATCTCTGGTTGCATCATTCCTCTGCCACATTCAGAACCAATAAAAGCTGTGCTACCTAGAACATTCTGAAGCGAAGTTGGGGGAAGTATGAAAAATAAGACAGAGAGGTTATAATTAGCATTTCCCATAACAAGATTTTAATGTGAGACTTACAACTTTGTTCATTTCCCTTTTGTAAAGACAAGACACTTGACATTCAAAAACTTTACATCTTTCCACATGATAGACTCTGGGACTTCTATTAATATACTTTGTAGACATTTTGACATGTGACCTTAAGCAGAACTCCTTAAGTATGATCAAATGTCTGATATGCTTTCAAAACTAAAGTTCTTCCAACAGGACTCTATTATGTTAATTTAATATCCCTCTTTTGGGAAAGCCATTTAGTTCAAACATTGTTATCTGGCACTACTTAACTTCCATAAACAAAGACGATAAAATGCTTCAATTCAAAGAAAATTTCCCCCAAAGACTAAAATAAATTCACATACAGATATTAAATCACTTTCTCTCTTCACAAAAATTTAGTCAAAAGTTATTAAATGTACCAGACAATATTGAGATTACAATAAAGACTTATAAAGCCAGAAACGTTAGGTTTCTATTTTTCTATAACAAAGAACAAATATTCCATTTATGAGGTAAAAATGCATTTAAAAAGAAATATATGGTCAAGAATTGCCAATGGCAAACAGACTAACAAATAAAACAAAATAAAAACAGATATAGGGCACTTAATTTTTAGTTTTACTTCCATGAGATCTAGAGGAAGTATTCTTAACTTTTTCTGGGCTGTAGAAACTTTGGCATGGATGGCTTCTCAATAGCTTTTAATTAATTCAGTGAAATGCTAAATTCCAGTTATAGGTCAGTGAAATCATGAATGTAGTTTTTTTTCCCATTTGAGTTCACAGACTCTTCTGGTTAAGAACCTCTGTTTTAGAGGAAAAAATAGCAAAAAAATCCTATAATATTTTACATGGTCCCCTTGGGTAAAAGTTTCACTATAAAGTTGGTTCAGATTAAATGTACCACATAATCTTCCGTATTAAACTATATTTCCCTATTTTGAAACCTCCAATTCCTGTCCTCTGACTCATAAAGCTCTTCAGTGTGTATATGGCATTTTCTATTGATTTATTTCTCTATTGACTATATTTCAAACCCTAATCTTTTCTCTTTTCCAGTTTTGTTTTAATTAGTCTTTGTCTCAAAATTTTGTCTTTTTGCTGTGTGCTTCAATTAAATAGGTTTCTTCAAAGTGCTGAAGTTGTAGTCATAAGACTTGAGTTCAAATCCTGCCTTCTTATCTATTTGACCTTAGACTAGCTACTTCACTTCTCTCTCCTTTTTAGTATCCACATCTCTGCAATGAGCTAATTGGAAAAGATGATGTGTTAGACTCCTTTTGGCTCTAACTCTATGGTTCTACAATCCTATGAATTGATTTAATCATTTTAGTAAAGATTTTTTATGGTCCTGGCTTTACTTCCACTTATATCTTCCAATTGACCCTACATAAGAATGTAAATTTATAGGCAGCAAGATGGTACAATAGATAGAACATCTGATTTGTGGTCAGGAAGACCTGGATCAGCTAGGTGGCATACTGGATATAGAGATGGACCTGAAGTCAGGAAATTCAAATTCAAATCTTCGCTCAGATACATCCTAGCTATGTGAGCCTGCCCATGGGACTTAGCCTCCTTGTTCCTCAGTTTCCTCATCTGTAAAATGGAGATAATGATAGCACTTACCTCTCCACACTGTTGTGAGGATATAATCAGGTAGTGTTTGTAAAGAGCTTCGCAAACATTGAAATATTATATAAAAGCTATTTTCATTATTTTTGATAAAAAGAACTTGAGTGACCAGTGGAGAAGGAAGCATGTGTAGCAGTGATGCAAACTTAAATGGTGCCTGAGTGCGACTCCAGTTTACAATTGCATTTCTTCATCTCTTGAACTTTATTTGAACTTATAATAAAGACTGCATACTTTAGCACTTAATAGCTTTCCAATTGATTCATTTGTCCTGGTTTTGTGGCTCCCATGGCAGTAAGATCCTTGAGATCAGAATCAGTATCTCAGGCTTCTAATCACAATACCACGAAGCAATCCTTTTACTCTTTCTTATTTTTTTTCCTTTATTGCATTCCTCACATCTACTGCTTCAATGTCACTCTCTTTTCTTCAAGCTAATCAGTAGACCTACTCTTCCTCTCAACAGAGGACCTCTTCCCCTATTTGACTGAGAAAAATGGATAGCATTCCCTGAAAACAATCTATTCTTCCTTACCCCGAGTGACAAAATGTCACCATTCCTCATTCTCTTATCTTTTTACTCCAGTATCTCGAATGACAAGCTGTCTCATCTCAGAAGTCAAGGCTCTCTCTTTTTACCCATGAGTTTTCCAATTTCATCGGGTAGTTCTTCTACCCACTAACTACCCCCTCTCTCTTAAATCTCAATCCATCTAATGACTCCTTTCCATTTGCTTACAAATATGCCTAGATCTTGCCAACCCTTAAAAATGAGCATTTGATGTGGTCACTCCCTTAAGTTAATTGTCTCAAGTTTCTTCTCCATTTCACAGCCAAATTTTTAGGGGGAAAAAGACATCTACAAATTTGCCTCCACTTTCTCTTCTCCACTTCTCTTCCTAATCCCTTATTATCTGGCTTCTGACCTTAACATCATGCTGAAACTTCTCTCTCTCCAAAGTTACTAATGATCTCATATTTACCAAATCTAATGGACTTTTCTGTGTCCTCAGTCTTCTTGACCTCTCTGCACTCTTTGACATTGCTTACCATTCTCTCCTCCTTGAAACTTTCTTCTATCTAGGTTTCTGGGATACCTCTCTTTCTTGTTTCTCATCCTACTTATCTAGCACTCCTTATCTCTCTCCCTTGCTGGATCTTCTTCCATATTACTCCCTCTAAATATAGATGTCTTTCATAAGACAAATGAAATGACTATCTCATTTGGCAATCTCATTACTTCCTATGGATCCCATCTGTATGCTGAAGATTGCCAAATCTAACAATCTTGCCCATACTTCTCTACTGACCTCCAATTTCCCATTTCCAGTTGTATTTCAGACATCTTGAATTTGACATTCAGTAGACAGAATCAACATTTGAGTTCCCCCAAAAGGAACCCATGTTTCCCACTAAAAATAGTTCTTCTACCTTCCTTCTTACTGTAGAGGACAACACAGTCCTCTCAAGCTTGTAAATTAGGAGTTCATCATGGAGTCTTCATTATCTTTCATCCCTCATATCCAGTTTGTTGTCAAGGCCTATCAATTTCACCTTTGCAACATCTCTCAAAAGTGTCCCCTTCTCTCTTCTGAAATTTACACATCACTCTAATGCGGAACCTCATCATCTAACACCCGGACTATTGTAATAGCCTGTTGAGGCCACCTGTCATAAGTCTGTCCCAATCTACCCTCCATTCATCAAATAAAGGGATTTTCCTAATTTTCATAAACCATGTCAATAGACACACACACACACACTCAATAACTACAGTAGTTTTTTCTATCATCTACAGGATCAAATACAAAATATTCTGACATTTAAAATTCTTTTTAACTTATTCCCTCCTACATTTCCAATATCCTTACATTTTACTCATTTGACACATATACTTTGATTTAGTGGCACTCGCCTCCTGTCCATTCCACAGACAATCCATCTCTTGGTTCTTCACATTTTCTCTGATTATCTCCTACACTCCCCATGAGTGAAACACTCTTTCCACTCTTTCCAATCTTTCTGCCCACTGACCTCCCTAATGTAAAGATACAATTAAAATCCCAATTAAAAAGTCTTTCCCAACTCCCCTTAATTCTAATGTTTTTCTCTGTTGATTACTTCCTATTTAACTTATATATAGCTTACTTTGTATATATTTATTGGCTCATTGTCTCCCTCATTAGATTATAATTTTCTTGAGGGAAGAAGGTATCTTTTGCCCTTTTTTTCATATCCCACGCACTTAACATAATGCCTGGCATACAGTAAGTACTCAATAAAAGTTTATTGATTGGTTGTGTGTTTGTGTATCTGTGTGTGTGTGTGTGCCAAATAATTCATGCCAATGAGAGAAGAGAGAGGGAAAAGATGACAAAGAGAAACACAGAGAGAGAAACAGAGAAAGTTTTAAGTTCATGGACAATAAGGAACCCCTGTTCCAGTGTTATCTCTATTGTCCTACAAGACCTACCTTCATTCTACTTGTTTTCTCCCTACCTTCTTGTCCCTTCTCTGTGCTACAAAAGTCCAAAGTCTTATTATCAATGACAAATTCCAAGCACCAAATGTGAAATATTATTCCATCATGTGCAAATGATAACTTGCAAATAATTGAACAAAAAGCAATATGTAAGAGAAACTCTGAGTTAAGCTCCTTTGCCCATCCTCCTCCCAAGCACTACCTTTCCTTAGCTGTTTTCTAGGGGAAGAAATAATCATTCTACAGGAGGCTCAGCCACAAGTAGTACTCATGTGAAATGCAACAAAATTCCTACTCTTGTTATCTCCATTGTGTCCTCTGACAATGATAGTCTTTCTGTACCATTCCCCTTGTAATCAAATGGCACAAACATCTCCACAAAAGCACTTAATTAGATGAGTTGTTAGCAGAGTGACTGTACAGGCAAATGTTACATGAGCCTCAACAACACTCCAGTGCTAGGCAGCCCTGAGCATCTGAATCAGGGGCAATCACTCCATGGTGGTATCAGGAAACAGACATGGAGAGAAAATTAAACAAATACAAAGAATGCCAGGTATCTTTTTCCTCCCCTTCATATCAATGAGATTGAGGTTTTTCACCTTGGTACCACCTGAAATAATACTACCCTTTAGTCACATATGACTGATCTCTAAGAAATATGAGTTGCTTTCTGTGGTTTTCATCCTCTAAAAAAATATCTAATTTATCTTCAAAATTCCCATGTTCATATTATTTTATAGATAAAACAAAACAAAACCTAAGGACACAAAGAAACCAAGGGACTCAACTAACATTTGATAATTTCATGGTGGCATCAAAAATAGAACAAAAGTCCTTTCATTTGATTTTAGTGACAGCTAAAATAGGCTTGATGTTGGCAGCACTGTGTGTTCTAGGAAATAATAGTGTTAATGATTCACATTTCTTTTTGCCCTATAAGGTTTGTAAAGCATTTTCTAGTCATTTTCTTACTTGAACCTCACCCATGTCTCATTGAGACAAATGCTATTAATACACCAATTTTACAGATGAGAAAATTGAGAATCAGAGTTTAAATGGTTCCTCAGATAGCAGTGAGTACTGAAAGCAGGATATGAACCCAGCTTGTCCTGATTTTTAAATTGTCACTCTCTCCACTTGACACATTGTCTTTGCCAGGTTAAATGATATCACTACTATATCATCTGCCACTAGCACACCCATATTTTATAGCATTTTCCCAATATTTAGTAGTACGTCAAAAATATATATTTTTGGCAATCCCAATTCCTGTATCTCATGGAGTCTTAAAACTTTATGTGTATTTCTGTTGGTATGGGTATATTTCTATGTGTGTCAAGAATGTCTTTGGAAAACTACTAAAAACCCATTGACTCTTTCTGAAAATAACATTTTAAAAATGCAGAAAAGAATATACATAAGATTTCAGAAGAAGATAATTACATTGAAATACTGATATATGTAAATACGCATATATAACATCATATTAATATAATTTTATTGTATACAATTAAAATGTATAATTAAATCAAATATTATATCATCTTATATTATAATATAAACAAGTTCTTGGACTCCATGTTAAGAACTCCTGTTCTTGGGGCGGCTAGGTTGCGCAGCGAGTAAGAGCACCGGCCTCGGAGTTGGGATGACCCGAGATCAGATCCGGCCTCAGAAAATGAGCACCCACGCATAAATAATGACTAGCCATGTAACCTTGAGCAAGTTACTTAACCCCAATTGCTTTAAAAAAAAAAAAGAACTCCTGTTCTTTTTCCTTTTTTGCTTCCAGCTTTAGTTTCCTAGCTTTTCTTTAAAACTCATTTCAAAATGTACTTCTTCCAAGAAGAGTTCACCAATTATTCTTAGCAAACTGTGATTACACCTTTCCTTTTCCCTCCATATCCATACACTTTAGTGGAAAATTAATTTGTGAACATTTACATTTTAAGTGTTGATAAATCATTTAAATAGTCATAAATCTCAAATTAGAGAAAAAGATGCTAAACATTTGAGACATTATAATTTCCTTTGTATTTTCCCTTGTGCCCACATCAAAGGGCAATTTGGCACAGTGGCTAGCAAGGTAGCCTCAAATCAGAAAAAAACTTGGGTTCAAGCCCTTTCTTGGATGCATTAATATCTATGGGATCCTAAGAAAATTACTAAACCTCTTAAGGTTCTAGGCAACTCTCTTAAGATGTTAAGATGAAGAACAGTTCATAATAACAGTCTGAATTAGTAGAGAGAGTTCCCTTACTGGGTATGTAGTAATGCCCTATATTGATGATATCATAGGTTCAGGTGCACACTCATGCGCACACACACACACACACACACACACACACACACACACTTCCTAGTTTGACAGAAGTTTGAAATGAGTCTTTGATTCTATAAGGTGATTCCTCTTTGTGGTATTACTTAAAAGTAATCCATAGCCTAAAAAACATCTTGGATAGTAGTGTTTTAACCTATAATGACCATTAGAATCCAGAGATTTCCAATGTAGTTTGGCTACCATAGATCTTGCTTCCATAGATAACAACTAAATGACAACATAACATATCTTGAGATCCCACTTGCCAACTGAAAGGAACCACCAGCAGACAGAAACGTGCCATTAACATCTGCCTTTTTGCCCATTTTCCTTCAACGCTTGAAGAAAAGTGCATCTAGTATTTGATTTATTCTGTAAACTATATTGATCTTTTATGGCATCTCAGTCCCATTTTGAGGCAGAGGTTTATCAATAATATCCATATTATGCTTTGATAGCTATTTATGAGATAGTCATGAGTGAATTCTACTATCTGTTGCCAACCTCATATACCCCCCAATTTAAATCCAGTTAATCAATTTTGAGTCATAACTCAAATGCAGTAACTCTTTTAAACCTTAAAGACTGTTAAAGATTCAAGGTATATCATAAGACAAATCTCTTTAATAGTGAAGAAATTTGCTTTTAATGTATGAACTTTTCATCATAAAAAATCATAGACTGTCATTTTGTAATTTCCTATTATGTGCTTATCTATAAATATATAGTTAGGGCATGGTATACATGTGTTAATAGGTCCGTACTCAATAATATAACAACAACAGCAACAAAATAAAGAGTTTGGAAAACAATTTAAGGAATTTTGTATCTGATTTTTAAAGAAATAGAAGATTTTTGAAACAATGTTATCCATAGACGGAAAAAAAGAATGTAAGAATTATAACATAAGCTTTATTATTTAATATTCATGATTTGGGACATTTTGGGGTGTGATATGCAGCTCTGAGTCACAATTAAAGAACAAAATGAAAAACATAAAGATAGTTCCTAGAAGAGCTCTATATCTTGAAAAAATATATAAAATAATATCTATAGAGAATAGCTCAAAGGAAATAGAGCTAATTTTATTAGAGAAGAAAATTTTAATTATTAGTATCTGTCCTCAGTTATATGAAGATTTGGGAATAACGACATGTATTTTTCCCCAATTCATTCCACTATATATTGATTATTACCATATTCATAGCACTCTCCTAGATGCTATATGGAATGCCAATGGAATAATATATGATCCTTTCTATTAAGAATCTTAGCTACTACTTGAAAACAGTAGACAAGCATATTAAAAAAAAATCACTTAAAGGTTCTAAGCAGGGACAACTAGGTGGTGCAGTGAACAGAGCACTGGCCCTGGAGTCAGGAGGACCTGAGTTCAAATCTGACCTCAGACATATAACACTTACTAGCTGTGTGACCTTGGGGAAGTCATTTTACCCCAATTGCCATCCCTTCCCTTCCCTCAAAATAAAAAGAAGAATCTGAGCAAATTAATTCTTTATAAGTACTGAGGAACACAAACCATATGAATGGCTAATTTGGAATTAGTTTTGTTAGTAAAGTACAGAAAAAGATTCTTGAACAGAGTTGTTGTTTTTTTTAAAGCAATTGGGGTTAAGTAACTTGCTCAAGGTTACAGGACTAGTCATTATTAGTGTGTGGGTGCTCATTTTCTGAGGCCGGATTTGATCTCAGGTCATCCCGACTCCAAGGCTGGCGTTCTTACTCACTGCGCCACCTAGCCGCCCCGTTAGGGAAATTGGGGTTAAGTAACTTGCCCAAGGTCACACGGCTAGGTTTTTGTTTGTGTGGGTTAAGCGTCTGAGGCCGGATCTGAACTCAGGTCCTTCTGACTCCAGGGCCGGCACTTTACTCACTGCGCCACCTAGCCACCCCTTGAACAGAGTTCTTAAGAAAATCACAAATTCAAACAAAATAACATATTGGAAAAAAGTAAAGTATACTTTGAGTCAAAAGTCTAACTAATTTGGTCATTAAAAACCTGTGTTACCACACACAAGTAACTGTAGCACACTGGGTATCAATTTTCTCAGTTGTAAAATAAAGTCAATGATACTTTCTTAGGAGAGCTAACAGAAAAGTACTAGGTAAATATGAGCCATTTTATTGTTTTTACTCGTAGAGAAGAGAAAGGGAGGTAAGAGGAGAAAGCATAAGCAAAGACTACAAAATAGAATACAAAATTGGATGATGATATTACCTACCACCCAGGACTGTTTTGAGGATAACATAAGATATTTGTAAAATGCTTAGCATAATGCCTATCACACAGTAGGTGATAGGTTTAGTTATTACTTTTAAATCTTGGTATATTTTAAAAATATATTCACATTGATGCAAATTTGATTTTATGAACAATTAAATTATTACTGTTCAGTCTTTCAGTTGTGGATGACTAATCATGACCCTATTTGAGGTTTTCTTGGCAAGGATACAGGAGCAATTTGTCATTTCCTACTCCAGTTTATTTTACATATGAGGAAACTAAGGCAAACAGGGTAATGTGACTTGCCCAGGGTCACACATTTTGTAAGTTTCTGAGGTTAGATTTGAACTGAGGAAAATGAGTCTTCGTTACTCCAGGCCTGCTGTTCTATCCATTATGCCACCTCGCTTCCCTTAATGAAGTGATAGCTGTTAATTAACAAGAACAAAATTCTGCTGATTTATATGGTGTATTATATTAAAGACTTAAGGCACAATCTTATTCCTATGATTACTACTTAACATTATCCTCTTTGAAAGTATATTTACCTCAAATAATACATCATTTTCTTGGTTTCAGGGAGAGCAGGGGCAAGTGAACAGAAGTGCCACCACAGAATCAGAAGACCTGAGTTAAACTCCACACTGGAATACACATAACTGTATGTCCTTGATCAAGTACTTTAACTTATCATGACCCTACACAAAAGCTCTACATTATAAATGAATTGTTGATCTGGTAAGGTAGAGAGTGCTTACTAAGCTAGGAAATTAATGGTCCAGATTGGGGGGAGGGGAATCTCATTTCATTCTATATCTCTGTCCCTCTCTCTGTCACACACACACACACACACACACACACACACACACACACACACACACACACACCTCTCCCCCTACTTCTTCTTCTTCTCCCTCCAAAGAAGTTACTATTTAACATTGTTCTTTCAAAGATAAGATGATGACTCAATAACTTAGTTTTTTAAAAAGTTCAGCAGTCATGTAATTGCAGGATGCTGTAGATTTTTCCAATCTCTGTTAAACTGGTTTTTCACAGTGTATTTTTAAAACTTTCCTGCTTGAACATTACATCACGATCTAAATCAGAAGAAAAACATGTATTGGGGTAGTACCAAAACAAGAGAGACAGAAATCTGACCATATGAAATAGAAAATGTCTAATTTGGAGCCTTAAAATCTAAAAATTCAAAAACACTAAGTTTTTTGTTATTGGGTCTTTTTTTTTTTTTTTGAGATAACAGGGAGGCAGAAGTGATTCAGTAGGATCTTGGTATTTCAAAAGGCTTAGTGAGGGTTCTGTGTGTGTGAGGAGAGATGGAACAAATTGCTCAATGAAAGTAATGGGGTCATCCACTTCAATGCCTTCAGGAATGCTGTAAATCTTCATGTTATTCATTGTGTTTTTATCCCTTTCTCCTGATGTGGCTTCCAGGGATTCCATTTAGGGGGGCACTGCAAAGTGTCCCACTGAAGAGCATATAAGGTACCTCTATCCTTCTAGGAGGAAAACATCCTTCAAGCTTTCGCTCCATTACTTTCTGGCCTTGTATATCTATAATTCTAGCTCAAAATTGCAAAAAGTCACATGTCTTAAAAGGGATGATCTCAAAATGGGAAAAGTTGCCTGCCTACTTGCTGCTATGGCTGGCTTCTCTTTGGGGGGTTACTCATCTCAAATCTTTGCCATGTGGACAAACATGTCATTTGCACCACTGGGAATGTCTGAGAGCTAATGGGAGCAAGACAACAAAGTCGGCTTTCTGACCTTGATGTTATTAGTATTCACTTCTTTCCCAGAGAACTTCTTGTAAAAGTCATGCTGATCTGCTTTTTGCCTCCTTTGCTTTTAATGATTGGGGAAGATATGTGGAATGGCCCTTTGACATGCTTACTTTATTCAACCACTTTATAAGAGGCCATACTTTCCTTGGGTGAAATTTTACAGAGTGTGTGTGTGTGTGTGCATGTGTGTGTGTACACACATATATACATACAGACATAGACACATACATGCACACAGACATATATATATATATTCTTATAGCACATAAAATATAATCCTGCTTCCAGAATTAGAAAGGCTTGCTTTACATTCTATTTAACTCTATACCAATATTTAGACTTAATCACAAACTCTCATTTCATTCAGGAGTATTCTTAAGACAGATCGCAAAAAGAAATGGAAAAGCACAACAAATCAGCCAGTATCAAGTAGTCTTTATTTTGTGTAGACACTTTATTTAATCTTGCTGTAAATAAAATTATGATTAATTTATATACGTTAATGTGGCAGCTACTTAAATCATGACCTAAGTTTGCTATCCTTAAGTCTTTGTCTTCTAAGGCAATGACATAGGGCAGGCGACCCCTTTGACTTGTTTTGCATTTTGTCTAGTACCATGCCAACAGACAGTGACTTCCTGTGGTACTCAAGAAAGCAAATCCCTGTGGCTATAATTCAATCAAAGATAGCTTGTGCCATAAAATAGCAGTAGCTAGTTTCCCAAAATGCAAAATCCTCATCCATACATGTGTGGCAAAGATTTTACACCAGCTTAAATGTGTGCTAATGACTATTTGTAGAAATTCTAGATTTCATCACAATAATTGAAGTTAAACTAACTTTTGTACTCCACATCTGAACCCATTTTCAGTTCTAACAGCAAAGTACCTTCCCTCTTTTGATTATATAAAATTTATCCTGCTTATACTTATACATACACACACACACACACACACACACACACACACACACACATATACTTATATATGTGTATATAGTTATTTGCATGCTGACTGGACCACTAGATTGTGAGCTCCTTGACTGCAGAGACAGTCATTTACCTTTCCTTATATTCCCAGCTCAGAGGCATAGTACTCAGCACAGAGTAGGTGTTTAAGTATTTTTATTGACTGACAAAATAATAAATGTACATGGATGTTTTGCTTTTGTCCATCAATGGGGGAAGAGAGAGAGAGAGAGAGAGAGAGAGAGAGAGAGAGAGAGAGAGAGAAGAAGAAGAAGAAGAAGAAGGGAGGGAGAGGGAGCACGAGCACTGAAGGAACGAAACCAAACAATGGACATTTGGTTTTATCCTCCCCTTTTAAACTATACATGAGATTCATTGGATATCTACTGCTTACAATATAGTTGCATTCAATCCAAAAAATTCCTTTTCTCTTAAGTATGTTTTTAAGTTTAAAAATCACAAAGAAAAATGGAATCTTCAAAACTACAGGGAGATGAACTTCATTTCAATTCCTAGCCAATTCTAGAACATAAAATTAAAAGTAGAGTTTGCAAACATCTATGAAAGAAAGTGAAGTTTTTTTTTAATGAGTGTGACTTCATTAATAAGATCATTTCCATTTATTGAACATATAGTCTACATGAATTTAGAAAAATATTTGAAAAATTCTTTTATAACTGAATTCAATATAATTACAATGACCAAGCGTGGATGTAAATCAAATGTCTTCCTTCTTTAAAGAAGCAGAGGGCTGTGAGTGGGAAATATTACATATGTTGTCAGACAGTCAATATAGTGTTTAGTTTTACTGGAATAGGATATATTTAGAAAAGAAAATTAAAAACAAAATTTAGCGATAAAAAATAAAAATCAAAAAATCCCTACAATCTCAAATCCTTGATCACTGTCTTAAACTTTCTCTTCACAAAGGTGATTTAATTATCCTTAAGAAACCTATTTCTGCTTTTTTGCTATTAAATGGCATTTGGTAGGGCTGTCTTTGTCTGTAGATGAGTTAGAAGGCTACCTAGAATACTGATCTTTAAGGATGTAGGATTTTTTTTTTCTGAAAGCAATACTTCCCTAATAAAATACACATATTCTCTCTCTCTCTCTCTCTCTCTCTCTCTCTCTCTCTCTCTCACACACACACACACACACACACACACACACACACACACAACCACCATCACCTGCTAGTTAATTCTGTTTAGGGGTGAAAGCCTTTCATTCTACATAGATAAGTCTAAAAATGGGAAATTGAGGGGGCAGAAGGAAGGGGGATGATGCTGGGGAGGGAACATGTGAAAGGGATTTTGCTACCACTGTATGCCTGAATGGAGTAGAAAAGGGTTATGACTAAAGGGAAAAAAAAGATGTTAAAGGGTGGGAGGAAGTCCGGACTAGGGAAGAAATTTGCAACAAATTCATTATTTTCCCTACAATCAAGAAAATGTAACTGAACAATGGAAAGAAACAAGGTAATTCAAATTAGTACATTTATGAAGGGCTTACTATGTGCACTGGAAATAATGTAATTACTTAAAGGGGTTTTATGATTTTCTGAATGTGGGAACTCACTCCACTATTGATTTCAGTCTTTGCATGCCTCCCAAACCTGTGTATCTTTTGTCCACATCCTCTTACGAATTCTCTCCATAGAGGAACAACCCATTATGCTGGGGGCCTTCCTCTGCTCAATATTGCATAAGTAGGTACAATGGAACATAGTCTGCCCATTAATTTTCCTTCACTTGCAAAGTTACTAATGCATTTCTCTCTCCACCCCACCCCAACCCATTCTATTGCCTGCTGATCGCCTAATAGGGCAGTTTGTCAGGTGCACAGAATCTGTGAATGAGAGGAACTTGAAGCAAGTTCAGATAGGTAACTGGCATCAGATTGTGAAGGGCATTAAATGCCAAGGTGAAGAAGTTGTCTTTTATCCTAGAGGCTATAGAGGGCTACTGAAAGATAAAAGAGTTCTGAAAATATTGATAAAAAGTGTAAGGCACAAATCTTATCTAGCTTTCCCAATTTTATACAACAAACTGTCAGTATCATCAGCTAGTATTTAGTGAATGAACTTTATAATAAAGAAAGTTTTTGCTCCTGGGCATGTTATCTGTGAAATATGGGTGTGAGGGGAGGAGATGTAATTTTATTTGTATTAGATGTTGTATTTCTATGTTAAACTGTTCATGTTGACAGTTCCCCAAAGTCTAATCCTTTTTAAATTTTTACAAGCTTTGCTTTATTTTGAGTTTTTACTTAGCACCACATTGAAATCCTGGAGAGCAAAGAGCTTCGCATGGTTGTCATTTTTAAACACTCTGTACTTGCCACAGGAAAGGTCATATGTAGCATCTGGGCAATAGGGACGTCCCAAAATGTCTACCATTGCCAACTAAGACAGATATTGCCAGACATCTATATTCATCTGTTCACCTCAATGTGTCAAAATCTTGAAGATAATTTTCTTAAGCTATAATAGAATTTTTATTGAGGTAATTTATCCTCAATGCATGAGGTGTGAAGAGCTCAGCTGTTCCTCCAAAAGATCCACTCCCCACCCCCAGGAAAACAGATACAGCAATGGATACCTGGTGGTCAGATAGTGGTTTCCCCTATTATCTTTGCAAGTATAAAGTAATACAATAACAGAGTCATTGGAATTTCCATTTACATAAAACAAATTTATAATTGATGTGCCACTTTGTGGCTGACAGAGTTAATGGGCCTTTTAAGAACCTCTACTTAATAACAATAAAGTGTCTTTTTTTTTTAGAGGTCTTAATGTTGATAGAATTAATGTGCCTCCTAGCATGACCTTCAGCTGCTACTTTGATGGTAACTGTTGCATAGTTTCATGCTCTGAGACTTTCTAGATTTAAAGTTGACACTGTAAAATTAGAATTCTTACGTTTTTCTCCTTTGCATTACAGATGAATCATGAACTCTAAATGGGTAGAATAGAGCCTTCAACCTAGAAAAAGCTCGAAGTAGATAGCTAGGAATATGATTACAAATATATATATATATTTTTATTTTTACAACTAATACGATGTTGATCTGCAAAGTTCCCATATATTTCAGTGTTCTTCAGAAAACTTAGGTGTTATTGAAGTAGTTTAATGCTTTCTGCAAAGCTGATGGTTACTAAAAGCTGTTATGTAAATGTAAGCTTGAATTAAGGAGTTAAGAACTCCCTACCTGCTACTCCCAAAGTTATATAAGAGAAGAATGCCACAATGGATGGTTACCTCTGCCACAGTGCTTATCATTGTAAAGGAACACAACTTGAATTCTAAATCCCAGTATGTGATGGCACTTTCTTTGCTAGGGTGTGTGTTTTCCATTAGCCTCCTTGTCTGTGACAAAATTGCACAGAGTCCATTGCCCTGCAGAACAGCATTTGCAAACATGTCAGCAGGCATGGCAAGCCATCTGCCTACAAATACCACCCAGTCACTAAATACTCTTAATTTGTCAAATAGGGGAAACAAACCTCCTTTGACTGACAGAAATGGCTGAAACTGTACTTTCAGTCATGCCTGCTACTTAGCAATGACAGCTTAAAAAGAAAGGAGTAATCAGTATTCTTGCTTCTCTAAGTAGCTGAGGACCAAATCAGACATTCCAGAAGCCTGGTCAAAAGACCCAAATCAGGCAAACATCTAAAGTACCAAAGGTATTAGTACCCTAATGAATGAGATGTGTAAAGTTCTTTACAAACCTTGAAACACTTTATAAATGCTAGATATCATCATCATAATCTTCAACAACAACTTCATTAGAAATTGTTTATACCTGCATTGTGAAGGATAAGCCTCTATTAATTAAAAGTGACTTATTGAGTAGATTTGGTGAATTAAATTTCTTTAGTACCAATGTGGATAAATCACTATATTTTCCTGACTCTCTATCCTGGGCATTTCATGCCCATGTCTTCCATCAGTATTCAACATACTAGAGACCTTTTTTGTACTTTTGGTATTTGGGGGCAGGGAGGTCCCAAGATATCATTCAGATTGTAAGAAATTTTAGCTCCCTTGGCTTCAGTTTGCTCATCTGTAAAATAAGGGTGTTGACTACATGTCCTCTGAGAACCCTTCTAAGTCTAAAAATATGATCCTGTGATCTCATATTTTCTCTTATTCCCCATAAATAATAACTTATATTTTAATGCTCCTTTAATGCTTTATGACTCCTGGCCACATAGCATTGCCTGGAGAGTAACTGTATTAAAAGAATGTGTTTTTCCCACTGGTGGCAGGCATTATATTAAGATATTGAATAGATATAACCCTTAGACAGGAAAAGACAAGTTGAAGTTCATATGTACTTGTGAAAGTCAAGCATATAATCTCTTACAGGTAGGTAGTAATGACCATAATCAAGGAGACTGCAGTTTCAAAAAACAAATGGTTACAGTGAACAATGAAAGCATAAACATAACCCCAGTTGTAAGCCCCATGTTATATTCATTACTTGGCACCAATATTACGTGTGTCTTTAGAATATAAATATCACACAACTAATAATGTAGTATTCCTCTAGGTCTGTATCTTGTTTAAATGTATGATAGAAATAATTTCAATTGAAGTCTAAAATAGATGACAAATAATATACATGGGATTAACAATATCAAGAAGTAAATGGCCTATCTCTGTTCAGAAGGAAAAAAGAAACATATTGCAGAAATATTCTTCCTGATTTTGAGGCATTTACAGTCCAGTATTCTATTTAGTGTTCCTCAGAGCCAGTGAAGAGTCCTGGGCCCTAGTCCTAACTCACTAATAACTATATGATCCAGTCCTTTGCATTTAGGAGGCATTTAATAAAAGTTTATTGAATTGATTTGCCATTGAGCAAGTCAATTAAACTTTCTGAGCCTCAGTTTCCTCACGTACAGAAAAGACTAGTCTACACAGCTATTCCAGCTTAAACATCACCGTGAAACTAATAACTGAAAGGTGTACAACACTTTAAGGTTGACAAAAGGCTTTGTATAATTCATCACTAGTGTATATACGCATATATCCATATGAATGGATTTAATGCCTGATTATTCTCAAGATCACGGCATATATATGTACACATTTTGATGCTATAGACATCTATATAGCATTGCAATTATCTTGCAGATTTGTTTTGAATTCAAAATCATCAAAGAATCATCAATTTGGACTTCCTCAAATAAAAACAGATACTGTTCGATTTAAATGAGTTAAAATAGATGAATATATTAATCCATTTGTTCTCCCCCTTGGAATTGCTTGAATATTGAAAGCTACCAGAACACAATGGAATTGCCACCTCACCATCCTCTCTAGTACAATTTTCAGTGGTAGATTATTTTTTTTAACATAGCACTTGAAGACAATCTGTTTCTCTCTGTCTCTTTGTCTCTATCTCTTTGTCTCTCTCTGCATAGACAGGTGTCAGAATTTATAAAAGCACCTTTTAAGGATGCTGAGAAAAGTGCAAGATTTCAGGCTATAAAACTATTATTATATGTATGTTAAGTGGAATTTGGGCCTATAGATTGCCAGACCTTGAATATGAGCACATACCTCCCCTGATTTGAAAAATTGGACAATATGGAAAGGAGAAAAAATCCAGTGTCACCTCTGCACAATATCTTGTTGTAGCACAATGTCAGATATTGAAATGACATGACAATATTATTAGCAGGTTGGATGTCAGCAAAAAGAAATGTCAGAAGAAAAGGGCTGGAAATATTTTCTTTTGCTTATAGTTATTCCTTTATTAATGGATTCAGGTTCCCATGGTATTAATGGATTCAGGTTCCTTGGGAATTTGGATAATTCTGATTCACATCAACCTAGGCTCCTTCCACTGGAGCTCATCTAGAATTGGACCTTGATTCAGGTATATTAAATAAAAGCAGAAGAGGAGAGGTTGGAAATATGCTTCAGAGAAATATAACTGTACAACAATATTAGGTACTCAAAGAGTCTTGGGTCTGTACTCAACATTATGGATTTACAGAAGATAGGTTTCTTATCAGGAAATAAAAGGGATATTCTAATTGAATGTAAGTGTAACAATCTTTATGTGGAAAATTTGAATTTGCAAAACAGACTAAGAAGGAATTAATTTCTTTACAAAGATTTATACGGCTTAGGAGAAAGTGTTTACCTATCCCTTCAAATAGTAATTTCCCATGGTATTTAATTAATTAAAAGAATAAGTTTTCAGGAAACATAAAGTAAAATATACCATTATTCTCATATGTCCCCAACACAAAGCACATCTCTTTATGTCTCTACTAAGAAGAGTAAACATCATTTATTAGCTGTGGTGTGACTCTAGAGCAGGGGTGGGAAACCTCAGGCTTTGAAACCACATGTGATCCTCCAGGTCCTCAAATATGGCCCTTTGACTGAATCCAAGCTTCAAAGAGGCTACATGTGGCCTCAAGGGCACAGATTCCCCACCATTGTTCTAGAACTTGACAAAAGATGTCAGTATATTAATGTGTAAGTAAGCCTGGGCCCTAAAACATGGATATACATATATTAATGTCAACATGTCAACATTTATTCATATGTACAAACCACTAAATAAACAGAGCACCTTATTTAAGAAAAATGATTAAGCCTTGATAGTAAAAACACCAATGTTACTATATTTAATGAGAATTGTTGGTTTATCTCCTGTATTTGATTTGTTATTTGACTACTGCCACGGTGATCAAGTCAGAAGATAAAAATAGTAACTTATAAATAATTCATATTATGGTTTAGAGCACAATTTACATATGTCATCTCAACTCTGAGTAACTACAGGTATTGTTATTGCACCCAAGGAGTTTAAGTGACTTGTCCATGGTTACCCAGCCAGTAAGAATCAGAGGTGGACTTTGAATTCAGGTGGTCTTCTTATATCTAGATCTTCTTATATCTAGAATTATTACACAGTTCTGACTTTTGCTAAAACCCTTCTTAAGATCTTCCTCATGGAAAGAGATGGTGATGAATCTGCCTTCAGCTGGTCCCACCTGCCACAGGTTTGATTCTCAGATGTATGGCACCTAGAGATGCAGGCTCTCCAATATCTAAACTTCTGGTGTCTTTGGGTAGTCAACTACATGGAGAGAGATGTGCTAGGGCTGACTAAAGTAACTGAATTTGATCACTTTATTTAATACATAAAACTATACTTATTCCCATTGTTTAAACATTATTTTAATTTGTAACATTTGCTAATTAATTTTTACAAATCCAAACACTTCTCTGGGCTTAGATTGACAATATGCATCAATATAGTTTCTTTGCAGAAATCTCCCACAACAAAAGAAAAAAAATATATAGTTCTAGGTTTAAAACAAAAACTAAAAAGTATATAAATTAAAAATAATACATATAGATATCTATAAGACAATGTTGTCAATGTTTGTCCTTTGTCAGTAACTAGCCACCTAGGACAACAAAGTGTTATCCAAAAAAATATCAATTTAATAAATGTGGTTTATCATTTTCCCCTCTTCTCTCAATATTAACTGATGGTAATACTCTCTTCCTATGACATGATCATATAGCAATATGTAGGCAGTAGTTAGGACAGGCTGACCATTTCAGGATTACCTGGTATTCCTATCCCATTTACATACAGCTCCTCCACATCCATTTATGTACTTTTCCAAACACTGGTGGGTTGTAGTTCCTTGAATAAAACATTTCGTCTTTTTGTTGTAAGCATATTTTCTGTCTGTCTTCCATGTTTGGACTTCTCTTCCCTATTATTTCCATCCTCTACAGGAAGTTTCTCACAACCCCTCTTAATTCTAGATCCTTCTTTTTGTCAATTACTTCTTCCTTATCCTGTATATTGTTTGGTTGGACCTTTTTGTCTTCATGGACTTTCCCCCAGAAAATTGTGAGCTCCTCAAAGGCAAAGACTACTTTGGACTTTCATTGTTATCTCCAGCACTTAGCACAATGCTTGCACATATTGGCTCTTAATGAGTGCTTGTTGATGGACTGACTGATTTACAATGTATTAAAAAGAGATTTCCAAGAAAACAAGTTAGCTTCTAGCTTAACTCTGTCACTAGGTATCTGTTTTGCAGAAAACATTTTCCCACCTTTTCCAGTGCACATTTGTACAATCATTCAGGATGTGCAATATTAAACAAAGAACAGAAGCTTCCTTTAAGAAATTTCATGGTGGTTTTTTTTTTAAGTCAATATTGAGCTCTATCACAGTTTCACAAGATGTCAACAAGTCAATTTCACTCTGGAGGAATAATTTCACTCTCTGCCTTTTTCCTAGGAAACTTGACATTACAGTTCGAAAAGAAGTGTTTGCTCTTCAGTGAAGCTCAGTTTTTGTTCATCTTCAGACATGCAAATACATCTCTTTTTTTTCTTGCTAAATTAAAAACCTGAGCTGGGAAAGCATGTTTTCTTAAGAGCGGGTTACTCATTTCAAATGTCTGCTTTTTTGCCACACCAAGGCCAAAGGATAAAGCTCTAAGTATCTTTGCTCTCACTTTAAGCATTGGAGCTACAGTAGTTCCTGTTCAAAAGCAACACCAATGCTAACAGCTTTGGAGGAACTGCAAGAGTAAAATCATAAAGGAAGAACCAGGGAAATTTTATTTGAATTTAAATCAGATATGCTTCTTATACCACAATATCTTGCCTATTCCTTCAATTGAATTCAGAGCCAGAGGAGCTAACTTGGCTTCATATCTTTTTCATTATTAAAATTACGCTTTTCAGAGAGTGGATTCTAATATGACCAAGTAGTCACTTTGAATCTTACTTAAAAATAAATGTTTTCTTTTGTTTTTGAGTATCTATACCCTCCTCCAAACATATGCATTTTTACTACCTTTCCCTACATTATCTACCTTCTACAGTAATTTTTAAAACTTGCATTTTACATCATGCGCATATGTATATGCACATATATTGAATATATACATACATGCATGTATCCATGCATGTGTATATGTATATATTAGCTATATTATTTGCATATATATGTTTAAATATATATAGATTACACATTCAATTACTTCAAGTACTATAGCTTAAGTGAAACCCAGTTACAATATATCTCCCTATGAAATGGATTTGGTTACATTTACAAGTCTCATCGTGAGGACTGGACCAGGTAGCTTCCAAGATCCTTTCTATAGAAAAACACTATGATTCTATCTTGGATTTAAAGTCCTGTTCTACCAACTCATTAACAAATAATTTACTCTTTAGCATAAATTGTTTATTAAAGAAAAGGCAGAATTCTGATCAATAATCATAATTCACAGATAGTATCATCAGGTCTCAATAAACATGAGTAATGCATCTCCTGAAGTTGTGGTATATATTCAAATTGGCATTAATTAAAGTTGTAATTATGCAAAATATGATCACTGGTTAAAGCTTAATGGAAAAATGCAGAGTGAATTCAAATAATGTGACCACTTCAAGGAATACATTATTTGTATTAATCTATACCTAACTACACTCTATAGTCTTAAAAGGGTATTTCTCACCAATAAGTCCATGATATAGCAGTGCTATAATTTATTATTTATCCCAGTCAAAGTATGAGAAATTTCAGGGTCAGAGGGGTTTGTGACCCAACCATTGTAATAAATCTGGTCTGCAGAGAGTTAGGACTCAAATCTGGAACTTTTAAAATTTAAGTATTCTTTTTATTATGGGCAGTTAGGTAGCACAGTGGATAGAGTATCAGGTCTAGAATCAGAAAGACTTATCTTCCTTAGCTCAAAACTGGTCTCAGATATTTACCAACTCTATGACCCTGGGCAACTCACTTAAACTTATTTGCCTCAGTTTCCTCATCTGTAAAATGAACTGGAGAAGGAAATGGCAAACAGATTTGCCAGGAAAACCTTACATGGGATCACAAGAGTTAGACATGACTGGAAACAACTGAACAACAAATTATTTCTATTATGCCAGTCTCCTAAATAAAATTTTATCTTTATAATAATCCAATATGGAACTTACTTTTGATACTGTTTTATACAAATGGGCATATCTCTTATAGGAAACCAATGGGAAAAATGACAAGAAAATACAAAAAAAATCATACGAATAAAGGAAAAAATGAGCAACTCATAGGTATTTTGGAATACTTAAATTCCTCCTTCCTATAATTACATATTATCAATTGAGAAGCCCATGCAAAAATATGGTCTAAAAGTATATATAATCTTTTAAATCACTTCAATATCTTTCTGTGCTGCTTTTAACTCAAGAATTCATAATAAAAGTTCCCTACTAATATGGATTTACTTTAATTTTTTTTCTCCCCTGCATTATAAAGTACTTTACATCTTTTTTTTTCTTTTTAATAAGAAAACTTTTAAATTATTTCCAATTGTGTCAGGTAAGAAGTTGACATAAGGGGCTGCTAGATGGCATAGCAAGTAAGAGTGCTGGCCCAGGGTCCAGAGGACCCAGGATAGGATCTGGCCCCAGAAAATGATCACCTACATCTGAATAATGACTGGCCCGTTTAACCTTGAGCAAGTTACTTACCCCCAATTCCTTTAAAAAAAAAGTTGGCATGAATTATTCTGTTACTGAATCCAAGCTATATAACACAGAGGAAAAAATAGGGGCTTTATTTCAGCTTTTCTTATAAGTTTAAGAGTCAGAAGTCAGTTCCTGGGGTTAAAATATAATGAATAAATAGCTCTATAATTTTAGGGGGGTTGGTATTCTCATGAACAAACTCTGTACCCGTAGTTCTATATTTCTAGGATCTAGAAAGAGTTTTGAATGTCAATACTCACAATTTTAAGTCATATGATATTTAAAATCTTAAATGAAAGTAAAATTCAAATTGCTTTAAAGATATCTAGAATAAGATTTTCCAATATCCTCTTGAGCATTCTCCAATATTTAAGAATATTTTGCATCACTAAAATGCCTCTGCATAAATTTTCTAGCTATTAATATTCCTAATAGACCCTTACTTCTTTAATTTTGAGCAAATGTCCAAGACAGATATGATCAACAAGATTTTATAGTAACAATAATGAAGCTAATATACTTATTTGATATATGTAGTTGTCATCATGAATACTCAATGGGTAAAAAAAAAACTCATGGAAATAATTTTAGTTAACTAACGACATTTCCTTAACTTGATTTGTTCTTCATAATTTATACATTGTACTAGTATTGATGATTTTCTGTACTATAAAAGGTATGCCTATATTCACTTTTACTCACATTGTGTTTCTATCATTCTCTCTGTTTACTATTCTTTTTCACTGTATCAATCACTGTCTTTCTCTTCATCTCCACATTGATTCAGTGGTGTATCCTAAATAAGATTCTCCAATTTCCAAACCTTCTTGGACCCCAGCCTACTTCTATAAGTCAAGAATAATTTCCATGCCTTCGCACAAACATCTTTGAACATGTCTTCTTACTCCTTACTCTCCACTGTAGATGCCAATGGCTAAAGACATCAAAAATATGACTCTACAAATGATCATGACCCAATACCACCAAGAAAGAAAGGGTTCATCTATTCTACCCTCATCTTTTTATATGTGTGGAAAATGAGACTTACAAAGGTGAAAGGATCTGTCCAAGGTTACAGAAGATAAAAGACTAAAAAACTGGGATTTTAAGGAACATGGGAATGATAATCTGTAGTCAAAGTACCTTGGTTCCAATCCCCTTTCTAGTGATTGCTCTGTTTGTGACCTTAGGCAAATCACATAATTTCTCCAGCTTTGAAATTTTTCTTTCTTTCTTTTTTTAAAAAGAAGTTAGACTAGGTGATCTCTGAAGCCCCTTTCAACTCTCAAATGCACAGTTATTTGATGCCATATATAATGCTTTTAAAACTATGACATCATCACCATGAATCTTTATCAACACACACAAAAAATTGCATGATAATTTACACAAGATCATGTATCTGAAGCTAGTAGTGAACTTAGAAGCCATCTCAAAGCAAGTTAAGATTGCTTTGAGATCACAATGCCAGCATGGTGAAATGTGGCTGTGTATGAGAGCAACTACACAAAATTATTCCTTAATTCATGGCTCAGTGTATTGTTCTGGCTGACACTTATGTAGCACTGAAAAGTTTACAAAACACTTTACATATATTGTCTTATTTTATCTTTGTGACCCCCCTGGGAGATAAAACTTACTGTATTTTCTTCATGACTGGGATCAAATTTCAAGCTAAATGTTTTTCAAACTAACATTTTCATAGCTGATTAAATTATTTGCTTTTTTTTAACTCGATAGAATGAAAAGATAAATATATGACTTCAATTGTCCCAGAATTTCTCAGATAGTAAATACAAGAATTATTGGCAAGTACCACCATACTGGTATTTACCTAGAAGATTCACTAGAGGAATCATTAAGAGAAATTGGAAATCACATAGTCAAACACCTTGCATTATTCACTTCTGTTTCTACTAGACAGTAGTTTATCTATATGTAGTCATGCTCATTCATCTGGATATGAGCATTCCATCACTGTAAATTATTTTAGGCAGTGTATTCAAAATAATTCATGTACTACCATATGTTGTCACCTTTAAAAATTCCTGAAGTCAAATAAATCTTCATCCAGGCAAGAATTCTTTTACTCTGAAGTTAAGCACAAATGAATACTGGAAAGAAAATAATCCATAGTGCCACATGGACCCCCCAATTCCATTTTCTGAGTATATTACAGAGGAATTCATTGAGCTGTGCCATTTAGGTCCTTGTGATCTGAGCCACAACTAACAATTTTGGCACCTAGAATTAGCAGTATGGATCACTAATGGGGCAAACAACAGGAAGTATATCCTCATATCAAATTTGAAAACAATGAAAGAAATAATTAAAGCAAATTCATTTGAGCTTGAGATAGAGTTGGGAGTTAGCTATTCAGTGGTTCCTATGCCGCTAGAAGTTTTGTGTTAAATTGTGCTACCTTGGGCAAAATTCTGCCCATTCTGCTATTGATCTGTTACTCCCACCCAGAAACACAGTTTTATCTGACATTACTTAAAGAAATCTTACAGTTTGTACTATAAGATTATCTATTCATACTATTTCAGAATTTGTGTTGGTATTAAATTTCCTATTCATCATTTGTTTAATTAAGCATCAGAAGAAATAAAGAATTTACCACAACTTTTTTTTGGGATAGGTTACAAACAAAATTCTGATCTATGAGTAGAAGAGGTAAAAGTAAAGAGATAGAAGAAAGAGGGAAAGGTAGAGAAAAACAACAACAACAACAACTAAGTGGTTCAGTGGATAGAGAGCCAGGCCTAGACTGAAGAAGACCCATCTTGAGATCAAATCTGGTCTAGTACACTTACTAGCAGTGTGGCCTTGTGCATTGTACTTAACCCTGTTTGTTTCAGTTTCCTCATTGGTAAAATTAGTTGGGGAAGGAAACGATGGATAACCCCAGTATCTTTACCAAGAAAACTCCAAATGGAGTCACTAAGAGTCATCCATGACCTAAACAACCAAAAAACAACAAGAAAAAATATAAGAGAATTACATATATGTACACACACATATATACATGTGTATTTCATTCATATATCATTCCATATCTTCTGTAACAAGTATTATATGTAGCCTGAGTTATCAACATGATTTCTAATTTGCAAATTCTCCTATAATTTATCCATATATTATATAATGGCAAGGAAGTCCCTATGTATATCTGTATCACTTGAAAATATTTCTAATGCATTTTTTCTTTCAATTTATATGCCTAATTCCAAACATGCAAGTATATACATACACATGACATCCCCCCATTACCCTCCCATACACAAACCTCTTGGGTCCCACACTTAAGCCCTTTATAGTTGGATGAGAAGATGGTCCATCTCAGATCTAATGATAACATTATTGTTATTAACATCTTTATTAAATACTAATTTTTTTTATATTCTAGACACAGCCATCCTTAGAAAAAATGGTATTTGGATTGTATCACAGCAAATGTGTAATCTAACAGATCTTTGAGGATGAAATAAAAATGGACTGAATCACCCTTGTTTTTCTTATATGATGAATACACACTTGCTTCTCTTCCTCTTATAACCTTTTTCACTATGAATAGGTCACATTTTGGAAACAATTATTTCTTTTCATCTTCTTACTCAATTTAACCCAGCTTATTCTCATTTATATTAGTATTACATTTGATCAAAACACCATTCACTTGCTACTTGTTCCAATTTTAAGCAACACTATTTTCAAATAGTTTAAATCATGCCCTAAAATAATTTCACTATTACCTATAAAATATTACAATTACTATCTTTGCTTTTAAGTTTGAAATTTATAAAAGCAGGTAATCAAGTTATTTTAAGATGAGCAGTCTTTTTTCCTTATGTAAAATACTCTGTTTAAACCATACATTATAACAAAGTAGTCATAAAATCTTCACAATCTCCTAGTTCATAAAATGCTCCAGGCTGAACATAATAATTATAAATGTGTCTGCTTGTGAGACTACTAGAATATTAAGTATTACAGCCTGTGATACAATAGAAATTGGAAAAAGGACTTTCAAAAAGATTTATTGCTTTACTTAGAAACTTAATGCCTTAAAATATTCAGATGGTCACATTTTGACAAACATTGATACAATTTTTCATCTTCTTTTGAAAGTAATCCTCTTCTGAATAATTCTGGTCATATCCAGCACTTCATATTCAACATACGGTGCTATTAAGAAGTAAATTAATTTAGAAACATGACAATTTGACAAAAATGCATGGAGAAACTAATCTCTCCTGTCTCTTAGACACAAACCACATGCCAATACGTATATGCACATACTTAAATGACTCTGAGGCAGCTAGGTGGCACAGTAGATAGAACACTTGACCTGGAGTCTGCAAGACCTAAGTTCAAGTCTGATCTCTGACACTCACGGTCTGTATGATTCTAGACAATTTACTTATCCTCTGTCTGCCTCACTATCTATAAAATAGAGATAAAATAGTAGCAGCTACTTGCCAGGACTGTTATGAAGAAGAGATAATGTATGTAAACTGATTTACAAACCTTAAAGTATGCACAAATGCTAGTTATCATCATCATCATCATCATTACATAAATATATTGAGTGTATACATATACATTAGGATACTTGATTGTCTGAATGTAATTAAAAGTCCTGCTCTGATGTCTTATCATGGCATGGTAATGACACTAAATTCACAAAGGTCATGTCTGTGAAGTGCAAATACTAACAGATTTTATCCAACTTGTCAGGTTTTGAGTATGGACAGATTGTGTCAGTTATCCAAGCACCAACCTCATTAAGTGCAAAGAGGCTCTTTCCTGAAAGTAGTGAGTCACATACTGATATATACATATATAGATAAAGACATATTTTTGAGGGAATCAACATTCACAAAAATGTGATAATCCTTCTGCAGATGCTGACACCCCAAAATCTTTAGCAGCCATGGATACTGAGGACCGAGAAAAGAAGTTCCCACTACCAAAGTCCTTGGACCCTTCAAATGGCTCAGCATTAGAAATGCATTTGATGACAGGACTTCTCCATCTGACTTTCTATTTGAACCTCACATCATATACTATCTCTATAAGAATGTGAGCTCCTTGAGTATGGAGACTTCCTTGCATTTCTTTGAGTATTCCCAATGCATAATATAGTATTTTGCTTATAACAAGCACTTAATGTATTTATATTTATGTATACACACATATGCAAGAGTAGAAATATCAATGTATGCACCTTATTTATTCAATCAACAAGTAATTTTTAAGTGCTTAATATATTCCTAGCACTATGATGGCCACTGGGGATGAAACTGCAAAGAATGAAATAATCACAAGTTCACAAGGAGCTTACTGATTCTAGGACAAGGGTTCTAAACTTGAGATTCAAGAACTTTTGTACACGTGGGTGTTTTGTTTAAATAGTTTCATAATTGTATCTCAGTATATATTTGTTTTTGGTATACTATGAATTTTAAAACACTATTCTGAGAAAGGATCCCTACACATTGCTAGACTACCAAAAGTGTTTATATCACACACACACACACACACACACACACACACACACACACACACACACACTATTAAAAGCTTTCTTCTAGGAGGAAATATAAATGCTTCTGTCTCTTCATAACCTCATCCCAAACTACCTTTCCAGCTTCATAATAGCTTTAAAATATATTACTCCCCTTGCTGTAGATTTTTGTCTTTCCTACTATTCTGCTCATAGGATATTTTCTATCCATGATGACTGTAATTGACAATGATAATTGTAATATTAATTAACATTAATAATTAATTAATAAACATGATTCGTGTATATTCTATCTTATCAATATATCAATTCTACAGATTTTCCTATCTATAACTATGAAAATAACCAATATTGGGGCACTATGGCGGCGGCCCTGTGTGCCCGGTCGATGGTTGGGACCCCGAGAGCAAAGGCGGCCCCCCGGGGGGGGGGGGCCGGCGTAGCGCCTACGAATGGGGCGTGCGCTCCACGCGCAAGCGCGAGCCGCCTCCGCTGGACCGCGTGTACGAGATCCCGGGTGTGGAGCCCGTGATGTGGGCCGGCCTCCAGCACTGGCAGCCCGGCCTGGCCAGGCTCCCTCCATGGGAGCGCGCTGGGAGGACCCGAGGCGGCCCCGGCGGGTCCCGCGAGACGCCCACCCCCTGAGGCGCGAGAAGCCCTGCCACGTGATGCACCAGGGCTGCCGCCTGCTGGAAGGTGTAAAGCAAGCACTCTGGCTCACCAAGTCTAAGTTAATAGAAGGCCTCCCAGAGAGGGTCCTCAGGCTGGCTGAAGAAGCAGCCAGCCAGATTGAGAAGCAGGATGAGCAGGTCCTGAACGCCATCTATCACGTACGCCTTTGGCATTCCACTGAGGACATCCCCAAGAGAGAGACGTACTGCCCTGTTATTGTGGACAATCAAATACAGCGGTGTAAAACCAAGATTCCCCAGTACCCTGTTCTGACCAGGAGGATCCAGGCCAGGGACTACATGCTGTCAACCTCATGGCATCGAGAATCCATTTCCTTTCAGATCCGTGGTCTCAATGGGACTCGTTTGAGTGCCAAGGATCCTTTACTGCCAATTGCATCTCAGGAAGAGGTCCAGGCCACAGAGAATCATGTTCTAGAGACCTTCTACCCCATAGCTCCGACCATTAATCTTCAGGAATGCGACATTTATGATGTGAGAGAGGACTCAGGTTTTTCACGAAGGCTACCCTTACCCCCATCCACACACTGTGTACTTCACAGAGATGGCCAACAGTCCCCGGGCTCGATTTCGACCTGAGCAGCTCCGAGCCAAGATGATCATGTTCACCTTTGGCAATGCTCTGGCTCAGGCCCGGACTATGTATGGGAGGCTCGGGTGCTGGAGCAGCCCATCGTGGTGCACAGTGTTGGCACCGATGGCCCAGTCTTCCAGTTCATGGTGTTCCAGCTGAACACAACAGACCTGGATTCCAATGAGGGAGTCAAGAATCTTGTCTGGATGGATTCTGACCAGCTTCTCTATCAGCATTTTCGATGTCTTCCTGTCATTAAAAAGAAAGTCACTGTGGAACCTGTTGGAATTATTGATTATCAGCCCAGGACTTTCAGGAAGTTTTTAGCAATGTACTTGCAAGGTGTAGCCTGAGCGCCAGCCCTTGGCCTATCCGAAGACCTTGGTGGGAACACAGAGGCGGCCCTAGGTTCCTGGCAGGCTCCCTAGCCCACATCTGGACCCAATCTCCTGGATGAGAATAAAAAGCTATTTATATCCTTAAAAAAAAAAAGAAAGAAAATAACCAATATTACAGAGCATCTTTGGGAGAGACTAATATTTCATAGCAATAATAATGCAATGTAGATATAGGGCCTGGGATATTCTCTAAACTCTAATATATAATATATGACTCTGGTTAAGTTATTTAATATTTCAGTACCTTGGAAAGCACTTTAGGATTTCCCTTTTAAGTTATACTGAGTTGTAACCTCAAGAAGTTATAATAACTATTAATTTATTAATTTTAACATTTCAAAACATTTTTATATTTTATCTCATTTATCTTCATGGCAATCTTATAAATTAAATTCATATATATATATATGTATATATATTTTTTCATTTTACAGAGAGTAAACTGAGCATTAGAATGTTAAAGTAACTTGTCCAAAGTCATCTAACTAGCATACAACCAGTGCCTGGGGTAGGATTTCAAGCTAATTCCTGACTCTAATTCCATTACTTTTATCCACTACACAAGTGGTATCAAACTTGGGGTTTGTAGCCCTCTTACAGCCTGCAAAATACCCTTGTATGGGCAGAGTCAAATTAAAATGTAATTTTGAAATGTTTATGATGAAATAAATACAATACTCTCTCTTTATATCTGTATCTGTATCTACATCTATATCTATATAATGTTAATTTGTGGACTTTAGTCTAAGTCAATATGCATCCTTCAATGATTCACTATTTGCATTGATGACTACACAACATCACCTATCTTTTGCATAAAGATTCTTCACCAAAGAAAAAGATTTCAATTATTTTTAATGACAATTTTACATTAATTTGGTCAAAAACATTTATTTGTTCTTTTTAATATGAGATTCTTTTTTTGGTCCTCTGATCATGTGTATGAGCATGCATTTATGTATATCTATATGAGTCTGTGGTATGGTACAATTCTTTCACTATATTACCCTTTGATAGATTCGCTTTTGAATTTAGCAGTGCATGCTCTTGATGGAATCATTTCTAAGGTAGTAGTTTTGACTAGTGGTTGAAATCTTTAAAAAGGAATGAATGTATTTAGTTTTTTCAATTAGTTTTTTTTTAATTTTATGCAGAAAGGGAAAGACTTTCCATAACACATATTCAGATGGCACAAGATGAATGTCCCAGGACTCTATATGACAAATTCCTACCTTTATACAAAGTAAAAAGTTTAAAAAGTATGCCCTGTATCACAGTTCTCACTATGTATGATAGGAAGGGTTTGGCTTGCAGTATACCTATAGAATGATGTGGTAGACAGAGAAATGATCTTGGAGTGAGGAAGAGATAGGATCTGAAGCAGATTGGATATAAGACCCTTAGCAAATCATGTCAGTTCTCAGTGCCCCAGACAATTCTCTGAGACAATAAGTTGTACAACAAAGATGGATCTGCTTTGGTAGCAGGAGTTTCTCTACCATGAATTCCCTATGTCAATGGCATCACAACCTAGTAAAAACATATGCAATAAAGTGTGATGCTTATCAAAGGGGTTCATGCTGAACTCCTATCATAAAAGGGGATAAAAGACCTGTTACCCTCTCCATCTATCTTAGAATAAATTGAGGAATAGGACAACACAGTATAATGGAATTTCAAAGAAATGGTCTAGATAGCTTTCCCATTCCAGAACTTCCAGTTACAAGGTAACTATCACTGGAACATGAAATGTATTGTGAGGCAGTTGTATTGTACTTTGAGTCAGGGGTAGTGGGTTCAAAATCTGATTAACATTTATTATGATGTATCCATGGGCAAATCATATAACCTCTCTGAGGTTTGTTTTCCTCTTCCATAAAATGGGTATTATAATAATACATAGAGTACCTACTTCATAGCATTATAGCAAGGTAAACACTGTAAACCTCAAAGAGCTACATAAATTTGAATTACAATGATTTGCTAGTCAAATGGCAGATTCCGATGAATTACCCCCATGAATTGCATCTGAGAAACTAGAGGCATCTTTAGTTTTTGCTAATAGCAGAGCACTGAATCCTTCTCAAAAGGGAAAGAAGAATTGGATATTCAATGATTAGTGAGTGGGACTTTATTCCCTTGACTCTCAATGGGGGTCATGTGTAGTTCAGCCACCACTTTATTGAACTGAATTGTCTCTTGGCTGTATGCCCAGTTGATAAGAAATGAATTGTACGTCCTCCTACCTATTTCATCATAAACCTCTGGAAATATCTGAGTCACAAAGGAATCTTCAAGAGACACTCAAATTATGTGCCTTCACAAAAAGAGCATAACTACATAGCATAAAGAATCATAGACTTGAATATTTAGAGGTGTTGTTTAAAAAAAAGCCTAAAATAGCTTTCTATTCATGTATAGATTTTTTTTATAGAAAGAAGGTATAGCAGATTTCACCAACCCTGAAGTTATATAAATTTTGAGAAAAATTCAAGAAGGTAGAATGAAATGGAGGTCAAGGTGAACAGAATATCAGTGATGTATCCTAGTGTGAAAATGTTATCTTTCTCCCTAAAATTTGTCTTTTAACGCAATTATTTTATTCAATGGCATTGTTAGATGTCAATATATTCAACTTCAGTCCCATTCTATCCTGGAATCTATATGAACAATATATCATAATTACTCTTTGAATCCCTATTCATTTTAATACTCATACTTTATCTGGTTTATACAAGATAGTTGAATTTTTCCTTTAGGACCTTCATAAGAGAGAAAGATAAATCTGCACTGTCCCTTTAGGAATTCCAAAGGCAAGGTATTCATAGCTACATATTCTAATTTGGGGGCTGAATACTGTAGGTATTGAAAAGAGTAATGATCAAAAGTGGCAATTAGTTTGCAAATTTTCTTCACTATCGTTTTTTGTTTTGTAGATTTTGGAAGACAGGTTCCTTGCTCTGAAGGAATTTATTTCTTTGGTGTTTTCCCCCAGAGTCTCAGACTCTGAACAGAGCCTGGAGATATATTGCTAGTGGGGAAGATAAGCCCAAAACATGAAACAGAGAACAATATACACTATATAAGCAAGTATTAAGTCCATATTGCACAGACAATAGAAGCAAAAAAAGCCCAAAGGAGGGAGAGATTAGTGTGAGGCAGAGCAGTAAGAAAGGATGGGGGACTTGGGCTGGGCCTTGAAGCATTGGATAGATTTGAACAGATGGAGAGAAGCTGAGGGTGGGGGAAGTGAGTGGGGGAAAGGAGGAGGAGGAGTTCCTTTCTGAGTGAGCCCCACACAAAGAAAAGACATGGATGTGGGAATTAGCATGATTAGTATGGGAGGCAGTGAAGAAACTGCCAAGCAGAAGTTGAGGGAGACTTGATAGGTAGGCTAGAACCTTCAACACTTTAAGGAGAGCCTCGAAATCTTGACAGACTATTCAAAATGTATCACAAAATACATATCCCCAAAGAGAAAACCAAAGCTTTAATTACCATTCTTTGAGAAAGATTCTGGAAAAGCTGGAAGGAGGGAGTAGGAAAGTCAAGAGGAACATTAGAATAGTTTGCCCCACCCTGCAGTCACATTATTTAGATGCTTTGTTACCAATAAGGAATCAGGGGAGAAAGGGAGGATTTGTCTTTCTCTGTGTCTGAAAAAGGTTTTTATTCTCTCCTCCTAGCCCACCTCTTTTCCCAAAGCTCTGCTGCAGCTGTAAAATATTAGAGAAGCTCTCTTAACGGTTCCCTGTCTGTCCTTTATCATCTGTAAAATGGGGAGACAAATGTTCCTTGGTCTAAAAATCCTTTTTTAAAACTTACTACAGTATTATAAATAAGCATTCTGACCCCATTTCTACCCTAATCTCTATCCCCCCCTCCACCCTGTACCATTGAAAAGTCAGTTCCGGCAGACAGAGCAGCAGCTGGGCTCTTCTCCCAGCTGGAAGCCACTGGCAAAGACCTGGAGGCAGGTGCAAGGGACCTCAAGAACTGGTTCAAAGGGATCTTAGGCAATATCTATCAACTGCTCAGTCCAACTGAAAAACGAAACCATCTTTTGAAATTTCTTATGTAGAGTTACCATGTGATAATGGATCCCCACATCTCACTGATGTCATTAATTTCTTCATGTTTTCCTGTATCATTTTTTTTTTAATTCCAGGTAATCTAACTTATTTGAACAATGGACCGATACATGTAAATATAGTATTTATATTGTTTTGATCTGGAGGTGAGGAGGAGGGGTATTGTAAAGTAAGACGAAAATAAAGCAAAGTGAATACCCAGCAAAATTCTTGGATAATCAGACTCCTAAACAATTTTGAATTCTACATATTAGAGTTAAGGGATTTTTTTTAATTGCTGATAAGAAAGGCAACTAGGTGGTATAGTAGACAAGATGTAGGATTTGGAGTTATGAAGACCTTAGTTCAATTTCTGCTTCAAATACTTTCTAGCTGTATGTCATTTCTTCCACCCTCAGTTTTCCAGTCAATGAATTGGGATAATAATAGAGCCTAATTTACAGGGTTGTTGTGAAGATGAAATAAGATAATTTATTTAAAGCAATCAGTATATCCTAAAGTACTGCGTGAATGATATTTATTTTTTTCAGGTATCTTCTTTTAATGTTCATAAATCTGTGACCTGGATGAATTATCATTCTCTTTTGATTGTAAAATATTTATTAACTTAAGAAATTTTTATATGCTAAAATCTTGGCTCAATTCTAAAAAAATAAAATCTCAGCTGTGGTGCTAAATTTTATCTTAAAACACATCATTATTTTATCATGTCCCTACTTATGGACATGTTTGCTATGTCTATAATAACTAGAGGGCTTATGGTGTAGTTGAAGTTAGGAGACCTGGGTTTGGATTTCTGCTCAAAAGTTTACTTGCTTTATGAGAAACAGCCAATCATTGAACTCCTCTGGGAACGAATTTCCTTATCTGTATGTGAGAAAATGAGAATAATATGTGTGCTATCTACTTAATAGCAGTGGGTCTGCATGTGTATGTGTGTATATACTCATATATGTGTGTGAATGTGAATATATTTATAACCGAGATGAAAAACAGGAGTTTTGTAACTTTTTAGCCCTTTGTTATACTTCCTGGAAGTCTAAGTAATGAGTATACTTACTCTTAATTGCCTTCAACACACTTACATGAATGCTACATTCAGTTGAATTATTTCCTGGATCCCCTCTAATTAATATGAAAGCAGCTGTTTTAAGACCTGCACTGATTAACAGTTTCAAGACAGCTAAATGCCTAGTACAAGAAAAGCCCTCTGAAGCCTAAGTACATTCATCCACATAATTTTGTCTTTCAGGCATCAACATTTCTAAGAGGAACTTCTATTTTTAGTATGCTTCCTTTTTATTTGTTTACATAACTCCACTGGTCTTTCACTTTACAGATGGAACTCTCAGCCAAAGTATTTTTATAAATAACTTGGTGAAATGTTATATAAATTCCATATATCAGATATGAAAACTGATTTCCCCTTAAATTTAGTTGCTAGAGAGAAAAATAAAAAAAGCTAAAGCTTGTGTTATGGGGGTATTTTCTTAAGAGACTTCTTGATTCAAAGGAATAAAGCTGTTCACACTGTATAAATTTTAAAATGAATAGGTGAATCAATTTAGTGAAATGAGTACCAGGTAGAAATTATATATCATAATCACAGTTTAGCTAGAACTTCTTAGAATAGCAACCTGAATCACATATACTTCATGATACTTGAATATGAATGGCAATAAAATACAATATGCTTATTTTCTCAGAACAGTTTTAATGACTGCCCCTCCTTTCCCCCCTCCCCCACTGTAAGAAATATAACAGTTTCCATCCTGGATTTAATCATTGAGTTATATATCCCTTAGGATAAAAAAAACAAAACAAAACAAAAAACAAAAAACATTAAGCCTTCTTCTACCAGTGCCTAAGGCACAATCTAATACAAAGTATGGCATGTTTGTTAACTGTGTTAACTATTTAAGATCATAAAAATGTAATTTTATGTCATTATTACATAATTATACTGAAATTGGCATGAAAACTCCCAGTGTGGAAACTCCTTTCAACATACAGATTAGAACACTTCAGTAATTTAAGATGAAAAACTTATCAGGGACACTGAGAGGTGTCCATGGTTGGCACTATATAAAAAAGTCAAGATTGAACCTAATTCTTTCTTCCTCCATGGAGACCCTCTATCCACTACATCTAGCTGTCTTAACCACCACAGCCCCACTCCCCAGCATGCACGTGCACTCACACAGACACACAGACACAGACACAGACACAGACACACACACACTCTCTCACACACACACACGGTATTCCTCTTTTTTAGCCTAAATACCTAAAGACTTTAAATGAAGTCTTTTTTTTAAAATTATCATTATTGTTGGAAAATTACATTTTTAAAAATATATGCACAAAGCAGAGAAAACATTTAATTGCCTGTCTTTTCAATCTGCCTTACATGAACTAGTAGTTCTAGTAGGACACTATTTTAACATACCTTCCAAACTAAGGGTTCACTTAAATTCAGCAACAACCTAAAAAATGTCATTAAAATCTAATCTCTGCAAAGTTCTCTACTAGGCCCTGGGCCAGACTAGGTCTAACTACTGAGGTAATGTCACCATTCAATAAACCTAATGAGAAACCTGGAAAGAAGTCTGGCAGAAATTATATTTAAATCAACATTTCATACTATATGCCACCACAATAAGCTGCAAATGATATTTAACCTAGATATAAAGTCATATGATAAATTAGGAAGAGAATAATAATTTTTATTACTATCAATAGGTAAAACATTATTGAAGGAATAAGCTACAAAGAAGAACATAGGGGATAAAATAGTTTTGATTACACAAAAATATTGTAGTAACAAAATAATGCAGTTAATTTTAGAAAATAATTGGTTAATTGGGGGAAAAAAGTTCTTTGTATCAAATATCTCTCATAAAGGTTTTACTTCCATGATACCTGGGGAACTGATCAAGATATATAATAAAAAAGAGAGAAAATCACCAAAGTATATGACCAGGAAGTTCTTAGAAAAAAAGCAAACTATCAATAACTACATAATAAAATGATCCAAACAAATAATAGTTAAAGAAATAAAATTAAAACATCTCTGGGATTCTATGTCATATCCATCATATTGGCAAGGATGACAACATTTAAAAATACAATTATTAGAAAGGATTCAGGGGAAAAGACACTATTTCACTGAGTTGTGAATTGGTCCATCCATTCTTTTTCTTTCTGTCTGTCTGTCTATCTGTCTTCTTTCTTTCTTTCTTTCTTTCTTTCTTTCTTTCTTTCTTTCTTTCTTTCTTTCTTTCTTTCTTTCTTTCTTCCTTCCTTCCTTCCTTCCTTCCTTCCTTCCTCCCTCCCTCCCTCCCTTCCTTCCTTCCTTTCTTTTTTTTTTTTGCTTTCTGGAGGGGGAAAGCTGGGCAATTGGGGTTAAGTGACTTGCCCAAAGTCACATGGCTAGTAAGTATTAAGTATCTGAAGTCACATTTGAACTTAGGTCCTCCTGACTCCAGAGCTGGTGCTCTATTCACTGTGCCACCTAGCCACCCTCAACCATTCTTTAGATCAATTTGAAACTATGCCCAAAAGTGACTTACTACTCTTTAAATCAGCAATACCACTACTAGTCATATTCCAGAAAGAGATAAGAGAAAGAAAAGGATCCATATGTCCAAAAGTATTCAATAGTGCATTTTTTCTTGTAGCAAAGAACTAGACATTAAGAAGTGCCTATTAATTATAGAATGACTGAACAAATCATGATATATCATTGTAATGGTACACAATTGTGCTGTAAGAAATTGCTAAAAGGACAGAATCAGAGAAACCTATGGCCAATTTCATGAACTGATGCAGAATGTAGTGAATAGAACAAAGAAAATTATTTCTATGATATTAGAATACTGTAAAGGAAAATAACTTTCAATCAATAAACCAACATTTATTAAATGTCCTAGGCACTATGCTAGCACTAGTGATACAAATTCAATCAATGAAATAAGTGTGCCTCAGATGGAGAATATATTCTCATGCATTCTAATTGGGGGAACAAATATTTTTGTGTGCCTGTATATATGTATGTGTATGTATATGTATACATATATACACATGCATAAATGTATATTATAAATACATATATATGAATAGAATAAACATGAAAAGAAATAATAATGAATACAAATAATAAATGAATACAAAATGGTTAAATAAAAGATAGTCTGGGAACAACAACCTTAGCGATAGAGATTATAGGATCCCTCCTGTGAGGGAGTACTACATGTACTGCATCTTGAAAGAAAAGAGAGATTCAATTATGTGAAGAGTGAGTGAAACCCAGGCATGGGAGACATCTAGTGCAATGGCATGAAGATAGGAAATGGAATGTCATAGGTGAAGAATGGAGAGAAAGGCAGTTTGATGGATCCTAGCTTGGAGGAGGCAAGTATTGTTCAAAGAGGCTAGAAAAATAGGTTTTGAAAGTTCAAAAAAGGAATTTGAATCTTAAAGACAAGAGGTTTAAGAATTCTAATAAGATAAATGGCTAACCATTGGATTCCTAGAGACCAAAGATGAAATATGTTTTCCACCTCTTGATAGGGAAGATAGACTAAAGGTTTAAAGAATAAATGCATTTTCAAATAAGACCAATGTGTTGTTTTGTTTTATTTGATTATGCTAACTTATTATAAGGTATTTTTTTCCTCTTGCGATCAGGGAAAAAGTGAATTATTGGAGGAAAATATGTTAATGATATTGATAAAGAAGAAAGAAAACATCTCTAAGACATTTAAAGAAAATTAACTGATCAGCACGTTTAAAGGGCAAATCGCAAATGAAACAACTCTGGAGCTCAATATGCTGAATTGAATATATACATAAAAATTAGCTATATGTGATAAGAATCACAATTTCATACACAATCCTCTTTTCCTCTTCTTTGTATATAAGAATATTAGTCTTTGTTGTGTCTGTTAAGTTTAGAATGGCAAATAAATAAATGCTTATGTAACTAAATAGATGAGTAAATAAGCAAATAAATAAATGAGTAAATCAATCAATCAATTAATTCATGGGCACATGTTTTTATACTTGATCCAAGCCATTGACCAAAACAACAATTACAATAAAAACCAAAGCCCAGATCTAATCAACTACAAAAATTCCTCTATATTGACAAAAATCCATTACTGAATACTCTTTGATAAATCAACTATTCCCTCTAGCACTCATTGTACTCTAAATGCTCTAACTCTCAGTTAAGTCAATAAAAGAAGGGATTTTAGGCAAGAGAATTTTGTAAGCAAACACTAAGAACTTTGATAATATATGAAATACAGAGAGAACAAGGAATAAATATTGTATATGTATATATGTTCATACATATGTATCTATACACATATATGTGTATACACACAAACTTATTTAGGTCAAATCAGAGGTGATGAGGAAAAATTTATATTACAAAGGATGAATTAACACGGCTTAGGAACTAGATATTGGGAAATAAGGGGAGGATAGGAAGGGTCAAAAAACCTTATAAAGTTTCAAGCCTGGAAGATAGGAGAATTGTGCATCAGACAGGAATAGGGATGTCTGAGAGAGTTGATTTAGAGGAAAAGATTATGGGTTTAGTTTTAGACATGCAGAATCTGAGGTGGCAGTGGAATAGTCGAGGAGACACATCTAGCAAACAGTGAGAAATGTATGTCTGGAGGTCAGGAGGGATGGCAGACCCAGCCAATAATAAGAATTTCTCAGGAAAATTAACAGTGTTTAAAAATAAGTATAGAGTCACAAGAATAATTAAAATGGAAGTGGAGTGGTCACTAGGTGAAAAAAATGAGAACATACATAACATCATTTATTGATCAAACTTTTTCATCTCACAAACCCGCTTGAAGAAGTTTATTTTCAAATCAAAATTATTATATCTCAATGGCTCAGTTTATAGATGTTTTTTAATCTAATTAATGAAAGAAAACAGTATAGCTTTAATGAAAAAGCCATTCATACTCAATAAAAATCTTTTAATATGGAATTTTTAAGTTGAGCATCAATCTGTGGATCAAAACTCTATGCAGATGTTTATCATGTTAACTGCAGTTATCAGAATTTTATGGATATTTACTTCAATAGTTGTGCTTGAATGATAATTAAATTTTAAAATCTCATTTGAAAATGCATATAGCAGAACCCCATTAGGCTCTTTACATTAATTTGTATATAAATGTACAGCATGCTTATCAAATACAACTCTGGACTACTGATATACAGAGTGAGTATATTATGCTCTAGTATGCCTGTGCTCCTGACAAATAACTTTGCATAGAATCAAAGAAGATTCTATCACATATGCTCATGAACCCATAACTCATACCACCTGACTGCAAAATAGATTATGAAACACGTTATACCCATTTTAAGGAAGAGAAAATAGAGCAATCAGGGAGGTCTTGACTTACCTATGGTCAGGCAGCTAGAAAGAGCAAGAGGCATAATAAGGATTCAAGCCTTAGTTGTTTGATTTCAAGACTAGTACCCTTCCCACAATGCTACAGTTACCCATCTATACCACTAAGGTAGGTATTAGTATTGTTCTCCAATGCCAGTTCTAAAGAGATTTTGTTGAATTGATGTAGTCTGACTTATGAAAACAAGGAGCTAGATGGAACTCAGACTGACGGTTTTATTTTTAAAGAGAATTTTAGGAAAAGTAATTTCAAGAAAAATTTACATGATAATTTTTGTATATTTGAAAAGAATAGCAAGTTATGCTTAGTAGATTTGGAGTTTTATGTACAATCATCCTTTTAATTTTACTGTTATGAAAATGTTTGTTTTATTCCATAAATATGAATTAATGAAAAATAAATAAAATAACAATAGGAAAATAAGAAAAATCTAAACTAGGAGATACTCAGAAATTTATTTGAATTGCTAATCTTTAGCAATGTAATTTGATTTTAATCAAGCACTCAATTCCATACAGATTTAGGACCATCTGCATGCAGTACTGTACTATTATCTGTAGATAAAACAAAAGATGATCAAGACTTTCAATAAAATAATTTATAATATTATTAATAAGAACAAGTAAACAAAAGAACATACAACAAGTAGAAAACTATCTTAAGGCAGTATACATTCAACCACATGGTATTTGCATTGCACTTTTATCATACCAACAGCTAAGGTTAGTCTTATGTAAAAGGCAGATCACTCTCAGGATAGGAAAAGTCAGATATGTTTTTTTGCAGAAATGGTTCTCTTAGGTAAATTCTGGAAGCTCAAAGGATACTTACAATTTCCTTTTTAAAGTAGTGAGGCTACCTTGATAAGTAAATAGACAAAAGCTTACATGGACAAGATAGGGAATTGATGGAGGGCTTAAAATGCTAAGTATGAATCTGATATACAGAGAAACCATGATAGGGTTTTGAGTAAAAGATCGACATAAAATAAGACACACACCAGAGAGCTAGTAGTGAGCTTTGTTGGAAGGAACTTTGGTATGAAGAAACAAAAGGTTTTAAATCCTAGCCCCCATTCTTATGAGCTGTATGATTTTGGCCATCCCTAAACCATTCTCCACCATAACTTCTTTATAAAATATTGGTGATAATATTTATAAGACAAGGCTCACAGAGTGGTTGTGAAAAAGTATATCATAAAACTTGAGAGCTTTATAAATGTCAATTACTTTTAGAATTTCACAATGCTTAAAATTAGAAATGATGATATCTTAGATTTAGGACTTTATCCTTCTTAAAGTTCTTTTACGTACATTATCTCATTTTACCTTCAAAACAACCTTTGTGGTACTTAGCATGAATATTGCATATTCATTTTAATAATAAGAAAATGGAGTTCAGGGGTTATGTGATTTTCCTAAGATCACAAATAAATCAAAGAACCAGGAACAAAATTCAGACCCAGTGCTAGAATTTTTATATCCTGGCTGGCGTAGGGTGCAATGCTTTTTAAATTTGAAAAATTAACCTGACAGTGTTTAAGATAACTAGAGTAGAGAGGGAAAAAAAAGTGAAGTCAAGAAAGAGATGAGCTGTAAAACAGTGAAGCAATCTCAGTGATAAGAACTCAGACTCTAGTTGTGACAGTGAAAATAAAGGGCAAAAGCTGAGAAATGTGTAGGAATAATTAACTGATAGAAGTGATAACTAATTGCATGAAAGTGAAATGGAATGATGTCAAAGATAATGCTTTAGAGAAGGAAAATTAATAACAAGTTAAATAGCAGTTCTAAAGTGCTTTGTAAACCTTAAAACATTACACATTTTTGTTGAATATTATTATTAAAGAGTAAAATTGAAATATTACCAATAGCCAGAGCCAAGATAAAGCATCTGTGTACACTTGGAAAGACTTGAATAGAATTCCATTCATGTTAATACCCACCAGGTTCTCTGTGTCACATGAACTTGACATAAAATAAATACATACATTCTAGAGAGAGTGGAATTTCCTAGCTCTCAAAATATTGGCAAACTCAACAGTAACTAACTGTGTAATGTGATTAATGCACTTTTGATATGATACTTTTGTCCTATGATCTTTTGTGTATAAATCTGAACTGAAAGCAATTTATTAAGTTATTTTTAAAAGCCTCATTTCTTTTTTTTTTCTTTTTGGAGGGGGGAAGGAAGGGTAATTGTGGTAAAAGGGACTTGCCCAACATCACACAGCTAGTAAGTGTTAAGAGTCTGAGGGTGGATTTGAACTCAGGTCCTCCCGACTCAAAGCCTGGTGGTCTGTTCACTGTGCCACATAGATGGCACTTCCTTGCTGTTTCTTGAACAACACATTCCAACTTGCTTCTCTAGCTGTCCTTCATGCATGGAATATTCTTCCTTCTCATATTTGCCTCCTGGCTTCTTTTAAATCCCAACTAAAATCAAATTTTCTAAAGCATGCCTTCTCTGATTCCTATTAATTTTAGTGTGTTTCTCTGTTGTTTATTTCCCATTTACTTTTTATAGAGCTTATTTTTATATACTTGTTTGTATATTATGTTCCCCATTAGATTGTGAGTTCCTTGAGGACAGGAATTTTCTTTTTACATTTTTTTGTATCCCTGTCTCTTAGCATAGTACCTAGCACAAAGCAGGTGGTTAATAAATATTTTTGGACTGTCTAGCATCACATGATTATCAGCTGAAGGAACTGGGTATGTTTAACCTGGAGAAAACTTAAGAAGAGTTGTCACTGTGAAATGAATAAGATTTTTTTCCCCCTCAGCACTGGCAAATAGACTTAGGAGAAATATATAGACATTGCAAATTATATATTTGACTGGATAGGAGGAAAAATATCTTAATACTTAAAGCTGCACAAAAATGGAAAGATCTACCATAGGAAGTAAGATTTGCTTTCACTTGAGATTTTTAAGCAATGACAGGATGACTACCTGGATAGGTTCATCTTTTTTCCATGCTCCCTCCCTCTGTCCTTCTTTCTTTCTTCCCTTCTTTCCTTCCTCCCTCCTTCTTTCCTTCCTTCCTTCCACTTTCTTTCTTTCTTTCTTTCTTTCTTTCTTTCTTTCTTTCTTTCTTTCTTTCTTTCTTTCTTTCTTCCTTCCTTTCTTTCTTTTTCTTTCTTTTTCTTCCTTCCTTCCACCCTCTTTCTTTCTTTCTTTTCTTCCTTTCTCTTTTTCTTTCATTCCTTCCTTCTTTGCCTGCTCCTTTCCTTCCATATCCTTAGTCCTAGTTTTGCATCTAGTCTCAGATTATTCAGTTAAGGGAGTTATATGTGCTATTTAGCTGAAATATTTAAAATAAAACCAGTTGGATCATTTTTGCTTTTACTTATATAAAAAAGTAGATAGAACTTGTTAAATATGATCAAAACTAGACTTAATTTTTAACAAAGAGTTAAAATTTAATCCTAAGAAGTTTTGTATCCATCCCAGCTATGTCAAAGGTTTGACACACCTACAAGAAAGAATAGGGAATGTTGGACACAGGTCCACTCTGCCCTTCCCCCATTGATTTGTCACTTGGCCCTTCCTGAATGTAGGACACAAATCCTCTCACCCTTTCCTGGATTCGTAAAGCAGGCAGCTCAAACTTTCCTTCATTGATTTGTAAAGCAGAGAACTCCAGCTTGCTTAATCTGTAAACAGGGAGAACTCCCACCCCTTGCTTTCCCTTGATTAATCTGTGGGCAGGAGTCCCAGCCTAGGGTTTCATGCTGGTGGGAAATTCAAATGTATACTGACCATTCACTAATTGTAGTTTTAAGTGTACACTGACCAATCATTGGAGTTTCAGCTTACATCACTGTATTTTCAGCTTAGGTAACCTGGCTATGGAACCTCTATAAAGCTGTCACAATGTCTGTGCCAAAGCACTGTCTGATTTGGGTGACCATGTACCCTGACAGTCCCATGGTTATAAAATCCACTTTAAAAAAAAAAAAGAAGTTTTGTATCCAGAGAATTGATAATTGTCATACCTAGTATTTAAAACTTTCTCTGCAGCTTCATGTACATTTTTTAAAATAAGTGACACACTGAAAAAGAATACCATCCTGAAGTATATATGATATCATTGCAAGTGGCTATCTACTTCAGATTATAAATTGATCATTTTAGAGAAATTTATTTCCAAATTCAGCAAGCCAATCAGTCCTCTTAGTTCTTTTGCTATAATTTCATCCGGAGAGAAGAAAAAAATTAATGTCTTCAATAACTATTTGACTAGGACAAGTCATTTTACCTCCCTCAGTTTTTTGCCCTCATTTGTAAAATGGATATAACAATAATAATAATAATACCTACTTCCCAGGATTTCTATGAGGGCAAAAGAAAATATTTATAAAAAACTTGAAAACTCTAAAACGCTATATAAATGTTTATCATTATTATTAGTGTTATTACCATTATATTTGATTGTGGTTGAAAAGTTAAATCAGTTTCCCCTCTTTGGAGATTTTGAAAAATGTTTGTCAAATATCAAATAATTTATTGAGTATGCTATAGAAGAGATCTTTGTTCAGGTATAGTTTAGAGTAGACAACTGCTTATTTGGTTGTGAAATTCTGTGATACTGCTATAACATTCTCTTATGCATCACTAGAATATTCCATTGATTAAATGAGAATTGAGTACCTTATTGAGCACCTATGTGTGACCCTAAACAAATCACCATTCTGGGTTTCAGTTTCCTTATTTGAAAAACAGGACTAAATAAAACCTAATGTCTCTATCATCTTTAATAATCTTTTTTGTCCTACCATTGTCAAGAACATTTGCTAGACTCTGAAAAATACTAAAATGAAGCAAATGTGGTCCTGCAGAAAGTGTTTTTAAAATGTCATAAACATAGATAATGTTCATTACTCAGGTCCTAAAACCTGAGGAAATGAGAAGAAATCAAGCCTGGAATTTAACTTAGGGGAAATTTCTAGGGATGGTTCTACAGGATGCTGAAATCTCTAGTACAAACTTTACTTATCTCCCAAGAGATAAACCTTAGATTGTGAGGCTAATATTGGTCACTGATTATTTCAGTTTCTTTGTCAGAAGTATCCTTCAGTGATAGCTATCTGAATTATTGCTACATTCCTTTCCTGGTCCCTGTAACATCAGACATTCAGAACTGCAGTAATATCTGAGCAAAATGACAGTATTGTGTTTGAGCAAATGAGTGTTGAATATAGTTCAAAATATTGACTTGGATAAACTATTGACTTGTCAGTGAGATTACATCAAGACATGTACAACCTGAATAAATCATGGTATATACAATACATTTTTTGATGTTCTGGGCAAATGGGGAGTAGCCATTTAGCTTACATATTATAGTAGATAGTGAAATGATTTTATATCTTTGAAGTGCATCAGATGCTTTTTTTTCTTTGCTGTGATAACATCTTAAACAAATTTAGCTTATGCTAACATTTAAATTAGTGTTTGTCTCCTGAGTATAAACAAAAGTTTCATAGGAGAGAAGGTGGAAAGAGGAATGCTTTGATGACAGGAAAAGAAACTCTAAGATGAACAATTCCACAAAATGTGTATTCTGCAAATTGTCAATAATTGGATGTTTTATGTAGTATTTTTTAAAGAAAAATATCAACAAATTTTTCCCCAAAAAATATAGTTTCTATCACAATATAGTTATATAATACAATGTAAAATCTACCCAACATTATGTTGTGCTAAAAAGAAGAGGTGGGAGGTAATTTTTAACTAAATGGTCAGAGAAAATTCTTGTTATTTTCTTGAACAAAAGCTTATGTGCTTAAGTGATAGTATTATTTACACTGATTCTAGAGAAAATTCAGGCTCAAATTATTCTGATTATTAAAGTGAGAAAACTGTACTGGAAGTGATCAGAAAGATACTTTAACTTGGAATAGAGCATCAACTCTGCCTTTAGAAATGAGGCTTTTGGGGTGGATAGGTGATGTAGTGAATAGAGTACTGGCCTTGGAGTCAGGAGGACTTAAGTTCCAAGCTGGCCTCAGACACTTAACACTTGTTAGTCATGTGAACTTGTGCAAGTCACTGAACACCCAATTTTCCTACCATCCCGCCTCCAAAAAGCAAAAAAAAAAAAAAAAAAATAAGAGAAAGAAAAAAATGAGGCTTTTAAAAATAGTTTAATAAGTTGCCTTCAGTCCTAATTTATACACAAAAGATAATAGGAAAAAAGTATCAAATCAACAAGTATTTATTAAGTATCTACTATGCACCAGGTGTTTTTTTTAAGCACTGGGATATAGGTAAAAAGTAGTCCCTACTTTCAAGGACCTCACAGCCTCATGAGGGAAAAACAACATGCAAATAATTATGTACAAATAACATATAAAATAATAACTAGAGATGATCATTAGAAGGAGGCCCTTAATATTAAAGTGGGGAGTCTAGGTCAGGAAAAGTGTCTAGTAGAAGATGAGATTTTGGCCGATCGCTGAAGGAAGCCAGGGAGGGCAGGAGGCAGAGATGAAAAGGGAAAGAAATCCAGGGAGGAGTAACAGAGAGTCTATGAAAATGGACAGAGGCCAGAGATGGAGAATTTTTTGCATGGAACAATAACAAGACTAGTGTTATTAGATCAGAGAGTTCATGGAAGGTTCTCAATTAAATGAAAAACTTTGGTAAAAAAGTCACAAATTGTTTAGGACCAGCCTTTATTAAAAATAGTCTATTTGTATTATTAGAATGCTTTGTATTAATCCTCCCTGGATTTCTTTCCCTTTTCATCTCTGCCTCCTGCCCTCCCTGGCTTCCTTCAGCGATCGGCCAAAATCTCATCTTCTACTAGACACTTTTCCTGACCTAGACTCCCCACTTTAACAAAATATGTAACAAAATATTCAAATGTACCAATACAAGCAGATGTACTCACAAGCAGTACAAATAATAGGCTACGGGACTGAACAAATGGGATTTTCCACCTTTAAATGTAAGATTACTAAATAAATGTGCTGACTACCAGAAAATTATTACAGCAAGTACAAGTATGAAATATTGGGCTTATGAGGACCTAATAAAAAGAAAACACACACACACACACACACACGAAACTAAACTGCAATGGCAAAGAAATTCAATTGAATTAAAAAGCATTTTAGTATGTCTAGAGCATAGTTTTATGCTGTTAAGGAACTCATTTCAGTTCTAAAAGACCTGACAAATTATTTAAGAGACCCAGAAATGTCTTATCTATAGGATATGTGTACAAGATTAAGAAGGACTACACTGAAGAAGTGTTGCAGAATAATAAAATATTTATTAAGTGAATGAATTAATTTCGGGGTGAATGACTGAATGAATGAATATTTACAGTAAAACCTAGAAATAAGAAAACATTGGAATGAGAGGATCATTCAAGGACAATAAGCTTCTGCATGAAGAGATGACAATTCAGTGCTTTAGTATGGCCCAGTGGATATCAGCATTTGAAGAGTTTCAAGCTACAGCCAAATTTGGATAAGACCAAAGAAAAATGTGTTGATTTCTCTGATTCTTCTGTTGTATCCCAAATACCAGGAAAATACTGGGAGAGCAACTTTACTCTAAAGAACCCTGGAGTAGTTGCACTCACCTTGGATATAGGAGCTTCAAGTGTTCCCTAGTTTTTGTCTCTTGTCTCTCCTTTCTTTTACCCTCAATTACTCTAGAAAAATTCAAAGTTATTAGATGCCTGCTGCAAAGTGTGGTAGAAAGAGCATTAAGCTGGCAGTTCAGAGGGGTACAAGGGACTGCTATCTCTACCACTCTAACAGAAAAGACAAGAATAGCAAAAGACACACAGAACTGCCGGTTTTTGTGACCATGGTAGCATACCACCCACAGAAAATTCTGATAAGAGTTGTGTGTACAGACTGAGGAAAGAAAAATAACATTTATCAAAAATATAAGAGTGTACATATCTGGGCTACGTTTCCCCAGAGGTTACTCAGAAAATAAACTTCAAAACATAGGCTAGCCTACTTCCCCAACTCTCTTGTCAATGTATAATTTTTTTCTGCAATTATTTATATTGATTTATTTAACATTATCCATCAGCCCTATAGATTCATCAGCTGTGAGATCAGAAAATGAACCTTTCTTAACTTAGTGAAGTTGGTCCTTGGAAGACAAACATATTATAGTCAGACTTTCACTGGCCCATATTCCAAACCATTCCAATTTGGTAAGACCTTCCAGAGCTTGTGTTCCACTGACATATTGCCCAGAATCACTTCTTCATAACACAAGACATTAGAGAAGGACATTAAAAGAGGTTGCCCTAATTAGTGTATTAAAGATAGAATATTCATGGGGTCATGTTCCAAATGTAAAGTCAAATGTTTCAGGCCTCTCAACTCTTCAGCACTCCTACCCACCTACCTTTTTTAAATTGTCTTTATCTTTTCTTGCCTTGAACATAGTTATGTTGTTTGAAAAAAAGAGCAGATCATGCATAAAGACTTAGAAAAGTTTCTTTAAGAATTAGCTGAAGGGTGATTTGACTCAGTAATATATCTACAAAAGCCAGATTGGCACCTGAAGTCTTTACATTGAATTTCAATCTTCACTTTTCTCCCTGATTTTGCTGACAGTGAACAGCTGGCTGAAAATTGAAAAAACTGGTCAATCTTAGGTCAGTCTTTAATTCAGAATGCATGATACTGAAATAATGATTCAAGTCTAAAAGTAACACGATGAATTTAGCATACAAGATGAACAAAGCAGCACAACATAGGTCAAAGAAAGAAACAGCAAATTGCTAGGAAGTCTACACATCTGAAATTCTCAGGCTACCTGCAAGATTATAGCATTAGGAGAAAGGAGAAGGAAAGTAAAATGACATTATCATAAGAAATGCTATGAGGACATGAATTAAAAAGAAAAAGGTAGGTAGATAATGTTTTTAAAATAATCAAAACTAAGCATTATTGCTCAAAATGATTGAACTTTTAATTAAGCTAACAAAAGAAGAGATACTATAATGTTAATGGCATTCAATATTTATAAGAGAGCAAAATAACCTATGTCTTAATTACTTCTCTAACTTTGTCCTTGGTGAAGCTCCTAATAAATAAGATTTTTCAATTCTGCTGACAGGAAAATTTAATTAAATGTACAAATAGCAGCAGTACAAGATAAATCCTCTTCAAAGCCATCATATATAAAGGTAAAGTTTCATTTTTTCAGACTTTAGTTAAAAGATCAGAACAGCTGGGTATTCTTTTATGAATAAAAAAATGAGTTGATTAGGTCAGAAAAAAACTTTGTATAACCTACATCAAAATCTCTTTCTGTTCCACAACAGATTTGTTATTATAAAAGCTCTTTATTTCCATTTTTAATCCTACAAACACAGAGTTTTGCCTGCTATATTTTGTCATGACTGCTCACTTTAGTTATATCTGATATTGATTAAAATGAATACAAAACTAGTACTTTTTCCTTATATAGTAATTGGGCTGACAACTTATTAATTCAGTTAAGAATAAGACAGATTAGTCCATCTTCTCATAAGAAAATAATGAACTGCAATACTCATTATCCATCAGTCTAGGAAAGTGAATATAGATTGCTTTAGTGAAATATTTTGAATGAAGAAAGAAGATAGGATCACTGTAAAAGAATAACTTAGACATCATTTTGATTGATATACATGATTAGCCACACTACTCACAAATTCGTCCCCCTATTAATGCATTTTATATTTTTATCCACCCATAAAATCCTGCTCTGATGCTGCATTGTGGCATCAAGGCACCTTTGGATCCGCAAAAGCTATACCATCTGAGCACAAGTTCAATACACCAACTCAAACTGATGACAGAAAATTAACCTAGGCAAGTCACCCAGGAACTCATTATCAGAATGCTGCTCACTGGTGATTAATTTAGAGACCACAGAAATCATAACAATCCTCTACTAAGTAGTTGGGGGAAATGAAAATCATAGATCTTTTCATTATTGTTATGTTTTCCTAAGTTGCTTTGAGACATTTTTCTTTGGTGATTTAAGTAATCAAAAATCATAAGTCTTACAGGTACATGTAGTAACAACAACAACAACTACGTGCTAAACACTAAGCCATGCTCTTTACGCATATTATCCCAATTGATTCTCATAACAACCCTGGAGATAGGCGCTAATCCTCATTTTATATAGTAAGAAATCGAGGCAAAGAGGGGTTAAGGGACTGTAGCAGCAAGCACCCCAACATCAAGAGGGTGGCTGCCAATACAGGTTCTTAGATCTGCTTTTCAAAAGGAAAGCAACTCAAAATGGGTTAACAAGCTTACTTTAATCAAACAAACATACATTACCTAGTTCAGGGGAAAAGGTCAGCACCCCAAACTTCAGAGTATACAGACAGATCAAACAGACAGGCTTCCAAACTGTCCAACCATTATTAATATCAAAATTACAGTTACCAGAGAGGGAAGCATCAACATCTGGGTTTTCAAAGCCGGGGGGCTCTCAAAGGCTTCCAGGGTCTCATCTGGTCAAATCATACAACACTTCTCAAAGTGGGCCCCAAAGCAAGGCCTCAAATCAGGGATTATATAGTCTTCTCCTGACTCAGAGAATGTAACCACCCTCTTGACCCACTGCCCAATCACACAGCATCAAGGTGTGGGCATTCCTGAAAACCAAGCCTCCTACCATAGGCTCCATGTGACCACATTCAGCCTATTAGGAGGCAGAATATACTTTCAAATTAAAGAAGGTTCTCAGAGTCACTTAAGTCAATCAAAGTCTCTTAAGCCAATCAAAGGGCCTAGGGGCAGGGAAGATCTTCACATCTGCATTTCCATTACAGGGACTTATCCAAGACAAGTACATGTCCTAGGTAGGATTTGAACTTTTCTTACTGAATCCAGGCCCAGTTATCTATCCACAGTGCAACCTAGCTGCAAAGAAAGTCAACTCAATTATACACACATCTCCCTTCCGTTATTAAGGGATAATGGCAAACAGAGAATGTTACTCACAGTACTTAAGACCAAAGACATATTTACCATCAAACAATAGCAACAACAAAAAAAAATTTCCACACATCTCCAAGCTACTTCTATATCTAAAGGACCTTGCCTTGAGTAATGATTTATTTCTGCCAGTATAACAAGTAGTCATATGACTGTAGTGACTAGGAAATTTCTTCCAAAAGAATTAAAGCTGTGATTCATTTCTCTTCAGTGCTGGAATGGCATCTTGGGGCTGAAGTAAAGATGACTTTTGCACAAGATTCCAATGTCCATCTTTTGTATGCCCATACAAAACTGGATAAGTGCTAATATCCCATAATTTTTCTAAAGTGCTACAGAAGCACTGGCCCCAGGGGTGGCTAGGTGGCACATTAAGTAGAGTGCCGGTCCTGGAGTCAGAAGGACCTGAGTTCGGATCTGGTCTCAGACACTTAACACACACACAAAAACCTAGGTGTGTAACCAAAAAGCAAAAAAAAAAAAAAAAAAAAAAAAAAGGAAGCACTGGCCCACAAAGAAGGAGGTATTCCAGCTGATCAAAATTTCCTTTTCCAAAGGATCTCCCAATTATTTGCACAATTTTGTGATTCTTCACACGTTCCCTGTCATAAGATGGGAGCCAAACATTCGGCTAGTATGGCAATTTAGTCAGCTCTTAGAGGTAGCAAAATTAAAAATGATGCAAATAATCAGGACATATCAGTGCAAATTATGAGGTATAATTCACCCACCATTTCTATAGACAAGGAAGTGTTACATATGTTGATTTGTTTTTCAGTCATGCCTGACTCTCCATGACCCCTTTTGGACTTTGCTTGGCAAAGATACTAGAATGGTTTGCCATTTCCTTCTCCAGATCATTTTACAGATGAGGAAACTGAGGCCAACAGGGTAAAGCAACTTGCCCAAGGTCACATAGATAGTAAGTATCTGAGACAGGATTTGAAGCCATAAAGATGAATCTTCCTAACTGCAGGCCTAGCACTCTATCCATTGCACCATGTAGCTCTCCAATCATATGTTTAAATGTCCTATAAAACAAAATTCAAGCATTATTTCCCCCATTTTATAAATAAGGAAATTATAGTTCAGAAATATACTTGGAATTGCCAATGGTTATACTATTAAGTGTTAGAGCCAATATTTTAGCGTCAAGACTTGAATTCAAATATTTTGCCTCTGAACTCAGAATTCTTTTGACTATAACATGCTATCTATATGGCCATAAAATTTCCTTTAAAATGTAACATTCTCATAGTCAAAGATTTTTTGTTGTTATGACCATCACTCATCAGACTCATCAAAATGTTCCGGGTTATGTCAACCAAGCAAACAACCCTGCTAAGAGTATTTGATATATAAGAAGCAGTATTTAACAGTTCAACAAATCTTGTTTAAGTCTCACAATACCTACTATGTATGGATGTTGAATCAGACATTTATCATGCAGAGGTGAACTTTGACACAATTATAGCTCACAAGAAGTTTATAACTTGTAAAGAATGTAATATACACCTAAATAAATATTACCGTATTTATTATACATTGTAATATTATACAAATTATCACTTTTGTCATGATAATATAAGGTGGAATTTGAAAGGACTAAAAAGAGCCAAAGAAAAAAATAAAAGGACAATGAATTTTAGCTAAGAGAGATCAGGTAAGAAGATAATGGAGAAGGTGACACATCAGCTGTCCTTAAAATTTAGGAAGAATTACAAGTGAAGATAGATTGGTTTGCATTTTGGGCATGGAAAATTATCTAGTCCGAGATAAATGTATGAAGGTTAAGAGTATGAGAACACCTTGGTCAAGAGCTTATTGTCCAGATTGGTCAGCAGAATATTGAAAGGCTCAAAATAAGTCTAGGAAAGTTGGCCACATACAGACTGTAGAAGACATTAAATCTCAGCAATTCCATCTCAATTTAAAGCAATCTCTATCAAGTTAAAATTATAGGAAAAAATAAGGGGGTGGTAGTCCTTGTTCAACATTCTCACTACTGAGTTTCAAATGAATATAGATATGCTTTCAATATAATACAAAAATCATAATCTTCCATCTTCAAAGTTAAACTGAGAAGTATTCAGGAGGGAAAAGACATGGCATTTCTTTAATAATAAATGTTACATATTTTGTGTAGTATTTGAAACTGACAAATCAATAAACATTTACTGCTTTTAACTAATGTATAATTTTAGGCACATTAACAAGCTTATCAGCCAATAAATTTAAGTGAAAACAGTGATGATAGTTTAATACAGGTGAGTTGTGCCAGTAAGCACACAACTTCATCCTTCCTTGATATATAATTTTTGATCGATTTTTTTCCCCACAGATGATGGAACAGACTAGCAATGCACACAAGTTAAATTCAAATACCACAGTGCAATATCAAAGCTATAACTCACTTATTTCAAATTTTTATCTGATGTCAAAATGAAGACTATAGACAGCTAAGCAGTTCTCTATACACTCAGGGATTAACATCAATACAGTAAGACTCATTAAGTCCATATTATTGCATTCAAAGTGGCACATTATTCAAGCCAATCACATATGCCACAATAGTATAGTGGGGTTGTTGTTGTTTTGAATAAAATATCAGTTAATCCATCTATGGTGATTTGGAAGCTTTATTTCTCAGTCCCCTACATTCTTAATAAATGAGATTTAATCTAGTGAGAACAGGAATCTCATGCAATCATTATGTTGTGCTGGTTTTATTAGGTCTTTTTAGTCATGGATTGAAAGTGTGAATGTTCTTAAATATCAGTAGTGTGGGAAAAGATAATAAATAAGTGTGAGCACAAGGTTCTGATTAGTCCTAATCAGAACAAACCTCTATTCTATACAAAATTAAGGGAATATAAAATTCTCCAAGGTATTTATGATGATCTTAAAGAGGATACTTGCTGCCAGAGACACTATGGATAGTGATGATTTGGTAGTCTGTCAAAATATTTGGGCAGAATGAGAAGCCAGTGATAGAATATGAAGATTATGGAACTGAGAGGCAGGAGACCTGGCTCAATTCTAGTCATAACTATAGGACTAATTGGTTGAGTGAACTTGGGAAAGTTATCTCCCTTTTCTGTGCCTCATTTTCTCATTTTTAAAATAAGGACAGTTGGATTATGAAGTCACTAAGATCTTTTCCACCTCTGGGATCCAGTGACTCTAACATTCTTTGAAATACTGAATATGATGCCACAAATAACAACAATGCCACTTTGCAAACCTTAGTAAAGCAGTATGGAACAATGGGAAGAATACTGGACTCACAATCATAAAAACCCCGGGCTTGAATATTCCCTCTGACATTCCTAGCTATACAAACCTCAGCAATCATTAGCCTTTCTGGGACTGTTTTCTCATCTATAAAACTGGGATAATAGTATCATAATATCTACCTAACAGGATCATTATATGGGTCAAATGATATAATCTGTGTAAAATGTTCTACAGTCCTTAAAATGCCAGCTATTTATATTATTGCTATTTTATGAATAAAATGAGAAATATGAATATGCCAATTACTGTAGCAAGTTTCTTCTCCATTGATGGCAACCCAGAATAATCCCAAATTCCAGAATAATACCTATAAGCATTGAATTATACTAAAAGAGAATTTAAACATTCTTTAGCCCATCTTCCTCATTTTACAGACCACAAGATTCCCACAAAGGTTTAGGTAGCCAGGTGACTTGGTCAAGAAAAAAAAATGTATACATACACACACACATGGATCAGTGTGTTATATGTGTGCAGTTGAATGTGCATATAATCTGTGTAGAAGTATGTTTAGAGAAATACATGTGCATATCATATGTATGCATGAATATAAAGAACAGAAACATGTGTGTATGTAGTAAACAGTAGAAGTGGGGATTAAAAAAAACACATTTTCTGATTCCAAATCTAGTGCCCCTCCACACTGACAATGACATTGACCATGAACTATATGAATTTCAACATGGCTTTTGACAGCATGCTATTTTATGAATAAAATATGTAATAAAAGAAGCAAAGAATAGCATAACTTCTTATTTTCACTGACTGCATAAAAGCATTCAATATCATCAGATAACCTTGGTCTTGGCTGAAAGTAAATAAGTTTATTTGTGTCAATATGTTAGGGTATTTGATATGGAGTGAAGACCTGAGTTAAAATCCTGTCCTTTGACATTCATTGGAAGTTATCTGTGCCTCAATTTCCTCATCTGTAAAATTAAAGGGTCGGATTTTTTAACTTCTAGGATTCCTTCTGGCCCTAAATCTAAGATCCTACAAGCTTATCACTAGATTATTGGGCATGCTTATCTCTAAAGTTTCCTATAAGCCCCTAGAGGGCAATGATTATGCCCTCTATTGTTATTTATGATTATTACTAAATATTATTGGATATGTTTTGTTTTTTGATTTTTAAAATGTTATTCTGAACTTAACAAATAAAACACTTTCATATTCAAAGAAAAAATGAAAAGGAGAATTTGGTATGAAACCACAAGGTTCACTACGTGCAGTCTATTTTTTAAAGTAATAATTCAGCACATTAGTTCCAAAGTTACCATGCAGAGCTATGCTACCCTCTGAACTACCTTCTGTTATCTTCAGTGCATTTTCTTTAAATGTTTCTCTAATACTCTCTTTTATTTATTTTTATTTTTTTTACTTTTGGCCATCATTACTATGAGCTCATGAGCAGTGCCCTCTCTTTAATCTTAGAAAAAAAAAGAAATCCTGCATTGTAATATATTAGCATAGTCACACACAAAAAAATTCATGTTGGTCTCATTTTGCATTTCATAGAAAGTATGCTTCATTACTGATCCTCTGGAGTCTTGGATATTATTGCTTTCAACATAGTTCTTGAGTCTTTCAAAGTTGTTTTGCTTGCCAATATTGTAGCCCATATATACATATATATAATTTCATAATATAATATATAATTTCATAATATATAATATATATGTATATAATTTCAGCTTTGCTCACCTCACTGTATTAGTTCATATAGGTCTTCCCAGATTTATCTGAATTTATCACTTTCATTATTTTTATAGTGTAATAATATCTCATCACATCATAATTTGTTTGTGTATTCCCCATTTGATGGGTATGTCCCTAAGTACTTCCCATTCTATGTGACTATAAGTGTTGCTATGAATATTTTTGTTCACATGGATCTTTTTTCTTTCTTTGATGTTTTTTGGGGTATATAAGTAGTAGTGGTATCACTAGATCAAAGGATAGACACAGTTTAGTGATATTAGTGTATATAAGTAGAATCATCAGTATGAACATATAGACATATATAAATATGCAAATATATACACATACACATATGTGTAGGTATATGTGTATGTGTATATATGTTTCTTTGTAAATGCACAGATAGATAGATATAAATTATGGCCATCTAGAAACTGTGTGCTACTGACTAGAATCATGAAGTACATTCCTCTTATTTAACCCAGGTCTGCAGACTATAAGCCCAGTAATTAACTTAACCATATTTATACATAAAATAACTAGAAGCACTGGACTTTGATTTTCAACTTCATGATTCTAGGTCAAGTGCCCATCCCACCATACCTTGCTTCATAGACAAAGAAAAGGTGACCACATGATACCTGCAAAACCTGAACTAACAGTTAAAATTTATGAAGGCACTAGTTGGCAAAATAGACCCAAAGTCTGGAAGCCCTGGGTTCAAATCCATTCTCGGGCACTTACTAGCTATGTGACCCTGTGTATAATGTAATTAGTAAACTTTTTTCTGATTGAATGCCTTCATCTGTAAAATGTGAATAATTATATCACCTATCTCCCAAGGCAGTTTTGTGGATGAAATGAGATAACTACAAATTGCTTTGAAAACTTTAAGGCACAATACAAAGGCTAGCTAACTAAAAGGAAACTTTTTAGGGGAAGATAAAAGACATGGCTTTGAGATGTTCCTAATCATGTTTATCAAACAAAACAACAAAGCTGTGGATTTCTGTGCAACACTACAGTAAATATAACAGTCTGGTTCACAAACCAGCGATATAGCAGCTTTTTTTGGGTAAAAGCTTTGGGTTAATTAAAATCTACGTGGCAAAGTTGAAGCCTACATGCCATAGTATAAGGAGTGCTGTACACAGAAAGCTTGGTTCTATGGTTCCCAACTCTTGTCACCAGCTGGTTGCATAACATTAGGTAAAAATTCATTATTCTCTTTGGACTCTGGTTTCCTCATCTGGAGAATGATTCAATGCTAGGTTGTATTCTCTTCAAGAATAAAGGATAGATAACAAACAACAACAAATTCAATTATCCAAAGATCCTTAATTATACTTGTCTTTGAGGGTCATAAGAGGGGAAGGAAGAAAATAAAATGGTCTTTTTACATTTTAATTTTGGTGGTTTTGACCTTTAATATAAAAACAAACAAACAAACAAACAAACAAACAAAGAAAAAGAACTTTAAATGGGGCCAGCATTCCTTTAAATATACCTCCTAAACTCAGATAAAATTTTAACTTCTCTTCTTAAAGCCTAGATTTAAGGAAAGGAAAAGAAGTCATCTGATCTCCTCCTAAATCACTTTATGTTAGGTCTGAGTTTTAAAAGCAGAAACACTTAAATCAGGGCTACAATGCATGGTTTTGGAGAACAAATCACTAAGACTGGAGATAGTGATTTATAGGAAATGAGTTAAGTAGCTTAAATGTGTACAACCCAAACAACACTGACTGAAAGGCACAACACTATCACACCTACTTTGCCTGGAAAACTAGTGCCCCAGGAAGAATAATCTTTATGTTTTCTGGTTGGAAGGGAGCTTTACAGGGAAGCATAACTGAAAACATGAGAATAGAGAAGGGAATTGAATATAGAAAGCAAAATTAATGAAAGTAAGGAACAACTTTTGTCAATGATTGACAAAAATAAAAGGACAGCAGAAGTGTTCTGACATTTTGGTCAGTGTGTGTTTGTATCTCATGATAGTCATGTGTGTTTTCTTTGATTTAGGAATTTATCCTTATTAAATGTGGTTAACTGAATATGAATGTGGGCTCCCAAATTATGTCTTTTTTTTTTTTTTTTTGCTTTTTGGAGAGGGGAAAGTAGGGCTTATTGGGGGTAAGTGACTTGCCCAAGGTCACGTGGCTAGTTTTGTGTTGTGTCTGAGGCCGGATTTGAACTCAGGTCCTCCTGATTCCAGGGCTGGTACTCTATTCACTTTGCCACCTAGCCACCCCAGTGTTGTCTATTTATTGAACGTGATTCCTCTTTACTCGCCTTGGTTTTGACAAATCTATTAATGCAGAGCTATTTTAATTGCAACCAATCCAGCATATCAGTGAGAAAGGAAGAGAAGGAATGAATGTAGGGAAGAAAGAAGAATTTCTGCTAATAACAGTGCCTTTTATGAATTTAATATCTGAAAAAATAGCAAATTTATTGCATTTAATTAATTTTAAAAATATGAATCATTGGGGCAGCTAGGTGGCACAGTGAGTAGAGCGCCAGACCTGGAGTCACAAGGACCTGAGTTCAGATCTGGCCTCAGACACTTAACACACACAAACAAAAACATAGCCATGTGACCTTGGGCAAGTTACTTAACCCCAATTGCCCTCCAAAAAGCAAATATATATATATATATATATATATATATATATATATATATATATATATATATATATGAATCATTAGTCTTACAAATATTGACTTGTCTTAAATAATGTCTTGTTTGAAAACCTTATCTATAATGTGGCTTTCAAATACCTGTGCTGTCAGAATCAAAGGAAACATCTGACTTTGAATTAGGAGACCATGTTAAAGTAAATATGTTCAGTTTAGCTGACAGGTTTTTTTTTTTATGGATTTTTCAAGGCAATTCTACACATCTCTAATTGTTAAATTATTTTTTCTAGAACAACATTGGGATCACATCTAGATAAAACACATCTAGATTTGTCCTAATTTTTAGAACAACTTGCAACAGGCTATTGTAGCTCTACATTGCATATGATTGTGAGGAACATTGCCATCCTTTGGCCTATACTAATTTTCTCAACCTTTCATGAAATACTCTTGAACCTCTGAATGTGTGAGTGCATGTGCCAATTCACATCAATTGTATCTCAAGACATCATTAATATTTCATTCCTTCCAGGAAATCTTCCCACATTGACTCTACTTCTTTTCACCCTGATTTATCACCCCCATTTAGTATGACTTCCCACCTCATAACTAAAGCAAAGCTCCTTTCTCAAAAGTTACCAAGATACTTCTAATTGCCGAATCTCACTTTTTCTTTCTCAGTTTTTATCATTCTTGGCCTGTCTACAGCATTCTTGACCTGTCTTAATGCTGCTGTCTAACCACTCTACCAGAATGCTATCTTCTTTCTTGGTTTTCTCAATTCTTCTCACCCTTGGTTCTACTCCAACCTGATTAACCCTTTTTCTATTCTAGCCCCTAAAGATGGGCTTCTACCAAATTTTTCCTTTGTAACCCTCTTTTATTGCTATGTTCTTTATCAGCAACCACAAATACTCCCAATGACCCCATTGTTTTCTCTAAGAAGATGACTTCTAGATATACATATCTTGCATTATCCTCTGTCCAGTTTCAACCTTTTTCTGCTACCTGCCTTGTAAAAATTTTGAATTGAATGTCTTTTGGGTGTCTCAAAATCTATATCTATATATCTATATCTATATCTCTATATCTATATCTATATCTATATCTATATCTATATCTATATCTATATCATGGAATTCAATATTTCCCCCAAACCAACCTGAGTCCGAACTTACCTATGTCTGTTCAGAACACCAACACACTTCCAGTTGGTAACTTGTGTTACTAGTAGAGTAAATTCCAGTTACTCACGTTTACAACCTTGGAGTCATTTTCAAATCCTCATTCTCCTTCAACCCATATATCTAATTGGTTGCCAAGTCTTGTAGATAATAATTTCAAGAAATCACATCTCTCCAATTCTCTACTTTTCTTAAATCTTCTCACTATAAATTCTTCTCACACTATAAACTCCCTAGTTCAGACCCCTATCACCTTTTCAAGCCCAGACTATTGTAATATCTCCATAACTGGTCTCCTTACTTCAAGTCTTTTTTTCCTCTAAACACACCTCCAATATGGTGGCTAAAGTGATATCCCTAAGCATACTTATATCCATATCAATCCTTGTACAATAAAATCCGGTATCTCTCTATTACCCCTAGGATCAAATAATAAATTCTTTTTTATTAGCTTTTGTTGTTGTTGTTATTTTAAAGCCCTTTACAATCTGGCTTCAAACTATCTTTATAACCTTATGATATACAATTCTCCTTTACTCACTCTCTAGTATAACCAAACTGTCCTTCTTGCTATTCCACACATGTGATATTCAACTCCTGACTCTGTGCAGAGGCACATGAGGCACCATGCCTGGAATGTAATTCTGCCTCCTCTGTGTCCCTTAAAATCACTAGTATCCTTCAAAGCTCATGTAAATGCCACGTCCTACATAAACTCCTTTTTTATTGCCCTGAGGTCTAGTGGCTCTACTCAAAAATTATCTTGTAATTTATGTAGTATACATTTTTAATATAGCATTTAGAATTGCCTCTGACAGGGTGCTAGCTTTTTGAGGACAGGGAGTATTTCATTTTTGTTTTTCCTTTCCATAGACTTGAAAACTCTTTGGCATGTAATTGGTACTTAATATATGAATAGCGATTGATGGATAGAAAATTCATTAAGGAAAGGGCTCTTTTTTCCCTTATTGTAGCTAAGACAATGGTGTACATTAAACTTTTTTGTGCCATTTTGAGAATACTAAATTTATAAAGATTCTGAGTCTAACTGGCAAATTGTAGATTAACAGAACTGGTTACATACATAAGCCCTGAGGTGAATTCAGATTTAGACAAATCTATTCTGACTACTGAAATGGCACAAGGCAATTATATTCTTAACAAAAGTTTATATAGTTATGTAGTCAAAGTTTATGTTACTTGATATCTGAGCAGTGTAGCACAAGACAGGCAAAACTATTCTGGTATCAAGTCCAATAAAAGGCAAGGGCCATGTCATGTACTTCTTATTGCATTATTATAACTATTTAGCAGAGTAGTAGGCAAAAAGCAGGAATAAACAAATTAAGTTCAAGGGAGGAGACCCTTGAGGCCTAGATTCACTGCCATGTTAAGGAGCCTTGTTATATGCATATACATATGATCATTAAGTTTCATACCTGCCTATGTGTAGCCAAGTGAAAGAGGACAAGAGTGAGGAGGAAATTAGCCTATACTTAATGTTTCTTGAGTCCAAAACATTAGAAATCTTACAACTTCCTTTAATATCTACCACTGAATGTTCCAAGAGGCTTCATTTAATGACCATAATAATATTAAATGCAAATAGTTATAGCAACCACGCAGATAAGTTTTATATGTCTCTAGGAGGTAAAGCCTAAAGCGAGACTTTTGAAGCCCTTTCAGAGAAGCCTGTGTTTGGAAAACATTTATTTGTGAAAGAAAGAAAGAAAGAAAGAAAGAAAGAAAGAAAGAAAGAAAGAAAGAAAGAAAGAAAGGAAGGAAGGAAGGAAGGAAGGAAGGAAGGAAGGAAGGAAGGAAGAAAGAAAGGAAGAAAGAAAGGAAGAAAGAAAGGAAGGAAGGAAGGAAGGAAGGAGGGAGGGAAGGAAGGAAGGAAGGAAGGAAGGAAGGAAGGAAGGAAGGAAGGAAGGAAGGAAGAAGGAAAAAAAGAGAAGGAAGGAAGGAAGGAAGAAGGAAAGAAGGAAGGAAGAAGGAAAGGAAAGGAAAGGAAAAAAGAAAAACAACGAAAATAAGTATGCCTATCTTCAGATGGCACAATGACCTCTATCAACCTGGAGAGAACTCTTCAGGATAATTTAAGGCTATTTTAAATTCAAAATGCTTATAGTGAGTGGTAAGGCAGAGATATTTTAATTCCTTAATATAGAGACAGTATCCGCTCACTACTGTCTTAATAGTTTAGAATGTCCTTGCAGTGTCAAAGGGCCAACTATATTTGCAGATGAATTCAGCTATATATAGAAACAGTCCCACTCTTCCCCTGAGTAGGTTTGATCCTAATAGGGACCTAAAAGAGAGTCAACAGTTCCCAACTGAGCACTTGGTTAAGCAAATAACTGATAACTGTACTAAAAAAAGAAATCTTGTCTCACACACTATAGTCCAAACCGAAATCATTATATTTTCCTATAATCCCTCCCTTCTTCATAACTTTCCTAATACTGTCCACTGAATCACTGCCCTCTTAGCCACTCAGGCTCAACATCTAGGTGCCATCCTCAATTCATCACTCTCACCCCAGAGCTAATATGTTGCTAAGGCTTGTTTATTTTACCTTTATATCATGTTTCATATATACCCCCTTCTGTCTTTTGACTCTACCACCAAAGCCCTTGTCACCTCAAGCAATCACCTATTATAATAATTATAATCAAAATAGTAGGTGTTTTGGCTGCCTCCTCTCCTATCTAGTCCATCATCCATTCAATAGTGAAACTGATCTTTCTAAAGCACAATCCTGACCATGTAAATTCCATATGCAAAAAACTACAGTAACTGCCTATTGCTTCCAAGATGAAACATAAAATCCTCTATTTGGCTTTCCAAGTCCTTTATAACATGCCCCCCTCCTACCTGTCCTGTTTCTTTACACCTTACTCCTCCTCCTATCCCCCATGCATTCCTCTTTCTTCAAGATACTTTTCCTGATGATCTCTGAGATTAATCCTCTTTAACTCACTGTGATTTTGGCAATAGAAAAGTGTTTTCTGTTTACATTTGAAACAGAGAGAAACTGACCTATGAAGGACATGGTTAAACACTCTCAGACCATGAACTGAAACCACATTTTCTATTTATTAGAATATTGTCTTAAAGATAAAGCTGCCTAGAAAGATGTGAGCTCTGAGAAATATGGATTTGAGAGAAATTCATTCTTTTTTTCCTACTAGGATTTCAGTTTTCAGCCTACAATCTATTATCATATTAGAAATCCACAAGAGTGTAGCCCCAGGTTGCTGAGAAACAGGATCACAAAGACTTTTGATACTGATGCTGTACCTTTAATGGGATCATAGAGACTAGAGAATTTTCCTGGAGGAAAGACAATCCTAGGGCTAAACTAATAACAGGTATTCTGAGGAGAACTCAATTTGTTCATAAAAATCTCTGTGTGTTTTGGAGTTCCAGTGGCCTGAGGAAGATTATCACCCAAGTTTTGGGACATCATTTGAAGAGATGAAGAGGCAAGAGTGAGCTGCAAGCAAATGAGTGAAAAGAAAATGTGTGTAGCAGGAGTGAGAAGTGAGGAGCTGGGAGCAATCTTAACAGCAATTGGCAGTTGGGAAAAAGATTCCACTCCATAGCTTTTTTCCACTAAAGGAGGGGACCTTAGCCCTAGGCCTCACAATGGCCCTTTATGATTTTCTCAATGTTTATTTGAGTGTTTTATTTTGTTATTTGGCATAGCCAATTAATTATATTGCTATTAATATTGATTTTGTCTAATCATTTAAGTTCAGGCTTTGAAGCCAAATGAGGGAAAGTGAATGATGTTGGAATAGATTCCAAGTCAATAACAAGGTAAGTCCTGAACTGAACAGAAAGAATGTTTCTGTAATTTTTATGCTTAATGAGAATATTCCAAAGCATATCCATTAGACTATCTTTGAACCTGAAGAGAGAAAATAAATCATTTTACAAGCTAATAGCATTGAGTGGTGTAGGGGTTTGTTGGAATTGTCTTTAAAGGCACTTGAGATATCATTTCACTTACTCATGCCCTATGAACTATCTAGAAGAGACTTCTAAGTTAATTTCTTTTATTTTAGAGATGGAAATGATTGATCATTGAGAATTTACATAGGCTGGTGCCAAATTACATAAGCAAGCAACTACATCTGGAAAAGCAACCTGAGCTTTTACCTAAACTTCAGAATCCAAAGTGAAAACAAAGTTGGCTTTTTCTAATATATTTGTTGACAGATGCAAACATTTTGTTCTACAGTGAGAAAAAATAAGTTACATGTTTCTTCTGTGCTGTCTATATAATATATTGTCAAGAAAAAGATTTCTGTTCTCAGTGGCATTTCCAAAGTATAGGTTATCTAATTTCCATATAATCACAAAGTTAGAAGGACCTTATAAAACCTTAAAAGGGCTCCTCATTTTATAGATAAGCAAACTAAAGTTCAGAGATAGAGTGACTTGCCCAAGATCAGGTCAATAAATATTTATTGGGTAATTAGCATGGGCTAGGTACTTTGCTAAGTAATGGTTACACAAATACAAAGAAAAAGAAAGGCAGTCCTTGCCTCCAAGGAGCTTACAGTCTGATAGGGGAAACCAACAGAGAACAAAGAAAAGGGAGTTGAAAATAGAGGAGGAGAGGTCAGAAGTAGTGTGGAAGTCATGGACTTAGTGAATTAGTGTGGACACTTCCTTAAAATTGATGTTCCAGGGCAGGTAGGTGGCTCAGTGAATAGAGCCCTGGAGTCAGGAGGACCTGAGTTCAAAGCCAAATTCAGATACTTGACACTAACTAGCTGTGTGACCTTGGGCAAATCACTTAACCCTAATTTCCTGGCCTTCCTCCCTCCAAAAAAAAAGAAAAAACAAAAACAAAAACTGATGTTCCAGGAGGAATTCACCAGTTGGAAAAGGGAGCTGCAGAGGTGGGTACAACTGGCAGAGTGAGAAGGAAGCTAGGGAATAGAGGAGTCATCTAGAGAGTCAGGAGCAGAGAAGGGAAAGAGAGCCATGATTAATAAATAACAGTGCTATGTGCAGGACCCACATCTTCTGACTCTATAGCTCAAGGTTCTTTCCACTTGCAAAGTATTAACAATCAAGTATGAACACTGGGAGATAGAATCCGTACCCTCCAGGTCTTTGGTTTAAATAAAAAATATTTAATACTCACATTTCTGATAAATACTTAAAAGTTAAGGATTTTAAGACTAACTATCCATGAAACCAGAGTGTTTTCACTTCACTATAAACCATAAAACCCTTAATCCCCAAATTTCTACCACCCAAAGTGATATTTTTGAATGAGTCCTAACCATATGGGGCCTGTGGTTTCAACCTTCCTAAAATAGCCTGACCCACCATATATTAGCAAAGTCAGACTCATTACATAGCATCAAATGGAATGACTGACTTGCATAGCTAGCCAGTGCCTTTGGCATCATTATTTATGTCCCCTTTGATTTTATATATGCATCTGGACTTTGGCAGTAGAAATCATGATCAAAAGTGAAAAGGTGCCCAGAGCTTTCTGATGTTCGTGGTAATTACACACATTACTAAACTGTTCAATCATATCCAGACCAACAATCATGTCACCATTTACAAGCCCAATGATCTTAAACTCTCCCAACATCAAGAGAAAATTGCTTGCTGGGAAATGACATGTCCATCACTCAGTTATATGTCAGTTTAACATTACCAAAAAAAAAAGGTCATTTTTCAGAACAGACTTAACAGCATCTCCCCACTGAAAATTAATTATTTAGTTAAATGCTTATCCTCAGTAATAGAACACAGAGTCAACTCTTCATGTACTGAAATGCACTATACTTTCTGGAAAGACAGTTTAAATTTTCTGATAACAATACAAACATATTTTGTCAACTGGGAAATCCTAGTTTATTAGACTATGTCTTCTATTAGAGAGGAAATGTTTCTCTTTTTTCTTGTGCTGGGAGTTCAATCAACATAATTGTTTTAGAGAAACTCCTAAAAACATTACATATTATATTAATGCTATTAATATAGACTCCTACTGGGCATTTTTCAGGAGATTATGGTCACCTGTTGTTTTCTCAGTGAGGTGGCTTCTAAGAAGTCTCTTCCTATCCATCATTTTGAAAGGTCTACTTCGCATATAGGTGACCTGAAACAAATAAACTGATACGGAGAGCACAAGATTACTGACTCTCAGATTATAGTGTGAAGAATCCTGGCTTTCTGGACTTAGGAGCGATAAAGGAGAAAGATATAAGTTGATAAAAATGTCGTATTTTTAACATATATATTTTCCCTAAGATTGTTGTTGACAAATTTATTTCCAGAAACATCTAGAAATAAAGAAAATATTGAGAAATCTTATAGTAAGACTATCAAAATGGCTGCGTACATTGTAGATCAAATAAAATCCACTAGAATAAAATAATTAGAGAAAATTATTCAAATTCTCTCAAATAAAGAAATGTCATGTATTTAAAAAGCAGTTCAGATTTTATACAAATATAGAGGTTGTATAAATATGGCAGCTAGGTGGTGCAGTGGATAGAGTGTCTGGCCTGGATTCAGAAAGACTTATCTTCCTGAGTTCCAATCTGACCTCAGATATTTAGATCCTGGGCACATCACTTATTCTTTTTTGCCTCAGTTCCTCATTGATAAAATGAGAGCTGGAGAAGGAAATGGCAAATCATTCCAATATATTTGCCAAGAAAACCTCAAATTTTGTCGTGGAGAATTGGACACAACTGAACAAGCAAAAGAAGCTAACATGAATTGTAATCTACTTGTATTCAAAAGTCTGAATAAGTCACTTCCCCTCTATTGACTTTATTGTAAGGATCATAGATTTAGAAATGGAAAGGATACTGAGGCAGTCTACTCCAACTCCCTTCACCCTACCCCATATCCAATCATTCACCAAGTGCTGTTGCTTGACTTTCTCAACATCTCTTATATATGTCCTTTTATTCCCTTCTAACTCTGCCACCACCCTAGTACAAGCCCTTATCACCTCATGTCTAGATAATTACAAAAGACTTTTGACTGACCTCCCTGCCTCCAGTGTCTCTCTACTTCTATCCATCAGAAGTAGAGAGTTGCCAAAGTGATTATCCTGAAGCACATGTCTAATCATGTTGCCCCACCCTACCATTCTATCAATTCCAGTAGTTACCTATTACCTCTGATTCAAATGCAAAATCCTCTATTGGGCTTTTAAAACACTCTATAACATAGCTCCTAATTACCATTCCAGTCTAGATGCATCTTTTTGCTTTTTGCCCCTCTTCCACCACCCTTCCCCATACTCTGTGATCCAGGGACACTGGCTTCCACGTTATTGTATGTAGTCCATACACACACACACACACACACACACACACACACACACACACACACACATACATATTCCATCTCCCAGTTCTGAACAGTTTTTTCCCCAGCTGTCCACCACACCTGAAGCCCTTTTCCTCATCTAACCTCTAACTTACCTGACTTCCTTACAGTCTCACCTTCTGAAAGAAGACTTCCCTGACCCACCTTAATCTGAGTGCCTTCTCTCAGAGACCATCTCCAACTTATCCCATATATATCTGTTTGTACATAGTTGTTGACATGCTTTCTCCTCCACAAGACTTGGAGCGCCATAAAAGCAAGGACAGCTTTTGCTTTTATTTGTATCTGCAAATCTTAGCACAGTGCTTGGCATGCAGTGGCTATTTAATCAATGTTAGTTGACTGACTTCTGCATTTTATATAGGAGGTAACTAAGACTTAGAGACATGAGATGACTTTCTGAAGTTCACAGAGCTAGTGAATATTAGATCTGAGGTTCAAAGCTAGGTCCTTTGATTCTCCTTCCTGTTTACTATTTACTGTACTATGGTTCCTTATCTGAAAAAAAAGGAATTTATTGGGCCTTAAGGTCTTTTCCAGTTCTAACATTCTGTGTTTTTATGTCTCTGTGGAGTCAACTACCAGCTCTGCCACTTTTTAGATGTAACCTTGAGCAAATAACTTGAATCCTGATTTCCTCATTTGTCAAATGGGGGCCATTAATATTTATACAGCCAAATCTGCTAAAGGCATGCCTAGAAGATTGAATTTTATGTAAATTATTTTACACTTAGTTCTATAGTCAGAAAGGGTTAAAAAAATTGGGAGTGGCTTGAGTCAAACTTGACTCGAGTTTAGTAAGTCTTTAACATGTCTTTAACTCACTGAAACTCCTTTCTCTGTGTCCTTTCTCCCTCTGTATGATATGCCTCTATGGTTCTGTGATTTTCCTCTAGGGGCCCAGTGGCTTCATGTTCATTCTACTTCCATTCCCATCAAATGCAATTCTGAGTAAATGACTTGATCAGCTACTTCATGCGAAGGTGTTATATGGCTTGATGTTGTAAGTATCCTCCTCCAAAATTTATGGGGGGAAAAGCAAAACCAGATGTCCATTTTCCACCCTGCCCCTGATTGTCTGTACAGATTCTGAGAATATAAGAACAAAATGCATTTTTCTCTTTGAAGCATTTCAGTTCTAGAAAGCCTTCACCTTACCCCCTTAAAATTTAAAAAGTAACTACAGGTCAGTGAAACTACCAGTAAGATTTGAGGATGAAGCAAGGGCAAGGAGATTGCTTTGGTAAGTGTCTAGCTCTAAAAAAAAAATCAGTTAAAGAAAAGGGCATCAATATTGAGAGACCCTCTAACCAGTTTCAAAAAAAGAGAACCTCAAAGCCAGTTGACCCCCACACCTTCAGCAAACACACATACATACACACATACACACACAAACACACACACATACACACACAAACACACACACATACACACTCAGTCTTAGCATGATCTAGTTCTATACTCTTTTTATTTCTATGATCTATTTCTATATGATCTATGTCTTTTTCAGTTCTGAATGTTCTAAGTTTAACACTGACTTCTTAATTACTAAAAAGAGTGGCCGTGCCTCAGTCTTCATCACTTTTGTCATTATAAAACAATTGACACTCCTGATTAAGACATCTTTGCCTTTTTGTAACTTTCACTTCCCTTTTCTTCCATGACAGGACTCTTGCCTGTTTTGTTTTTTTTTTTCTCTCTGTCTTATTGCTCCTTCACTGATTCCTCTTCCTTCTCTACTTTCTGAGCATAGTTTTCCCCAAGGTTTTTCTGTAATCTTCTTCCTTTCGTCAGTCTCTCCCCTGGCAATACCATCTATGAGAAACTTCAAAGGTAATTCCTGGTATTAAAATGAGTACCCCTTTAGTTATTATCCTGTACTTACTTTTTTCAGTAATTTTTTACTGAAACTTTAAAAAAAAATTGTATCAACTACATTTCCCACTATATTCATCCCACTACCACCTCCCAGAAAGTTATCTCTCATAATAGAGAATAAAAAGGAAGAGGGAAAAATAGTTCAGCAAATCTAACCAACATACTGAAAAAATCTCATATAATTGCCCATCTTCCACTCCTATATTCTTCACCTGAGCAAAAAATGGGGGAAGTTACTTTCTCATATCTTTTCTTTGAGGTCAATATTGATCATTCTAAGTTGTAGAAGGTTTCATCATTTAGTGGTTTTTCTTTTCTTTTTAAAAATTTTTACAGCTCTGAATTTTCAATTACCTGCTGAACACATCTAATTTATTGTCCCACTGGTATTTCTAATTCAATATGTCAAACACTGAATTTATTAGGTTCTTTCCAAAACCTCTTTCTCCTAATTTTTCCATTTCCAATGATGGGTACTACCATGCTTTTCAGTCCCCCATTAATAAATTAGAATTTTCATTTTTCTTTTCCCTTATCTCCCATATCCAAGTTATCATTCCATATCAATTCAACTTGATAATAAGACTGGCGTATAGAATTTAAAGGCTACAGAGCACTTTATATACATTAACACATTTGAAATACTCAACTACCTTATGCAATGCAAAGTGCAGGTATTATTTTCTTCATTTTAAAGGTGATGGAACCAAGGTTAAATGACTAGTCTATGGTCATAGACCTAGTAAATGTTGAGAGAGGCTTTGAATTCAGGTTTTCCTGACTCTAGGTTCAATATTCTATCCACTGTGTCATACTACCATGTATCTGAAATAGCTTTCAAAGCTCTCCTTTCCTTTCTCATTCATATTCTCATTATCTCCCTCTTCCCTAAGATTATTGTAGTAATCATTTAACTACTTTCCTTGGCTTCAGTTCCTGCCCCTGTTGATCAATCCTTTATACAAAGCAATTCTCCTTGATGCCTTGGTTTGACCATATATATGCTCAGTCCCAAATGCCTAATAACTCCCCATTGACTACTAAATAAAATATAAATTTCTTAACCTGGTTTTCAAGATCTTCCATAATCTAATTCATGCTACCAGGTTTATTTCACAATACTTCAACCAATAACAATTATTATTGTTGTTTATTATATTATAGAATATAGTATAATATATTCTATAATATAATAATTATTATAGCTATTAGTACTTATACAGTATTTTAAGGTTCTCAAATCACTTTACAGATATTATCTTACTTTATCCTCACAACAATCCTTTGAAGTAGGTGCTATTATTATCCCCATTTTACAGATGAGTAAAGTGGGTTAAAAGAAGTAGAGTGACTTGTCTAGGGTCATACAACTAGTTAAGAATCTGAAATCAGATCTAAACTCAGTTCTTCCTGACTCCAGGTTCAGTGCTCTATTCACTGAGTCACTTATATTTCCACAATTGCAACTTTTCAACTAAATCGTGGTTACTAATCCAATTCTTCAAGGAACAATTCAGGAGCTACTTCCTCTCCAATGTGGACCTTACCTAACCACTATCTCCATAACGAGGAAAAAAAAGTTCAATTTGTCTTCAAATTTCTTACCTCTTTTTGTATCTTTGTATAGCAGAACCTAGTATGATGCTTTGTATATAAATGTTTGTTAAAACTGCTTAATTCATATACTGCATACTTCAACCAAACTGGACTGCTAACCGTTCCTAAACATCTCTAGCTTCTGTGTATAAACACCTGTCCCTGATTTCATAAGATTCACTAGTACATTCTATTGAAGTATTCCATTTCTTCATGGTTCATGAGGCTTCCTATATTTCCCCAAATTAAAATGCATTCATCTCCATGAATCTCCAAGGCCACCCTGTTTGATCTGTCCTTTGTACTTTGTTCAATTCTTAGTCAGTCAAGGGGCATTTATTGAGAACTATTTCCAGCCTCTGTGCTAAGCAGTGGAGCTAGAGGAAATTAAAAAAAAAAAAAACAAACACACACCATTCCTACCTTCAAGTAGCTCACATTCTAATGAGAGAGACAAGATACAAATAACTACACATATATAATATAGTCTATAATCTCAGAGGGATGGTACTAGCAGTGTGGAAGGGGAGGGTAAAGAGGGCTGGGAAAGGCCTTTTGCAGAAGGTAGGGTGTGAGTTGAGTTTTGAAGGAGGCCAGGGAAGCCAGGAGGTAATGGTGACGAGAAAGAACATTATAGGCATGGAGGACAGTCCACGAAAAGGCAAGGAATTGAGAGAAGGTATGTTTGTCATATGGGAGGGAACAGTAGGGAGTCTAGTGATTTTGGATTGTAGAGTATGTGGAGGGGTGCCAAGAATAAAGACTAGAAAAGAATGAAGGGGTCATGTTGTGAAAAGTTTTTAAAGTACAAGGAGGGTTATATATTTGAACTGGAGGTGATAGAGCGAAGCCAAAATATTCTGAATGAGGGTAATCAGGTTAGGATTGCACTTTAAGGAAGCTTATTCTATCAACCAAATGGAGGATGGACTGAACAAGAGGGACAGGTGAAGAATCGTGAACATCCAGCAGGTTATTGCAAGAGTCCAGGAGTGAGATGATGGTGAGTTGCATCACGGTGGCATATGTGTGACTGTAGTAAAGGTAACTTTCCCAAGGGATATTTTAAAGAAAGAAATCAGAGAGATTACAAAGGTAGGAAAAAAACAAAAACAAGTTTTGGAAACAGATTAGATATGTGACATTATTGAAGAGTTGAAGATGCAGTTATGTGTTTGTACATGTCTCTTTCTGTCTATGAAATTGTCAGCTCGCTGAGGACAGGAAATGTGTCTTTTTTTCCCATTTTATCCCAAGTACATACTACAGTACCCTACAGAGTAGGTGCTTTCTACAACAACGTTCAAAACTGTAACTTAGAATATTCTCAATATATTGCCACCCTCTCTCGTTATACTTGCCTTAGCTTTGCCTCACTCTAATCTTTATTCAAATAAGCTTTTTCCCTCTATTTCAATTAAGCTACTAACTGTATTTTATACAAAGTTGTAATTCAATACCTTTATGACCTTATCCTACATTTCCATATTAAACACATTCACTTTCGCCACCAAATTACCCCCACGCTGTCTTTGAAAACCTTTCTTCCTTATTTCACTTTGCCTTTATCTAAACTGTTTTAGTTTTTCAAAAGCCATGCTTTAAAAGCCTGTTAAATCTATCCTGGTAATTATCTGCCTGGATTCCTACCTCTTCTGCCCATGCTACCTTCACATTTGAAGCCATTTATTGCCCCACCCCCAGCCCTCCTCCAGATTCTGGGATCAGCCTTGGAACTATGGGGGATTACATGAAAATCCCTAAGTCTGTACTTCAACATCATGTCGAACAATTTTGCTGCTAGACCAATCTGATGCTAATGATGATGACTATAATACTTTATAGTGTTTACTGTGTGCTAGGAACTATGCTGAGTTATTAGTATTTAATTTATTTATTTAGTTGCAATTATTATTTAATTTTATTATCACAATCACCCTGGGTATAGATGCTATTATTACCAATTTTACAGATAAGGAAATTGAGGCAGACAAACTTTAAATGACTTGCCTAGTATCACACAGCTAATAAGTGTTTGAGGCTAGATTTGAAGTCAGGTCTTCCCAACTCGAGGCCTAGCACTCTGTCCACTAGCCACCTAATGGACTCTATATTAGTTCTCCAACAGCTAATTTCCTGCCTCATTTACTTTGTTTAAACTTTTGCTCCAAACATCCCAGGAACTGGATTTCTTGCTCCTGATTTCCAGTCCTCCCAGACATCATTCACTAATATAATGGTTGATTTCTTTGGTTCTGATTCCTTACTCAGGTCTCTAACAATTGCCTGCCATGTGGGCATTTTTATGTTACCTTGTTTAAATCAATAGATTACATCATCTGGGGTCTTTTGACCTCCATACACTGTTCCCAGATGAATCCTGAATCTAACATAAGACTCACATTCCTTCTTCTCTATCTTACAACTAAATCATCTTTGGCCTTACTTCTACATTTAGACATTCAGTCTTTGCTTAATACTGCTGATCAATCAGCCTTGTTCCAATCAGCTCTGTTCTGACCCATACCACTTCCACTCAAATCCCTGATCTAACAATCCCTGTCACATAACTGATTTAGTCATATGATTGGATAAAAAAAAAGAATAGCATTTTTACTATCCATATCAAATACTTTCATTTTCTTTTACAATTTATTTCATGTTTTACATGAATATGATATCCCATCATCTCTGGTGCTTATTGTGAATTATACTTGCTCACAGTTTTTTGAAAAGCTTAGTTAGTTAATATACAGCAACATCTCCCCAAACATACTATTCCCTACCACATTATATATGTGTGTGTCTGTATCTCTGTATTTATGTATGTTTCTTCCAATTATGAAATGTTTGTACTAGACTAATTGATGGATCAAATGATGTGGCATACTGGAAAGAATGCTGGCTTGGTGGGACATGGTCTAGGTTTGAATCCTATCTGCATGTAATATACCTGTGTCACTTTAGATGTTACCTAACTTCTCTCAGATCCAGTTTCTTCATCTGTGAAATAAGTGGGGCTACATAAACTCTCAGGGCTTTTTCAGTTCCAAATTTATAGTCCATTTACATGTTATAAGAATATTAAAATTAAAATATAACAAATGGCCCATTAAAGTAAAATAATATAAAAGATATATCCCTAATCATTCTATAAGTGACAGCTGATAATCACAATAGATATTATTTCTTCCCCTAAATATTAAGAGACACATTTCAATTAATATACAATTCTAATTATAAAATTCAAGTAAATTTGAGCTACAAAAGTACTTTGTAATTTGTTGTTGAATCTATATTGTGAAGAAAGGAACCAATTAATATAATAGTCTTCAAATTCCTATCCTAACAGCTCAAATCAGAAAATTGAAAAATATTGACTTCTTTACTAATGACCATCTGTACCTGCCAGAATTTTTGCACTGTAGAGAGCTTCATTAGATGCAGGTAGGAAAAATCATTACTGGGTTTTTCCTGTCATATCAAAGACCTAATGTGGTTATGTTTATAAGGAAAGCATAGCTTGAGGAAAAAAATATAATTTTTTCCATTTGTGTTAAAAAAATTTACTCTCTGCAAGAAAATTCAACTTATCAGTTGAATGAATCACCCTTTTCTCTCGTCCCTCCACAGGGCAAAAATCCAAGACACAGAATCCTGAGAAATCTCATATTTCATGTTACTGATACAGAAACAAGCTTTAGTCCAATAATGCAAACAGTTCTCTTGGAATGGAGAAACTAAAGCCCTTAAAAGGATTTGATAGAAAGAAAGTTGACTTTTAATCTACACCTATTGGCCTAGAACTCAATTCTCACTAATCCTGAATGTCCAGTTACTAGCTATATGGTCATACATACGAAAACATATTTCACCTCAGTTTCTTCAATTGTAAAATGAGGATATTAGAATGAGTAGCCTCCAAGATCCCTTCCACTTCTAACATTCTATGAGGATCTTTCCTATTTTCTTCTAATTAAATTTCTGTAAAAGTTCCTCTTTAAACATTGTCATAATTATGATTTCTTCAATGACTCAGTGTGACATCAAAGAATAAAAGCAAATGGACTTTCCTTCATACTCTCTTAATAATATCAAAAATCCTGTAAAATAAGCATTTTTTCTCAAAATATTAGCTTTAAGTGATAATATAAAACTTCTTATGGGAACTAAGATGCTCCAAATTACCACCCTCCATGACCTATTAAAAGAGAGTCACATCTTCAAGCTTAGACTCTGACTCTGTTTCTGAAACCCTGAACAAGTCACTTAATTTCCATGTCACAGACAACATCCTAAGATTTATCTGTCCTAGACAGGATAAGGGAATGTCTTCTCTACTAAAAGAACCAATGTTATGGTAACAATATTTGCTTCTCTGATGTAGATGATGTAGATGGAACAAAAGGACATCATAGACCATAGGAAGATTTAAAGTTATGAGGGTTATCTAGTCCAGGGGTTCTTAACCTTTTGGAGGGGTTCATGGAGCCCATTAACATTTGGGTAAAGACTACAGGCTCCTCAGAATAATGCATTTAAGTGCGTAAAATAAAATATGTCATATTACAAAGGAAAACAATTATGTTGAAATAAATGCTTAATTTTTTTTTCCTCATCCATGTTCACACAGACCTCCTGAAATATATTCATGGACCTCCAGTCAATCCATGAACACCCACTGCCCTTTTCCAGTTGTTTAATTCTATAAAAGAGAAAATCAGAAGTTAAGGGACTTGACCCAAGGTCAAAAATGCATTTTTTAAAAAATAAGATTATGTTACTTAATAAGTAACTCATATGTAAAGTTAGTTTCACTCCAAATGAAATGTATACATTTCATACACATGCATATAGAATATAAATATTATGTAAGCTATGTGCATTCCTAGGAAGAAAAGCAGATTCTCTTGTACCATTTAAATTCTAGTTTTGTGAAACAAAATATTTCTCTGTCCTTGAAAATCCCACAGACCTAGGAGCCAAAAGATAAATTTTAATAATTTGACATTAGTCCTAATTTGCAGATGGTGTGGTATAAGCAAATGGTAGCATGGACTGACTTCTGCCATTTAAAACTTACTACAAAAAGCATATAAATGTATTCCTTAACTAGGAACATCTGGCAATACTATACTTCTTATAGCCTTGAACATATTTTCCTACATTGTCTGTATTCTAAATCAAAATGAGGCGGGGGGGAGAAAAAAGAGGGAGAGGGAGAGGGAAAGGAAGAGGGGGAGGAAAAGGGAGAGGGGGAGGTAGAGGGAGAGAATGGAAAAGTGGAACGATAACACTGAATTAGGAGTCACAAAATCTAAATTCAAATCCCACTTCTCACTTTATACCTGCTGCCCCCTTCCCCTACCAATTTATTCTCTCCAGAAGCTTCATTTGGAGAAAGGCCCCAGACCAGTATCCTTTACTTTCTGGATTTTATCACCATTCCTCTGCTCAGAATATAAGCTCCCAGAGGCAGATATTACATTTCTTCTGTTAGTATTTGTATCCTCAGCACTTAGCACAGTGCCTTTAATACAAAAAAAATTCTTTTTACCTCACTGAAAAATTTCAGATATCAGTTAAGGCTGAGATCAATGGATTTACAGTTGGAAGGGACCTAAAGATCATAGCCCAAAGAAGGAAAAATAACTTTTGAAAGGTGAAGTAATTCTCCCAAGGTCACAAAGATTCAAAAGTAGCAGAGTAGGAATCAAATAGAGACTTTCTGGCTCCATCCAAAACTCTTTCCACTACAATGCAGAAAGGGGAATTTCTCGGCCATGTCCCCTGACCTAAAGCAGATAGATTTGAGGTATATCTATGTCTTTCCATTTTAACACATGGGAACCTGGAAATGGGTTTGAAAATTATCACATTGATTCAGTGCTTTCAGATTTTTAACGTATTTTATTGAAACACGACTAAATTTGTACTTAGCTGAAAAGACTAATTCAACCACCTCATTTTACAGATGAGGAAACAAATCTAGAGAAGACTAATGACTGAATAAGGTTACAACAACCAAAAACTAATTTATTAAAAGGAAATAGATGGGACTTGTTTGGGTGTTTATTTGTTGTTTTGCTTTCATGATTTATACCAAAAGAAAGATTTTAGGATGCTTAAACAAAGTCAAACCAAAACTAAATAAGGTAATCAAGCATTACAATGAAAACACTAATGTAATATATTGTCTAAAAGCATTGATATGGTTCATTAAATTAATTGAACATATTTTTTGTCTAATTCAGAGCATGCTGGGGTTATTCTCATTTAGGTGGTGATGGTGACAGTATAATCAGATAAATGACATTCTGTACTTGCCAGCTATAACTCAAGAACAAACATGTTAATCTATCTTAGGACTCAGTATTACAGTTGTAGCATGGCTGAGGTGGGGGTTGGCCTTTAGAATCAGAAGATCTGGTTTAAAATTCAATTTCTTTTTCTGTTAGCATTGTGAATTTGCCCAATTCATCTAGCTTTTTTGAAAGATGGGCTTCTGTTTTACCTCGCTCAGGACCAGTTACACTCCATTTAACTGCCTTTCCAAATCATACCACCTACATATATCCTAGCTATTGTCCTAATTGTCTTCCCTTCCCTCCCATCAGACTTTTACACCACTGAGGGCACTGATAGATCAGCCTTATCTCTCTATCAGCCAGGACTCTATTTCATTTCCCCTGCTCTCCTCCTTCCCTCTATCCTACTTTGTCCTTCTTGTAGTCTTCCTCTGCTCAAGGTAAACTGCTATAAGGGCAAGAACTGTCATATGCATATATGTATACTTAAACATATATGTGTATGTACATATATGTATGTATATATACTATATATACACATGTGAGTATAACAATGCATATACATATACACATATGTGTTGTGTGTGTTGCCTTTCATATAATAGGCACTTAATAAATGTTTTTATCATCCATTCATTCTTAGCTTCAGTTTTCCTCATTTTTTAAATGATGGCATTAGACCAGATCAAGAATTCTTAAGCTGGAATCTATAAACTTCTTTTAAAAATATGTTGATTATTATATTAGAGCATAATAGCTTTATTTGTAATACTATTAATTTTATGAATTTAAAACATTCTTTCTGCTAGCATTATATACTACTTTAAAGTTTTCAAAGTGATTTACAGATGTTAGCTCATTTGATCCTCAAAACAACTCTGAGGGTTAGATGCTATCATTAATACCATTTTACAAATGAAGAAACTGAGGTTGAAGAAGGTTGAGTGCTCAAAAAAAAATATTTAAAATGGGGCATTGAGGTGGCACAGTGAATAGAGCACGGGCCCTGGAGTCAGGAGGGCCTGAGTTCAGATATGATCTCAGACACTTGACACACTAGCTGTGTGACCTTGGACAAGTCGTTTAACCCCAATTGCCTTGCGAGTCCCCCCTCCAAAAACAAAGCTTAAGTGAATTGCCTAAGGTCATAGAGTTAGCATAAATATGAGGAAGGATTTGTACTTCAAGTTCCTGTCTCTATCCACCATGAATGCCATTTTTCTGAGAAGGAAAACATAGGCTTTACCAGACTGCCAAAACACATATAAAAATGTAAATGATGCCTAGATGATCTCTCAGATTTCTTCCAGTTATAAATCTGATTCTACAATCCAGATATAAAATTTTAAGGGTAAACAAAGTATTAACCAGCCAGGATATTGAGTAGTACACCATTAAAATGCTTAGGGGGTAAAAATAAGCTGGCCCCAAAAGAGGATGAATGATAAAATAAATGAGAAACTTTGGCTGTGCATTCTATTTCTTGAAGATAAGGTCATATCCCAAAAGGGAAAAGATGAAATGACTGTCCTGTCAACATCAACCAAGTGCTGACTAAGTCTTCTCCCATTAGTTTCTGTGTATTGTTGCAACTCTGACAATTCCAGCAGGCTGCTCAGAAACTGTCTCATTCAGACATGCATTGAGAGGCTTTACAAGATCCCAAAGGAGCTTCCAAAACTTGCTTTGTTTTGCTAATTGAAAACTTAGAAGGTAATAACCTCCTCTCATTTCATAGAAAGCCGGAAACCCTAGGATACAAAGCAGTTTCCAAAGAAATTTAAAATAAAATCATGTATCATTAAAAATTGAACAAAACAAACCAAGCATGTCTCCCAAAGAAGCAAAACATGCCTTTGAAACAAGCAGTAAGTCACCACTGTTCATTACAGAGTGGCGTGTCAGTAACAGAGTGCCGGAATGAATGTGCAAGTTGCCAAATTGAACTAATTCATGTTCTGAATTAAAATAAAACACCCTCCATGTTGTAGGCCACCTCCATTTACCAGAGTTCCTGGGGTTTGCAGGGGCCTATCTTGGGCAAAGTCGAGGCATTGAGCAGCAGGCCTGGCACACCCACCATGAAAAATCCTTCTTTGTAGTTTCAGCCCCAGTCCCTACTAGACTGGCCTGAATGTGCTGCCACTGCCAAAAACACTGAGGGAAAAAGAAGGAGCCTGCTCTCGCTTCAGTGAGTCCATGAAAATCTCCCCTTTAGTCCAAATTAAGAACACTGAATCTGTAGGAGCACATGCCAACAGTAAGGGCAATCTTTCTGTGTCCCCTCAGTGCTTCTGGCCACAGCCATTCCACTATTAGAGAGGGAGGCTTGGAGGACAAACACCATCAACTCCTCAGTTCCACTGAAACACAGCTCTGAGGAAAACCACTCACAAGGCAAAATATCACATTCACTTCCCACTAAAGAACTTTCAAACTTTAATCTTTCCATGTTTGAATCAACCTCTTGTTGAAACCAAAACCGTTTCATTGCATTTGTGGCAAAGAGCAAATTTAGGTGAGGAAGCTAAGTGCTACATAGTGCTGGACTGGGAGTCAGGAAGACACTTGATTTCAAATCTGATCTCAGCCACTTACTCCATGTTCAATGCTAGCTAGGCAAGTAATTTCTGTTACTTAGGCAAGGAAATTCTGTCTCCTTCAGATTGCCTATCAATAAAGGAGGATAACAATAGCACCCGCCTCCCAGGATCATAGTGAAGATAAAATGAGATATTTGTAAAGCACTTTTCTGAAAGCCTTACTAAGGAATAGTTACTATTGTTTGTTCATTTGTTATTTGCTTGAGTTGTGTGTAGGAGAGTCCGGACTTTTGACTTCATCAGTATGAGGAATTTTTTCTTGCATGTAAACTCCAACTACAAATAAACAGCTCTTCTACCATTTAGAGTCATAGTGATCAAATGGCTTTGGCCTGCAGTCATACAGTCAGTATGTGTCAGAAGCAAGGCTTGAACTCCCTAATTCCAAGGCTTATCTTCTATCTCCTATATAATGCTGCCTTTAGGGGGTGGGGAGGGAAACCTTTAGAGTTTAAATTATTCACAAATGAGCAACTTTAGCATCACATGCTGGGTATTTGGCTAGGCCCTCTTACAGAGCAGTATAAACAAGTTCCCTTCCACAAAGGAGTTCACAATGTACTCAGGGAGATGAGATGTATACACCCATGTGAAGAAAGCTATTTTATTTATAATTACTTAAAAAAGACATAGCTATGTTTCAAATTAGATTTATCCTGCCTCATTTAGGGTGGTGAGAAGGTACTTGAAACCAGATGCCTCCTATGGCATCATTATAGTCCTAGAATATAATTTCCTGTAAAAGGAAATATCTGAATTTACCTTCGAAACTGGAGATTTTGCCACAAAAAGGTTTTGCTTCTGAAGGAGAATTGTTTCAGACTATCTCCAAGGAGGAGTTTACCTGCTCTGAAAGCCCTAACAGTTGATCTGGATCTACTTTACTTGGGGAAACTAGGTGGAACAGGGGATAGAGGTACAGGTTAGTGACAGCTTCTGGCATTTATTAGCTGTGTGACCCTGGACCAGTCATTTAATCCTGTTTCCTTATCTATGAAATGTCACTAAAACAAATAGCACCTCCTTCCCAGGGTTATTTTGAGGATCAAATGAAATAGAAACTATAAGCTCTTAGCATAGTACGTGGCACATATTTGTTAATATCATTATTCCAAGCCCCTAATAGATTAATGGGCTTAAAAAAAAACAATATTTACGTAGCCTTTTCATTTAGAATCAACTATTTAAAAAGCAGCCAAGAATGTATAGGTCATATAAGAAACACTGAGATAAATAGATGTATATGAATATGTATGCATGTGTGTATATGTATGTATATGTATAGTGTACATATATATGTATATGTCTGTATATGTATATATATGCATAATACGTATATATTAATTTTGCTTTTGCTTCCTTGAACTTTCTCAATATTTTGATTTAATTAGATCTCTGATTTTGTGCAGATGTGGAAATGCTTTCAATCTTCTCAACTTATCTATAATGTCAAGTCTTAATTAAGAGTTGCCTGGGGCTCTTAAAGGTTGGTCACACATTTCAGAAGTGGGACTTAAACCCAGGCCACCAAGATTATCACTTTACTCAGGAAATGATGCTACCTCTCAATACTTTGATATTGTCTGAGTTTTTTTTCTAAGTATTGATGATAAAATTAATTAATTTTTTTGAATTTTGATATTGTTTCATATTTTGTTTTGATATTTTGATATCTTAAATAATTTTTTATATATAGAAATTTTGTATGGTAATTTCCTGAGAATTCTTAGGTGTCCCTGAAACCTAGGCATAAGTAGAATGCTGACTTGCCTCCCTTAAAAAGCAGTGCCAGGTCATCCTAGGGGAAGTGTGGAGTTACTCCTCAAAAAAAGACAGGAACATACACAAAAGAGTTCCCCAAATTTGATGCAATTCACTATAGGTGCTTAAAGAATGGCATAAGTCCTAAAAATGTCTTAGGTTTTGGAATGGTAAGGAAACCTAGAATTTATCGAGTTTGTGTCCCATCCCCAATCCCCCAGTCATTTTATTGATAAGAATCCTCTTATAGAGTGGGGTAAGCATTGATTTCCCAAAGGCAGGCAGCCATCAGCAGCACAGATGGGAATTAGAACCCAGGTCATCTAAATACACTAGTCTTTGAATACATAAAACTAGGTGAGAGGGAACTACAGTTGAAGAATACATAAAAAAGAATACATAAAAAAAGGTGAGAGGGAAGAATGAGAGTTGAAGAATGAGAGGGATTTAGCCAGTTAATGTTGTGTAGCTGGTAAAGGAACTCTCAGAGTAGAAGGAGGAGATATAAAAAGTATTCATGGTAAATACATTTCAATCAGATTAACTCTTCATTATAAACCCAGGACTCTAAAAAAGTAGTTTCTGTTAGAATTAGGGCAATTCAAGAAAATGTAAAATGATGTTGCTAGAATCACCTGTTTTATGTTAATACACCTGACAGCTTTCTTAAGCAATGAAAACATTCATATAATTTCAATAAAAAACAAGGCTAATGGCAAGACCATTTATCTTCCAAATGTATTATCATGTCATAATCAGTTACCATCTTTATCGAATTGAATTAGTTGCAGTGAGGAAACAGGGTGCCCAGAAAGGCATTGGAAAAAATTTCAGTTTTATGTATTAGTGCTAGTAGCAGCATATTTTAAATATTAATACCCTATCCAGTCTTAAAAGTTCTGTCCTAAGGAAACAAGTCCGTGAATTTAGGCCTCCAATTTAAAGTCTGACTTTGTTCTTGAGATGCCTTTCATAAATCTTTTGATTTTGAAATCACATCCTCACCCCCACAACTTTTATAAAGGACAACCTGATAAACAGTATTTTTTACTGTGAAGAATAATTTTGGCCAAATGCAGTCTGTTTTCCAAAGTAACTGGAGAGGAGACAATAATTGGAAGTTCATGGATTCTTCTGTTTCAGTCCAGTTGTTCAGTAATGACTTTCAGTAACCAAGTTGATAGGAGGGGAAAAGATTGCATCGAGATTAGTCCTTGATCTTCTCTTATTCCATGCTTTAATGGCAATACAATATTCAAATAAATGTGCTTTCCTACATCTGATCAAAGGTCATTTGTTCTTTAGCATCTTCCAGGCTATCTGCCAAAAAAATCAATTGGCAACACTATAGTTTTGCTTACATTCCTCAAGGAAAGACAAAAACAGAGACAAGACAGTTACTTAAGATTTCTACCCGCAAAGAATAACTGTTCTGTGAAAGAATAAGCAGTAGATGTTTTCCATGCTTAAACTGAGCATTCACAGCTATTCTGTGATTATATATCTCCAGTAGTATCTTTATGAATTATATGTCTAACTCTTTATCAGATGTCCTACAGATGTCTTAAAACAAGCATGTTTACATACTACATTGTTAATTCTTATTATGTCTTAGATTAGCAAAACCCCCAAAGGGGAGATAGGTCAGGCTATTTTAAATTCTTCCTCACAATCAGAATAATCAGAGTTCAGGTTCAGCTATGTGAAACTGAGTATATGACCCTGGCAAGTGTGGGGCTTTAGGAACCAGAAAACCTGCAGACCTGCATTGGTAGAGAGAATTTTCTTTATAGGGAGCTCCCAGCATAAATGTGTGACCTTAATGAAAATCCTGACCAACAAAATCCTCATAAGAAAAATAGCAGTGACAACTGATTTCTTGCAAAATGACTTCAGAACAAGGATTATTGCATGGCCAAGGGATGAATGCCTTTGATTTAGTACTGACACTAGATGCTGAGGCTGTTTCATTTTACCTTGGTGTTCTTTATGGAAAAAAAAAATAAAGCCTTTATTTCCCAGAATGCCTTTTACTTCCCCTTCCCCCCCCCCCCAGGTATATAAAGCATTAGTAATTAGGAAAGAATGCTAGTTCCCTTTGCACTTAAGTAACCAACCAATTGGTAATAATGTGGTAAGCTTGAAACAATGGGGAAAATGCTCAAAGTCATTTTGGTGGTTTTTAATATTGAATAAGTAAGAAAAGTTTTCCTTATTTCAGCTACATTGTTACTAAGTGAAGCAAGAAGTAAAAAATACTTCTCTACATATGCTTTATAATATTGTACACAGTGGGTATCCCATAAATATTCGGATCAATCAATGGTTAAATAACTAATATGTTTAGATGTCCACAAAAAAAAAAAGAAGGTATTCTCTCATAAAATATACTTTCTTGCTTCCTTCCTTTCTTTTTCTCCATTCCTTCCTTTCATGGTTCATTCCTTCTTTCCATTCTTTTTCTTCCTTCCTTTCTTCCTTCCTTCCTTCCTTCCTTCCTTCCTTCCTTCCTTCCTTCCTTCCTTCCTTCCTTCCTTCCTTTCTTTCTTTCTTCACAAAGCTACCAAAAACATAGCCATCATGAATTCTTTAACTTTTTTTTTTTGGAGGGGAAATGTAGGGCAATTGAAGTTAGGTGACTTGCTCAAGGTCACATGGCTAATCTTTTGTGTTAAGTGTCTGAGGCCTGATTTGAACTCAGGTCCTCTTGGCTCCAGGGCCAGGACTCTATTCACTGTACCACCTAGGCGGCACCATCATGAATTCTTCTTTTTTTTTTTTTTGCTTTTTTTTTGGAGGGCAATTGGGGTTAAGTAACTTGCCCACGGTCACATGGCTAGGTTTTTGTTTGTGTGTGCATTAAGTGTCTGAGGCCAGATCCGAACTCAGGTCCTTCTGACTCCAGGGCCGACGCTCTACTCACTGCGCCACCTAGCCGCCCCCACCATCATGAATTCTTAAGAAGAAAATTCCCAATTGGAGGAGGAAAGAGCAACCATAAATCGTGAAGGAAGAAGTAAGTGTACAAGGTTTAAGTATTTAGTTCTAGTTCTAAACTATTTACTTTAGTCATGTGAATAAGCAGTAACATTTCTGTTATGAGTAGAAAGACAAACTTCTTTGGTAGGAAAGGATGAGAAATTGGTTGACTGACACAGAGGACAAGACACCAATGAAATGCTAAGGAGAAACGCTCTAGATGCTAATGTCCAAATTCTGTAATCCTTGAAGAAAGCAGACTTAAATATGCACAGATTTGAAAACAATAATCTTTCCCAGGAATGGTCATATTCCTATGGAAGACAAACTATAATTTTGTCATTCTATTCCCCTCACCCTTCACATACCCCACAGTACACTGCACTTGGGTACAGTGAATAGAGATCTAGGTTTGGAGACAGAAAGTTATGAGCTGACATCCTACTTATGGTACTTACTAGCTGTGTGACTACAGGGGCAAGTCAAGCAACTCTGTGTACCTCAGGTCCCTCCCTAAGACATATCTGTGGAGGGGAGAGAGTTTCCATACACAAAATTCCATGCTAGATAGAAGAAATAAAATATCCTATGATGAGAATCCATCTAGAAAGAAGTTAAATCAAATTTTCATGTGCTAACCTGGGAAAAGCATATTTGGAGATTAAAGTAGATATTAGCACATTTAAGTGAGGGTACATATTAATAACTGATCTACATGGAATCATGCCAGGTAGGTGGCACAGTGTATAGAGTGAGAGGCCTGGAGTCAAGAAGATATGAGTTCAAATGTGATTTCAGATACTGACTAAGTCTGTGACCCCAGCAAAATCAGTTAACTGTTTGCCTCAGTTTCCTCATCTGTAAAATGAGCTGGAGAAGGAAATGACAAGTCACTCCAGTATTTTTTGTCATGAAAACCTGAATTAGCATCATGAAGAATCAGACATGTCTGAAATGACTAAATAATATACATATACTCATAGATTTGAGCTAGGAAGTTGTATAGAGACTATTAATCCAATCTCCCTCATTTTATACATTAGGAAGCCACTGAAGCAAAGTGTGACTTGTCACAGGTCATATAGGGAGAGTTAGAGTCAAGATTTGAACTTAGATCCTCTGTCTCCAAATCCAGAATTCCCCCACTATACCATATTATTTTAAGGATCAAATGTAATAATATTTATGAAAGTACCTTATAGTCATTAAATTATATGTGTGAATATAAATTTTTAAAAGTATAAATATATATAATATCATTTTAGGTATGTAGAACGTTATTCTATAAGGATAATTTTTCCATATCTTTAACTAATTTAAATAATCATTTGGAAAAGCAAATTCCATTAATTTAGATAATCTCTAACCGATTCCATCGAATGAAATAGGAAGACAAGTACTTAACCTACTTTATTGCTGTTTCCTTTTGTGTGCATTGTTTGTGTGTGTGTGTGTGTGTGTGTGTGTGTATGTGTGTGTGTGTGCGCGCGCGCGTGTGGAGGGCATTACTTGAAGATTATGAAGAAAATAATGTCATCCTAAGGAAAGAGATTAACCAATCATGGACTATGAAAGAACCTTAATACTTTCATTTCTACCTCTAAAAATCTCAAGGTTAAGTTTTTCACTGAATTTTTATCTATTGTAGAGAATTCACGGGAAATTATAGTGAGTATCTAGTTCAGTATGAGCAGTGACCAAATATACTGTTATCTCTAAGTTGTTTACAATACCTACCTACTTTAATCTTACCTATTGTATTAGAGTAACTAAAAAATAAAGAGAATTCACAGGAGGGAGATGTCACATATAACTCCCATCTAATGACCTAAATAAACTAGAATACAATTTTAATTGAAGACAAAATGCCAGTTTCCATATAAGACCAAATCTCCTTGTAGGTCAATAAACTGCTTACTGAAAAATCACATTTATTTTTGCTTTGGACACTTTAGTGCATCTGAATTTCCACTAGTGTGAGCATTTTCTCCACAGAGTTCATGACCTCTCCATATCCTGGGAGACTTGTGTTTATGTTATTTAGAGACCTAAATAGATAAATATAAATGAGTTAATTAAACAACTAGATCTCTTAATGTCATCTGATGCACATCTTCCCAAATTTTAGAATCTTCCTTAGAGTGGAATTAACCTTTAGATGAGCAGTTTTCAAACTTTTTGGTCTCAAGACCCCTTTATATTCTACTTCTGAAGGCCATTAGGTGGCATAGTGAGCTCCAGGTCTAGAATCAGGAAGACCTCATCTCAAATATGACCCCAGACAATGATTTTTTGTGTCACTTAACCTCTGTCAATCTCAGGTTGCTTAAGTATAAAATCAGAATAATAACAGTCCCTATGTCTCAGAATTGTTGTTAGGATCAATTGAGATAATAGGTATAAAATGTTTAACACACTTTTAGCACATAGTAGGCATCAAATAAATCCTTGTTTGCTTCTCTTTCTTTTCTTAAAAATCATCAAGGATCCCAAAGAGCTTTTGTTTACATAGGCTATATATGCCAATATTTACTATACTAGCCTTAAAATATCTTAGTATTATAATGGAAATAGTTTTGACCTTGTAGACATCTTGAAAGGGTTTTGGGGACCATACTTTTAAAGAACTAATAATACTTAAGATAAATTCAGCAATTTTTAAAGTACTAATTATGTTCCATGTGCTATATAGTAGGTGCTAAGGATATAAAGACAACATTGAAACAGTACCTACCATCAAGATCTTTACGTTCTATTAAAGGAAAGCAATGCTAAATGAATGATGCCAGACTTATAAGCCTTTAAAGAAATATTTCCAAATGATAAATCTTGTAAAAATGTGGGAAAATTGGGACATTAATAGATTGCTGGTGGAGTTGTGAACTGATTCAATCATTCTGGAGAGCAATTTGGAACTATTATGCCCAAAGGGCTATAAAACTATGTATGCCCTTTGATCCTTAAGCAATACCACTACTAGGTGTGTATCCCAAAGAGATCATTAAAAATGGAAAAGTATCCACATGTACAAAAATATTTATAGTAGCTCTCTTTGTGGTGCCAAAGAATTGGAAATTAAGGGAATGCCCATCAATTGGGGAATGGCTGAACAAGTTATGGTGTATGAATATAATGGAATATTATTGTGCTCTAAGAAATGATGAGTGTGCAGATTTCAGAAAAGCCTGAACTTACATGAACCAATGCTGAGTGAAGGGAGCAGAACCAGGAGAACATTGGACACAGTAACAGCAAAAATGTGCAATGATCAACTTTGATAGACTTCTCAGCAATATAATGACCTAAGACAACTCCAAAAACCTCATGATGGAAAATGCTTTGGAAGTGTGGAATATAAAAATGAAGGGACATATTTCTGTGCTTAGATTTCTACTTCTGTTAGTGACCAATCCTATACACACATGGAGTTGGGGATAAAAGTCTTTGCAGTTAGAAGTCTATCTTCAGCTTGTTTAGCTGTAGTTCAGCCATTGCCACTTTTAGTCACAGAAAGCAATAGGAAATTTAGAATAAGAGTACCAAAAACATTGATGATTTTTAATAATTACTTTCAGACACTGGATGAAACACGAAATGTTCAGCATGATACAATAGCAGATTCACAAAAGGGATCATGTATAACATTGTGTTGTCTACAGAAGCCATAATAATACCACACATAATGTAGAGCCTGGAAGTCTTTCAATATAACAATTAAACTATAACATGCTACTTGTTTTTTATGACAATGGTCCTTTATGACAAAATACACACACATATAAAAACAGAAATGCATCCACACGTGTGTTAATGTATGTATGTACATACACATACATGTGTGTTTCTAAGTAGTTAGAGCTAATGCTTTAAAGAGAACAAACACAACATGTCCAGCGGCAAAATAAAAGATCAAAGAATGTATAAGAATCTACAATTTCTGCCAATCAAAAAAAATCCATATAATTCTTTCTTTATGGACTTGTCTCATGCTATAAATATGAGATATTTCCCTCCATTATTTCCCTATGTCTCTCTACCTCTTTTTAAATCTGGACAAATTAGACTACCCCATTCTTTTCTTCCTCTTTCTCTTCTCAACATTTAGGCTACCTTTTTCTCCGTTTATTCAGGAATCACCCTTTCTTCAAGTATGAATTTAAGTTGTGCTCCCTAATGGAACAGATTCTCTCAGATAAAAACGATTGCTTTTAAAGTATCTCATAGCACCCCTGATCATAATCCCCTTTAGTACCATATAATCATTATTAAAAGCTAGAAGGGACCTCAGAGGTCATCTGGTCCAACCCATTAATTTTACACAGGAAGAAACTGCATAGAAAAATAAAATGCTTTACTTAAGATAATATAGGCAATAAGCACCAGACCTATGATGTGAACCCAGGTCCTCTGACTAAAAATTCAGGACTCTTTCCAGTACTACAGGTTTTAGATACATGTTTCAAAATTCTACAGATAACTTGTTATTAAGTAATTATTGTTAAGATATTTATATTAATTTATTTTTATACAAAATTTCTTAGAAATTATTCTTCATCAACTTAGATATCATTTTTTATATTACTCTCACTCTTTCTGTGTTTAAATTATTCTCTCATGGGGATTGTTAATCTTATAGACCCCTGCTGCGAACCCACTGAAAAAGAAATAACATTTCTGCAAACAATGAATTTGCTGAAAATATTTGATTTTAATAATAGAAGAAAACTGACATGAAAAATTGTTCAGAATTTATTTCTAGTTGGTCTTCAAAATCTCTTGTTCATCTTTTAAAACAGGAAGAAAAGACAAACTTTTTTTTCACTTAAGAAGATGGAGCTAGCAATTGTTTGAAACAATTTTTTTTTAGAATTGTTGAAGTGAAATCATATCTTTACAATAATTCAGTCTGCCCTTCCATTTCAATGTGTCTTTTCTTTCTGTCCTTGGCATTTATATTCCTATTTATTCAACATCTACATAAGGCCACCAGATGGCATTGCAGTGCTCAATTACTCTACTGAACATTATCAGAAAAATTGGTAGAACCCCTTTTTTAAGCTGAGCAAGTTCTTTTTTGTTTGTTTGTTCTGTAGCTTTTGGGGTATTAACATATATATTTGGGAAAACCTAACTTTCCAGAAATGGATTTTGTCCCATTGGGTAATAAACATAGTGATTATATCAAAATACTTTAAAACAAATTTTATTATAAATATACATGATATTATATATAATATGCATATTATCTATGTTTTGAAATATTATGGAGATATTATATATAAAATGTTTTGTACACTATCTCTAAGTAAAAATGCAAATGTTTAATATTAGCAACCTTTCCTGAAAACCAAGTAGAAATATTATTTTGGAAATTGTTTAGTAATGTTAATAAAATATAAATAAAAGTTGAATAATGATTAATAGACATAGTATATGTTTTCTGCCCACATAAAAATTGTTTTTCTGTGTTGTCTATAGCTCTAAAAACTGGCAAAAGTCAATCAATGTTGATAATATTCTCCATGCAAGATGACACTGAGAATGTTTTATCTATGGTAGAAAAAAATTCTCCCTTAACTAGGCAAAAAAGAGCCTAATTATTCATTTTGAATTGACAAATCTAACTTAACTTGGAAATAAATAGCATGAAATGCAAAGAAAGAATGTCATTGTTTAGTCTATATATTCTATATATTCTGCCTTCAAACAATGCTAAAAAAAAAAACAAAACACAAAACCCTCTTATTTTCTTGTGTAGTGCCAATGCAGTATCCACAGCACCAATGGTCACCATAAATATAATTTTGCTGTGATCAACAACTAGTCAGTGACACAAGGCATACTACTGATGAGGTGAAGTATGTATTATCTCCCTGGTTGGAGTAGACCAGTAAAGTCTCATTATATACTGTGAGTAACAGAGCCTGGAAGATAAAAAAAGTATTTAACAAATGTTTGTTAATTGATTGATAGAATGATTGATTGACACCAAATAATACCTAAATAAGTCAGGCATCTTAAAATGCACTTAGTCCCACCTTAGGTATTTATGCCAGACTGTCACTGTTAGGTGGTAGAATATCATACATATTACTCCCCTTATTTCCTTAATATTCCTAGTTTGGATTTTTGTTCTTCTTTCCTCTTCTATTTCAGGCTCCATCCTCATTTGATCCCTTCATATCATTGACTTTGAAACCTGACCATGGTAGATATTTTAGTGAAAAGTGATGAAGGAGATGATAAACTCAAAGATTTCTCATTTCCTTCCTCCCCAGATCCACCTCCTAAAGCCCCTCTCACTACCACCAGCAAAACTGGCATCACCTTGGTATTAATTCTTGCCTTATTGTTAGTATTTCCATATTTTTACTTCATCATCATTTTTTCTTAAAATGTTTTTTGTAGGTTGTTGATTTGTTGATTATGTAGGGTTTTATAAATTATGTAATCAGTTCATTAGCATTCTTTTCTATTTTTTTAAATTGTGCTTCTAGAGATAAAATTTTCCCTTTGAGAACTGCTTTATCAGTATCTTACTCATTTTGGCATATTGTTACATTATTGATTTCAAATAGCTATTAATTATTTTTATGATTTGTTCCTTCACAGACTCATTGTTTACAATTTCATTATTAAATATCCATTTATATCTTTATTTTTTGATCATGCTGTTTTTATTTATGGTTGGTAGTTTTCTTATACTAAGAATTCTAAAAGAATGTTTTTTATTTATGTATTTTAAGCAGTTATTTGTAATTTCTCTATATCCTGATGAATGTACTATTTTGAAGCAGTAAAGTTTTCATACGGTTCTGACAAATGTATATGGTCTTTGGTGTTCTCATTCAGAAGACAACATAAGTATTTTAGCTCTAAATACTCAAAAGGTTTATTGAACTGTATATTTTTATTTGCTTGTCTTTCTGTTACATTTTTCCAGTTCTGAAATAGGTATGTTAAAGTCTTCCTCTATTATTATCTTACTCTTTATGATTTAACATTTCCTTTATGAATTTACATTATGGGCCCATTTAGAATATTAATATTTAATACTGGTATTGGCCTATTGTTTATAGTTCCTTTAAATATAATGTATTCTTTTTGTTCATCTCTATTTTGAGTTTTAATTTTTTTAATTTAAAATCACAGCTCTTGAGTTTTTTTTTTGTATTTATCTGATCCACAGCACATTTATGGATGAAAAGTCTTCTGGTAAATGATGTAGAAATCATCCATCAGATGAGTCCAGTAAGACTTCTGTCAAGTGACAAGTCACAAGTCTGTGAACACAAAGTCATAGTAGGCTGGCTTTTCCTGACCTAGGCAAAAAAAAAGCTGGATCCTAATCCACTGTACTTGGACGTCTTACTTGGATTCCCTGTTTCCTAGAGAAAGAAAGAAAAAAAAACAGCCCAGTATAGTTTTGTAGAGTCACTACTTCATAGTTATTCCCATTACAGTTTCCTGCCACTTTTCATCCTGAAGTATCTATGCTCTGTCCTCAAATACACACACACACACACACACACACACACACACACACACACACACACACACACACACACACACTTCTTTAACTTAATGGAGTATTTAATTTAGGTCACTTTACTGAAGTTTGAATTGGGAAAATCCTTGCTCTCAAGAAACATCAGGTAAGGACAAGTGGATAGATAGTCACTACTCTAAATGTAATTAAGGAGAGATTTCTCTTCTAAAAATGAAAATTCTAGTGCATTTTCACATAGAAAATTATTATGTCTTGCTTAAGTTGGTAATGATATATTGAAAGGATTAATTTTGCTACAGGTATACAAATTGTATAGGCTTCTGTGTTTGCCCAGAGAAATCTTGAACAATATAATGTTTTGGGGGAGGAGTGGAGGTGGAGAGCATTCTGATTCTGTAACAAAGAACTTAAAATTTAGCATTTTGAGAATGCAGAAGGTTCCTAAAACGCAGAATATATAGTTCAATCAGTTAAAATAATCACTACAGCCTGAAAAATAATTCAAATACCCTTGTTCTATTGATCAACTCTAGTTAAAGCTTAGCACATAAATAGTGTATGTCTATATTTATGCAACACCTTCTAAGTCATCCAATGCAGAATAAACACGGTAATTTTATATTCTTAAATTTTTAATGGCAGGTGCTCTCCTTGACTTTCTCTCCCATGATTTGTGTTAACTTAGAAAAGAGCTAGTTATTGGACTTGTGTCTTCCAGTTCCCAGGGCTAGGGTTTGGCCAAGATCACAAAGAGAAAAAAATATATATATCCTTTGCTCTCAGGGGCCTAATATTTAATTAACGGAGACAACATGTACCTATAGGTTTATTCAAAATAGATAAAATATTTTTTTTGTTGTTGTCCTGGGAATGAAGTGGTGACCCTTATAACTGGGAGGAATCAGGAAGCATTTCATGTAGAAGATAGGACACAAATTGAGTCTTTAATATTGATCTGCACTAAACATTTAGCAAGGCAAACATATCATTAAAGGCACAGATAAAGGATGTCAAGGGCATCCACTACCTTATATTACTTGTTCAACTCTTCTATGCCATTGGAAGGGAAGGTCAATGCTCTAACAGTTCAATTATAGCTCAAAACGTGAAGTGTCAATGTAGTTTACTACAGCCAAAAACACACCATCCATGAATAAACCACATTTCCAGTCAGGAAAGAAATCCATGTTGAAAGTTAAAAATATATGTCTATTGCAGAGATTATTTGTATATATTAATGGTGTAAAATATATACATGAGTTTGTATGAAAATTTCTATAAGGTAAATTTCACTTTTACAGTGAAATTCATGTTAAAACTTCTTCAGTATATATACAAGAGATGAAGCAGAGGCCCCTTAAAGATTATGGAAATTAGGGTGAGAGAAGGGTATTCATTTTCCTATTTCCCCAAGATACCCATTTTATCTCAGCTAGGCTTCTTCTTTATCCAAATGTCTCTTTGCAAATGAATAGTTACAGAGTATTACTATACGTGCCTACTTTCAAGATTATAAAACAGTCGACATATCACTATCATAAAACTTTCTCTAAGTGTTAAGACATATTAAATTAACTGGAGAATAGAAGATGCAGCAAAATGTTTTTCCATACAGAATTAAATGACATTTCCCCCTACTTTAAAATTAAAGTAGCAAAGAAGCAAAACTCTAAGAGCTTGGAATTTTAAACTATTCCCAAAGAAAGTATTAAGAAAAAACAACAACAAAACAAAAGCTTCATCCATTTTGGCACATTTAAAAAGTAAAGAGTTTACACACAGCTATGTAATAAAAGGCAGAGATTAAGGGACTTACTTGTCTCTTAAACAAAGAATTAAATTCATTGTCTCCTGGTAATGCTTAAGGGAATTCATGTACATAAATCATTTTGGCACACAATGAAAATATATCTTAAGATTTCCTCAGTTTTACTCAGTTTGATTTCACTTTTTTTTTTTTAACAGAGTAGCACCACGGGCCTTACTGAAAGAAAATTGATAAATAGCAGGAATGCAGCAAGAAAATATAAATTTAAATATCACCTTAAAGAGTAATCTTTGAGGTAAATTTTGATCATCTTTATTCCATTGCTAAAAAGCTAGGTTCTCATTATTATGGTTGATGTCCTTTTATTTATGTTCTCATTTAACCTCAGTAAAGTTTTTATTTGAATACCAAAATTGCCACATTTTTAAGAAATAATGTTCAGTAATAACATAAGATTTTAGTTAGATGTCTCCATTAAATTCTATTCCAGATCCAAATCTATTATCTTATCTTCCTGAAATGAGCTGTATTACTTGTCAAATTGCATCACAACAAAAATGTGGCATTTAAATGTGAGTCAATTATTTACTTCTTTAAACTATATTTTCAATATGCTTTATATATATTTAAAGTATATTTTCAATATGAAAGAGCCTAGTCTAACAAATTTTAGGTGGTTGTCTTTTAGGTACTTGAACTATATTTCTAAATAACATGAAATCTTTCTAGACTGGCGAAATAAAATTTCCCTTCATCCATCTAGTTAATGATTCTCAGTAATTACATATTTGGGGGTTTGTATCTTTTCTTACTACTTTCCTTAATTGTATTATATATAAATTCCTCCTCATTTTATGTGGTACATTTCTTTGAATGCCTCTAATTTACTTTATTTATCCCCCACTTCTATATTCTGAGGCACATTCATCTTAACTACAAAGATATCCATGAAAAGAACATATAGAATCAGAAATTGTCAGTGGTCAAAACTATTATGTGAATATAAAAAAAAAAATGCCACTACTAAAACAGATGAAGTGTGGGTAATTAATAAGAAAATTATAATGCTGCCATTACCCTTCAAATAAAATGTCATTCCTTCCAAAAGAATTAGTATTAATTTAAAATAATTTTAAAATAGTGTTTTAAATATCACATTTATGGTGTTGATTCCCTTTTTAAAAAAAATTTCCTACAGGAAGGACTACATTTCAAGTTAAAGTTTTTGCCAGTCCTCTTTTGTATTCAAATACTATATCCTCTTCACAGAGAGCTGTCATTTAGATTTATAATCTATATATCCATAGAAAATGAAAATGACATCCAATGAGGAGAAAATCATCTCCCAACTATTGTGGACATATCCATGGTCATATTCTAGATTTATCTATTTCTAAACCAAAGTTCTCAGGAGAAAGAAATTCTTTAGCAATTATAATGAATACTGATGAGGAATGAAAGAACTTGTCCCTAAACTCCATCCCAACAGATTTACTTTTCCCTTTGGTCTCTTTCTATATATTCATTTTTCTACAGAGGAAAGCAAAATATTTGCCAATTGCCTCCTAACCATTAATCATTGCATCTAAAACTGTTGAAAGTTTCATCTCACTAGACACAAGCAAAAACCAATGCATGTATGAGAAAAAGATAAAATATTCAAAACTCATAATAATGCAAGGTAATGTAACTTGAGGATATAGAGAATACAATCTTCATGGTTGGTGTAAAATCTAGCAAAAACTTTACAATATCTTGAGATCAAGGTCTCAGCATTGAGCTTTCTCTAAATTTATATAACGTCAAGAAAAAAGTATTTATGTATTTGCATCTACCTTTCATCACTGGAACGTTGTATTATAGATTTATAGCTGAATGGAGTCAGCTTTTCTCATCCAACTCTCTCATTTTAATAATGAAACTCTCTACTTCAGATCCAACGTTTGCTTATTCATTTGGGAAGAAGCAGATATCTGATTCTAGGTCCTTTGCATACAACTTCATTACCTCTCCACTGTACCACTAGAAGTTATTTTTTCATTCACACTTTCCCCTAACCATGATGCTTGTAATCTTGTTTTAATGTATTTAGCTTTCATTACTTATATAGAGTTTAAACGTCAGTAATAGACCAAAAGGCAGGTAATAAAGTTGAAAGATGTTTGCAGAATACAATGTCTTCTTTTAATGATAGTGGAATAAACCTCTTAATATACATTTTTAAGAGTTTTATTGATATTTTATTTCTTACACAATTGTAATTTAGAACTAAAAATCTTCTCTCCAACAATGACTCCATACCATTAAAGCTGATGAGATAGATGGAGAGAGAGAGAGAGAGAGAGAGAGAGAGAGAGAGAGAGAGAGAGAGAGGGAGGGAGAAAGAATTTCTTAGGCATTTGCTATGTGACTGAAACTATACATGAACAAGAAAGTAAAAGAAATAAGTTAATTCTTGCCTGCAAGGAACTTACATTCTAATGGGGCAAGTGAGCATATAAAGGATAGTTACAAATATATGAATGAGAGGGCTCTTCACATGAAAGGATGGATGTGTAGATGTCCAGAATATGTCATAAAAGCCTGGTGCTACAAAAGAAAAGGTAAAAAAGGACCAATGGGAATAATCCATTATTATGTGTGTGTTTTTGTTTTTTATTTTGTGGGGGGAGGGAGATGACACCAATGTCCAGAGAATAGGCAGCATGTTAATGATAGGGCCAGGACGTGGCTTAGTGCCCTGGTTCTGGGACAGATAAAAGCCAAGTTTTTCTATTGGGGTAGGAAAAGAAGGGGAAAGAGGACATAGGGGTCAAATTCAAGATTGTATGGGGGAGGGTGATGGTATAGGAGGCATGGTGAGGAGATGGCCAAGAAAGAAATTTTCACTATTTCTTCTCAGGATCCAAGATTAGTCACAATTATGATTCCAGCTGTCATTTAGCATTTTTTTTACATCATTGTAGTCATTGTTGATATTGTTCTCTTGGTACTTCTTATTTCTTTCTGCGTCACTATGTGCAAACATGGATTTTAAGTCCTCCAAATAAAGTACTAATTAAATACATGGATGGGGAAAATATCTGTTCCAGTCACACAGAATGTAAGCACCCAGAGCAAGGCTCGTTTATATGCAGATACAATAAAAACTAGAAACTAGAATAGATATCCACACATATAGGTTCATATTTATGTATCCATATCCATATATATATATATATATATATATATATATATATATTAGTTAAGATATAGGCATTTACTCTCTTCTATCTTTGCAAAGGTCAGGATTATGATTGTTGAACATTATATACACTTGATGTGTTTCTGGATTCTGCAAAAATATTTTTTAATCTCTTTCTTTTTTTCTTTGTTTAAAGTGATGACATTTTTATCCTTTGATATTCATTCAATCCATCTCAATAAAAATCCTGGTAGTTGTCATCTATCAGTCTCTGCCATATAACCTTACGTTCTTCAATGAGTTCAGTCCCTGGGTCATAGTCCTGAACTCCTACTCAAATCCTGTCCTCATCATAGGGGATATCAATATACATAGTGAAATTTTTTCCAGTATCTTAATTTCTCAATTCCTCAAATGTACTCATTTCCCATGACCTGTTCCTCCATCCGACCTCAATTAAAAACAGAGATGATCATACACTCATCTTGCTATCACTTACAAATACGTGACAAACACGGAAAATTCCTTTATTTGATCATAATGTCATCATTCCCCCTCTTTCTGTTCCTCACAACCAAAACCCTTCTTCATCCTTACCATGACCTACAATCCCTTGAAACCTCAGTTATCTTTTATCTCATTATTGTAACAGTTACACTCTCCTCCTTTCCCCTTCTCGATAACTTGGTGAACCAGTTCAACTCTAAAATATTCCCAATTTTAAAGTAAAATGCCCTTTTATTCTATTGCCAATATTCTCCTATTTCAGACTTGGATGACTTCCACCATCTGTTGCCTTTGTTCCTACTCATATGCCCTTGAGCAAAGCTGAAAAGAAATAAAAAAACATCATGGAACTCTGATGATTAGGTCCCTTATACATTTATTTTATATTATTTCAACTGGGTTCCCAGTCTTTTTATACATTCCTCATTGACTTTCTAACTAGAAGAATACAGTAGCTTTTCCACACTTTTTCATACCTCCTTAAACTTCCTAGGTCTCCTCCTGCATCAACCCTCTCCATTGAGAATCTTAGCTCATATTTCAACGAAAAAATTTAGACCATTCACCAGGTTCTCCTCCTTCCCTTCACATCACCTATCACGAAGATACCTTCTGTAACTCTGTTCTCCTTCACCTCTGCCTCACATGAAGAGGTGGAACTTCTTTTCAAGTCAAACACTTTTACATGCACATGATGCCATTTTCTCTTGTATTTTTCCTAACAATGTCATCCTCTCACTTTTCTCTAATTGTCTACTGCCTATTACCTATTATCTAAAAACATATTAATGTCTCCCTTCCCCCATCCTGAAATAGTCCTCATTTGAACCATCAGTTCCTGCCAGCTGTCATGCTATATCCCCTCCTTTTTGTGCCTTGAGAACACCTTGAAAATGCAGTCTGTAATGGATGTCTCCATTTCCTATCACACTCTTCTTAACTCTCTACAATTGGTGTCTAACCTCATCATTAATTGAAACTCTTCCCTTCAAAGTTGCTAAGTATCTTTTAATTGCAAAACCTAATGTTTTTTTCTCAATTCATATCCTCCTTGGCTTCTATGCAATCTGTAACAATATTGCTAACACTATTGCTCATTTTCTTAGTACTCTCTTTTCTTCAAGTTTTTGTGACACTGTATTCTATCTTTTTCCTCTTCCTACTTCTCTGAACATTTCTTCTCTGCCACCTTTGCTGGATCTTCATTTAGAGCATACTTTCTAATTATAGGTTTCCCCAAGGGCTTTGTCCTGAACGTTCTTTTCTTCTTTCTCTATACTATTTCACTAGGTGATCACATTGGGTCCCATAGTTTCAATTATCATCTCTATGCTGATGATTTTCCAATCTACTTAACCAGCTCTAATGTCTCTTCTGACCCCTAGTCACCCATCTTCAAATGCCTATTAGACATATTAAACTGGATATCCTGCAGACATCTTAAAATCAATATGCCCAAAATCGAACTGCTTATCTTCCCATCCAAACCTTCCCATCTTCTGAACTTCTATATTACTATCATGTGTAACACTATCCCAACTCAGTGGCCCAGACTCACAACTGAGGTTTCAACTTCAATTCCTCCCTCGTTTTTAGCCCCCTATAAGTCAAAATGTTCACAAGTCTTGCTCATTTTCCCTTTATAATATTTTCATAAAGAACTCATTTTCTCCTTTGACTCTGCCACCACCATGACACAAGACCTCATAACTTCATATGTGGACTATTGCCATATCCTTCTTGTTGACCTCACTGCTTCCTTCCACTTGCTCTTCAATTTAGCTGTTAATTTAATCCCTAAGTGTAGATGTGACCTTGTAACATACAACCCACCCATCCTTACCCATCCATCCCCATTTAATCAATTCTAAATTCTGTCTTCAGGAACAAATACAAAATCTTTCAATTTGCATCTGATATCCTTCATAATTTGTTCCCCTTCTACCCTTCCAGTTTTCTTTTACTTTAAATCCCATTCTATATTCTGCAAATTAGTGACATTTGCTGTTCCTCACACAGGATATTCCATCTCCCAACTCTGTATATTCCCCACCCGCTGCCCCTTAGAATTCTTTCCCTCATCTCTGCCTCTTTGATTACAAGGTTTACATCAAACTGTAGCAAGAAGCTACTTCAAGAAGCCTTTCCCCATCTTCATTAATATTAATGCCTTCCCTCTAATGATTATCTCCAATTTATCCTGTGTGTATCTTGTTTGTACATAGTTGTATGCATGTTGTCTCTTGTATGAGATGGTGAGTTCCTTGAGAGCAGTGAATGTCTTTTTTTCTCTTTTGCATGTTCTTTTGCAAGGCTGCTTAATAAATACCTATTGACTGCATGACTGAGATGAGGATGGGAAAGAATATATTCAGAAGTGAAGATGATATGAAACACACTATATCAGTATTTTAAGAAGAAACTTTAAAGTGCTATAAGACATTTTAAAGATATGTACATCTACAATAATTTGTAAAAATATACATATCAGATATGTATTTTCTTTATATCAGCTTCTATCAGTTCTATCAGAACACTCTACAAATAATGAACGCTCTGCTTTCCACACTTTTAGGATCATCTTTGCCTTTTCTTATTAGTGCTTCTCATAAAAACCCAAAAGGCAGAAGCCACAATTGCATTATGAAAAAATCTATTCAGTAATAAAGACTGCAAATGTTCCCATGGATAATGTCAAATGCTTTATTTCTAAAGCCATATACAACTCAGGAATAGTAATACCTGCTATAATCATCAAATATTTCATAAACATATGTATTTCCAAAGTTTTTGAAATTTTCATGAATTCTTTTCCCTTAATATTTCTATCAAGAAGACCATAAAAGCTATAACTGGTCTATTACATTTCTAATTTGTTTCTTAAATTAATAGCAACGGGGGAGTAATCCAATGTGACAAAAAGAAATGCATCCCCAACATGTGTACAGAGATCTCCTATTGTTTCAAATTAGAACTGTTAATGAATAACAAATATCTAATTCTTATTGTCTATAAAGTGACCATATGTTAAAAATTTAAAGCAAAATCTTTATCCTTCTAGGAATATTATTATGAAATCAAGTCAACAAACTTTTAATTGGTGCAAACTTAAAGGGTGTACTACATCACAATTAAAATATTTACTAAAATATTTAAGATAAATATGCAAATAGTCGTAAGGAAATAAAATACCATGATATTATTAACAAACATACAAATAATAAACACCATAGGTTTTTTAAATTATGCTTCATTATTTGATTCTAGAATAAGTAGATATATACTGGACCAAATGTTGGGATGGAAAGTGAGATGCTCATTTTACAGCCTCCAGAACTGACAAGCAATACCATACATCAAAAAGAGTTGTTTTTGTCAGCGTTGGTGGTACTTTTTGTTTCATAGTTGGTGGTAATGTTTTTTTTTTTTATTTGGTTTTGTTTTGATTTCATGTCTCTGTATGTTGTATAGCTTAGGTATCACTGATTTTTACATGTTGGGCATTGCAGGAAGCTATATAGCATCATTATTCTTTTAAAGTGAAAATGCTATCTTTCTTTCCAAAAGCACTCCTCTGCCTCTTGACCTACAGAAATCAATAATTATTCTCTTCTACTCAATTATCCAGCTACTTTTCTAAAGACAAAGTAATCAGGAAGTAGGAGAAATGGATACAGGATAGTGAAATGCAGGATTATAAAGGAGGACCGTAGAATCATTGATTTAAAGCTTTAATGCATCTTGATGAAACTGAGGCCCAGAGAGAACGCAAAGGACTTGAACACAGGTCCTCTGCCTCCACATCTACTAAAATTTCATCTGCTCCTTAGGGCCATCCGTACAATGATAATGATATTAAAAGTGTACCCTCTTGAACTGAAAATAACAATGTGGCTTCTCAAACTTCTAATTTCCAAAGAAATAGTAGCCTAGATGCTTAGAGATGCTATGTCCACTTACAAACGCCAAATCAAACTCAAAGAAGTATAGAACAAATTGCAAATATATGCATGCAGGTTATCTAATACCTTTAATTTATCACTGTTAACTTTATAGAGTGTTAAGTATGTCTATGTTATAGATTTTCTTATATTAGAGAAAACAGGGCTGGGAAACTATCATTAGACCCAGAGCATTATTTGGCAACTCTCCCCCTATAATCTTGTCTGCATAGTTAAAGTAAAATTTGGACTTCTGATAGGTCATTGAGTTCTTCACAGCCTATACATGAAAAACACACAACTAAAGTAAAATTCTCCAGATTTCTAGTAAAAAAGATCAAACACTGAGAGTTGGAAGAAACCATATAGGCCATCTACCCAATGCCATCACTTTACAAGTAAAGAGCTAAAGTCAAGAGAGTTGAAGCTACCTGGCCTGGGTCACAAAAGAAAGAAGATAACAGAGCCATAATTCAGACGCAGGTTTATCCAGTCCAAATCCAACATTCTTCCACTGTACTATGGTGTCCCTTAATAAGCTCTACCTATATGTTTCTCAGTCTTAGCCTAAAATGCCACACAAATCAATGGTAACTTTGAAAAATCTGAGCTTATGTCAGATAATGATCAGTCACCCCTGGAGACTTGGTTTTCATTAGGACATTAATGTCTTGGCATTTTTATTGAAAATTCTACATATCCTCAAGTATATCAACAGAATGCTAAATTGAAACTCAGAAAATTAAGTACGATTGAAACACTTTCTATGCATAGACCCAAGCAAGCCTTTGATATATCAATCACATTTCTATTTAAAATAAATTATTTTCATTTTGATAAATTTCTTATAAAACAATAAACTCCTACAAATATAGATTAAATTAATACAACAAAAAAGCTTTAGAAGTTTCCTTAATACTTTTCAGAGGCCCAGTAATTTTTCTATCTGTATCACCTTCAGTTAAAGAGTCACTTTACACGCTACCACACATATCACAATAGTGAACGTAGTTGTGTGGATTACTTCCAAGAAATATGAGAGGAAATACAACTTTACAATATAATATAACAATAAATCAATCACCAGTTATCATTTGGCCCCTCAGAATGATCATCTACTTAGAAATTTTTAAATTTTATATCACTAATGTTTCTGATGCTTTCATTAAAATCAATGTGTTAGTGTTTGGTCACTGTATAATAATTAATCCATTCATAACTAAGGGAACATTTCCCTAAATATGTTCATTAAATTTTAAAATTTTTCAGTAAATGCAAAACCTTTTAATACTTTTTTATATTAATTTATGTGGAACTACTTACTAAATTACATGGGATTTTATTTCCCATGATATTTGTTATTAATAGACTTAGTTCTTATTCTAATTCTTAATTCATGTAAATTAGCTAAAGACTAAGCTTTAAAAAAATCTGTCCATTGAAAGTACTGATATTTAAAACATGGCTTTCAAAAGTCAGGAGAGATATTTTTAAAATAATGACAATAGTTTTATTTCCCCCCCCCCAAAAAATTATCACATATAAATGCTTTAAAAAAACTATTGTGTACAAGGATCACTTACTGAGATAGAAAAATATACCAAAATAGACATTATCCATAAAAATTCTCCTTTTTACTACTGTGTTCCAATGAAGTCACATTGATGTACTGATAGTTTGTCTTGTCCTGAACTACAAGTAGCTCATTCCGCACTAAAAGAATTTTTCCTGAATTAGAAACAATTTTCACAAGAGGGAATTTTAGTCTTTAATTTCATATCCTCAGAAAAAGGTTTCATGTCCAAGAATATCACCATTGCCACCATCATGAACATTACCAGCAGTATGACCATTATATGATTCTAAGGAATACTCCCAGTGTGGAGGGGGTTATACAAACTGACTTACCTGAACCTCTTTTGGTCACAACCTTCAAGCTCTGAGTAAATGTGGCATATAAGAGAATCAAGTGTGGAATTGGAGCTTTCATTTTCCAGCTCTTAGAGGCTGTTCCCTAAAACAGAAACATAAGAGAGAGAAATTAAGACAAAAGCTAAGCCTTATTGTTGTGATTTTTGTAGAAATGTCATTTTGGTAATCAAATACTCTAAAATCAACTGTATAAATGTCAACTCTCTTCCACCTCCACATTAAGCAGTAGCTCCTAAATGAATTCAGAAAGGACTAATCCTAAAATGACTGAAGAAAAACTCAGTCTAGCCAGGAAGAATGCATTAAAGGCTTATATTCACTTGAGATTAAGAACTTTCTGTTTCAGGGAGCACAACTGTATTTACACATATTAGAGTCCCTTTAAAATTATCATTGAGATGGATTTTTAAAAGAAGGAAATTAGCAAATATTGCCATTGATTTTAAGATATTTTACTCTGTACTAAAAGATGATTGTATTTAGTACTATTCTTACTAGTTGAAGGGAAAATAAAATAAAATCTATACCAACTACGACTTAATTCAATTTCTTCTTATTTCAAAACTATAAAATCAAAGGAGATGATTTTTAAAGTGGTTAATACATGCCTGATGTGTACTTAAGGCACTTAATAAATGTTTATTTTAATCATCCACCCACAAGAAGCTGCCAAAAGAGTTAAAAATGTTTTTTTTTTGTAAAAAGGGCTTCTGCCCCCACTGAAAGCAAGTTCACTTTCTCTGTGATAGTTGCAGGCAGACACAGTATCTTCTTTTCATTTATAGTGCTCTCAGAGGGATACTAAAGAGCCCAGAGCCTACATTTTAGAAAGGGAAAAACACATCAGTTGTAATTAACTGAAATGGTCATTCTCATCCTCAGGGAATTAAAAAAAATGAAAAAGACTAGGTATAGTTCAAAGAAAGGAATTTTTAAAAAGGTACATGGTAGAACAGTTCAAATATATTGTCAACTCTTAACCAGTTCAAATATATTGTCAACTCTTAACTGCATGTTTCTTTGTCAAGATATTTGAAAAGGAATATAAAACCTTCAATAACTATGATTATGTCTTTATAAAAGATGTGAATGTAGGAAGAAGTGGCTTGTCAGTTATTTATTTATTTATTTTTGGTTTAGCTGTTTTGTTTTTTGCTTTTTGGTTTTTTTCCCACCTCCTGGAGACATAATGCTTATGTACTTACAGGATTTTCAATTATTAATTCATTCACATCCATACTGTTCTAATATATTTGAGTTCATCAGAAAAATCAGTTTCTTATTTACAAAGGGTCACTACCATCCTTATACACTATTGTTATTAAAATAGAAAGTAAGGAGGCAAAGAAATGAAGATCTAAGCCATTCTGACATAAGAATTTCTCTTAAGACAAAAACTTACAAACCTTTCCAGTTTGAATTTTCTGCCTCAAGACCTTCAATACTTACATAATGAAAGAAATGAAGGCAGTCTGGTTAGAGCATGAAATTCTATCAGGCACATACACCAAACTGTGCCACATTCTATTACAAACCTGAGTCATGCATTCCTAAGACCAAAATCCCATTTCTCAGCCACTGCACTAACTGTGACTGCAGGAAAGCCCGAAGTTGATATCTCCAGCCTTCAGTTTAGCAGCAAGAATCAGCTCCTCTCTCAGTGTGAGTCTAATAAATGCTGCCCAGGGAGGTACAGGATCTAACTCTGCACAGCAAGATCCTCCAGCAAATACTCACTGTGAAACTATCTTAGTATTTTATTCTTGTCCAAAATAATATTTTCATTTTATTTCCAAAAGGATGCATGTTAGAGTCCAAGGATATTTTAAACATTTAAATAGGTCAGGGGAGCATCAAATTGGAAAAACAAACCATAACTGAATAACTTGCTCCTTTGAATATTTTAAAATAATAATAATAAATTTTGAACATTTTTATTTAAAGGATTTAAATTTTACTCAACATAAACTAAGTCTCATGCCACCTCTATGAGGTAATTGCATCTTATTAAACAGGAGGACAGATAAAATATGACTAGCTGTGATAGGCTATGAGATAATTATTTCATGGTTTGAATTTTTATCCTAAAATTGGTAAATCCTTATATCCATATGTGCTACCATATATTTGAGGCATAAGGATATTACTGACCTAAGAGAAAAGTATTGGTAATTTATGGATAGTGAAAGGAAAAAAGTCAAAGGCAGACCTTTACTTCTTAATATAATATTCCATTTGGTACTTTATTTCTTCACTCTGAGTCATTCATATGTAATAATAACTCAAAATCGTATAAGAAATTATAGTCAAATGAAGAGAGCACACAGTTGGAAAATGTTACTGTCACTTTGATTTGGGGGAAGTTCTAACATCTTTTATCTCAGTTGCTTAATCTGCAGACTGGGAATATTATGCATGTGAAGACTGCTTTCATGCCTAGAGGGGAAAAAATAACATATCCAACTGCCAAAATCTGTATGTTTTGAAGTGACTTTCCTGTTTAAGGTGATATTTAAGTTTAAATGTTCTTGCTATATTTCAAGGAGTTGACATTCTGTGGAAAGAACCTACATAGACAAGTAAATAAAAAAATACAGAGACAAAATATGTACAAAGTATTTTCTGAGGGCAGGGAGGAGAACACTAATAATTGGATTAAGACAGTTTCTTTTAAGATGTCGCACTTGGGCTGAACTCTAAAGGATGCTAAGGATTTGAAGTGGCAGACATGGGGAAGGAAGGAATTTCAGACTTGACTGACAATTTGTGCAAAGGCACAGAGATCAGAAATCATGTACAGGAAACAGCAAATAAGTCAATTGGCAAAAGAACTTAAGGAAGATAAAGTAAGTAATATGAGGTAAGTCTTGACATGTGGGTTGGAGGCAGATCATCAAGGGTTTTAGAGGTCAAGCAAAGGTGAGATGATGGAGGCAAGAGAGAGTCAGTGGAATTAAGAAAGCAAGGTAGAGAAATGTTTGAATCTGTGCTTTAAGAATATCAATTTGTCTGTGGATGAATTAGAAAGAGGAAATAAGGAGGATTTGGAGAGCAGGTTAGAGAGTACAGAGAAGGAGACTAATAGAGCATGTGAAGGAAGATAAGGATATGAAAGGTGAAGAAGAGTAAGCATTGGAGGATGATTCTAAGGTTAACTAAAAGGATAGTATTACTCAATATATAAAGAGAAGATAGGAGTGAGAACGAGTTTTGGGGAAAAGATAATATAAGTCTGCTTCAGATATTTTACATTTGAGATATGTATGGGGCTTCTGGAGACTCTAGATGGCACAGTGGATAGAGCACCAGGCCTGGAGTTAGGGAGACTCATCTTCCTTACTTCAAATCTGGCCTTACTAGCTGTGTGACCCACGGCAAGCCACTTGACCCTCTTTGCCTCAGTACCTTATCTGCAAAATGAGCTGCAGAAGGAAATCCCAAACCATTCCAGTAATTTCACCAAGAAAACCCCAAATGGGGTCACTAAGAGTCAGACAAGACCAAAATGACTGAACAGCAATAACAACATGGGCCTTATTAGAAGTGTCTAATTGGGAGTTTATGATGTGGAACTGGAGATCAACAACAAGACTAGGGCTAGATATACTGATCTGGGAATTGTCTGAATTAGAGGTAGTAGTTGGGACCATAGGTGTTGATGAGGTCACCCAGAGATAGAGTAGAAAGTAACAAGATTGGGGCCCTGTACAGACTTATGAAGTATGCTAATGCATAGGAAGTAGGGTCATGCTTCCTAGCCTCTCTGAGGGAGGGTAAACCAATTTTTCTAAGGGTACAGTGAGTCATTTACTGGCAATTAATCAAATATTTATTTCAGAACTTTGTTTAATGTACAAATACCACATTAGCATTACACAATCCTAGTGATTTAATGTCTGCAAGTTACACTTAGAACATGACTAACACACAGGGTTGTTATAGTACATTAAAATAAATACATAGATATAATTTTTCATATATGGCTGTATTTGGGGAGGCTTGCATATCTAAACCATAAACAAAAAATCATCACCTGTTCTAGGTAAAATTGTTTTGTTTTTTTTATGACATTTTTCTTTGGTAACTTCCTGCATGGGGTTCAAATTCTACTTCTGATACTTACTGCCTGTGTAAGTATAAGCAAATCATAAAACCTGTCTGGACCTCATTCTTCATCTGGATAATGAGGGGTTTGAGTTATATTGCCTCTGAAGTCCCTTTTGGCTCCAGATCGATGATCTTCCATTGTGACCTCTGACTCAGATGCAGCCCAGAGAATAGGGAAGGGCTCAGAACTTGCTATCCAGGATGGATCTGTCCCTGACCTCATGACATGTAGTCATCCACCATCAGGTTAGTTTCCTCTATGCTTAATAAGACTTTGGCAATTTAGTGCACATGAATCCCCAGAAACACTTACAACACAGGCACACACTGAATTCTACACACGATCTTCAGATCTCCAAAACTGAATTACTCTGCCAAAATGTTGCCCCAGATGGTTCTTTTTCTTCTCTACCCCAAAACAAACAACTCTGCAACTTTATACAATAAAATGGAACAATATTTAACAGATATCAGTCAAATGTTCTGTCTCTGTCTATCTCTTGGTCTCTCTATGTCTCTATCACTGTTTCTCTCTTTTTCTCTTTGAATCTCTCTCCTTTCATTACATGCCTACCAAAAGCTTCTTTGTCTTCTTTCTCTGATTATACTGACATGCTCTTCCTTTCTCTTTCCTTTCACCTATTACATACCTCACTATTTCAGAGCTTTGTCCAAACTACTTGTCATATTCTCCTCTCAAATGTCAGATATTGATACTTTCGGTGTTACTAGGTGTCATTCCCTGCCCCCTAGGTATTAGCATCTTGCCATTTTAAAGTCAGATTCTTGAAGAACTGAGATCCCTTAAGATTAAAGAGAGAAAGACAGTCAAAATGGTGAAATTTCAGGTACCTTGACTGCTGAATAAGATATTTTTGCACAAGGGAATATGCCAAGAATCTCTCAAATCTAATCACAGTCTGACTATAGTCATATATATTACAACATGCTATCTTATTACAATTTTTTTTTTGACTAGCTCTGTGACTTCGGTAAAGTCACCTAGTTTCTCCAATCTAAGTCTCAGTTTTCTCTTCTATAAAATGAGGAGTCTGGGCTAGATTTCTAAAAATTTTCTTCTCTAATAGTTTATACATTCTTAATATTATTGTGTTCCATTTTTCTCAGTCTTTGAAAACATGGTATTCCTAAGTTTATTATTTAAAAAAAAACAACTATTTTTCCTCTAATCAAAAAACCATTTAACTGTCCACTTATGCCTGACATAAAGTATTTTTATTACATAATTTACATAATATGATGCATGTTAAACTTGTGGTATAGATTCCCTATAGAGAGGTTAAACTAGATTTCATATAAGCTCAACAACTAAAATACCAATTTAAATAAAGTTACCAAAATCATGGAGTTCAAAGCTAATCATGGGGAAAATTGCTTCTTACATTATAAACCTTTAATCTGTTGGGTTAGGGAAAATTAGTGCAATTTTCCTTAATAGATCAATCAACCAATCAAATACAGGCCACCTGGGCCACTCTGACTTTGAAGACATTTTAAATGTTTAGGGGTCAAACTGCTTCAGCAACTTTCCCATAACTTAGAAGATTTACTATAAATTCTGTTACTATCAGGAAACAATACACAGCCCTGAATACTGAAATTAAGTCATGTATCATTATACGAAAGACAATCTTCCAAAAATTTTATCAGTAATTCTATTTTTGTTCCCATGTCATCTGATAACTTATAATTTGCCGTGTGTCATATTTGTTTTTCTTGCCCCAAATGTAACTCATATACCATACTTTATATAACCCATTCCACTGGCCCAGGGGATGGGTTATATAAGACAAAAATGAGAGGGTCCCTGGAGTCAACATCCCCTGGGGGAACATCACATGCTCCTACAAATTATTTTTAAATATATTTTAAAAATTAAAAAATGGGGGGACACTAGGATTTGGATATTGTGAAAAGGCCTGACGTGGGAGGGCATAGTTGAGTTGAGGTTGGAAAAAAGCTAGCCAATGAAGTAAGTGTTTTCAAAACCTTCAAAATGTAATTATATTAACTCAGATGATTCAGCTTTCTTTATGCCTAGATTTTCTTAGGTATCATGGGGTTTTAATCAGAAATCAAGTGAACACCCATAAAGGCAACCAAGGCAACCAAATAAAAGAGGATAATGGAATGACAGAAGCTTCGGATGGGGAGGAGAGGAGAAACAATTTCAATACAATTATTCCAAGACAGCAACTGAATACAAAGGTTCCTGTGAAGACCAGCCTGTAGGCAATTTACTTAATTTCAGCAACCAAAGAACCTGCTCAGCCTAAAAAGATAGTATCAAGGGAGAAGGCAGAAACAACAAGATTAAGAAAAAAAAATAAAAAAAAATCTTATTCAACAATCACTAAGCATGAGATGTGTGCCTATTACTTCAAGTGTTTTTCCTATGGGGCCAGCTAGGTGGTGTCATGGAGTTTAGGTCTTGGAAACGGAAAGATACAAGTTAGAATCCCGCCATTTACATTTAATATCTCTAATCCTGAACAAGGATTTCCTCACAGCTTCAGTTTCCTCATATATAAAATGAGGATAATAATTGTATTACCTAACAACATAGTCCTGAAAATCAAATAAGAAGTCTTCTCTAAAGTGCTGTGAAAGCATTAGTGTCATATAAATTTTGCTACTTACTACTACTACTACTACTACTATTACTTCTATTTCTATTAACCATACTACATATCTATTAACCATACTACTGCTACTTTTCTGGAGGGGAGATTGCTAGTTCACTTTTAAAGGTTTTTCAGTCTAACTAAGAGCCCCTAGCTTTCTGCCATCCTCTAGTTCCTACAAAGAATGCAAGGCCTATGCTCTTTCAAGAAGTTTCTAAATAGAAGTCTAATCTGAGCCCACTGAGTGACTGAGAGCACAGTTCTAAGCTTAAGAATAGCAGGTACCACCAAAGCACAGATGGGCATGCAGTCTGTGCCTTTTACCTCCCTAGACAACACCATTGGGGAGAACCAGCTGGCTGGTTGCACAGCACCCTCTGGTGGCCAGGTGTCAATGAAGCCATTTTTGAATTTCCAGAGCAAAGCCCAAGAGAGAGCAAACTGCCTGCCAGATTCTACATTAACAGCTTATAGCAAGTATCCTATGAGAGCTTTGTAAATCTTTAACACCACATGATGCTGGTAGGAATAGAAAGGGATGAAACAACAAAGGTCAGTTAACATTTGCAGGTCTGGACTAGTATGCATAGTCACAAAAGAAAGTTGCTTCAGCACAGCAGATAGATTATAGGGCAATGACTCCAGAGTCAAAGGACCCTAAAATCTCAGAACTAATGCTTCCTATCTATGTGACCTCAGACAAGTCACTTAACCTCCTTAACTGAGGTGGTTGGATTAGATGATCTGCAAAGTACCACTGCCAAGACTTTCTACCTCTTGCTCTGGGAACAATGATCAACTCATGCTTACCCTTGCTTTCTAGAACTTTGTATACAGTAGGTACTTAAAATGTTTCTATTCATCCATCCATTCCAATTCTAGATCTATGATCCTATGACCCTATGGAAATCAAAGCTGGAAAAAACCTTAGAGACCATTATTTAAGACTGTTAAAGTATCCCCTGAACTTCTCTTTGAGTTGCCATATTTTCCAGAATCATTTAGAACATGGAGGAGTCTCTGTGTCTAGAATGACATCCCATCCTCACCCAAGCTGACATAATTTGTTGTTTACATCCCAAACTGTACTCTGTCTTTGTGTCCTTGGGAGTCAAAACAGTTATCATTCAGTCTGTATTTGGCAGAGAAACTGCTGGTGCAGCTAAAAGCTCACCATGCAGAAGAGCAGACCCTCTGATCTTTACTGTCTAGCCTTCCCAAGGGAAAAGAGTGTGGCTTTTGCCACTGCCTTGTTCCTCCCCTTTGGGAGGGTTTTTCTACTTTTCTTCCTTTACTGAACATTTTCCCCTCCCATACCACACTCCTTTAAGAGATTTCAGTTTCTTCCTCTTTCCTTTGTTGTACTGTCATAAATATACTCATTTCTATGTGGATTATGAACTCTTTGAGTTCCACATGCCTGCCTGTTCATTTATCTTGAAATATATCTAGTTTTCACATAAGTTTTGTGAAATTGTGATTGCCCGTTGACACCATCTAATCTAGTGGTATTCAAAGGATAGTCTGGTGATCCATAAGGATCTCCAAGACCATTTCAGTAGGTCAGCAAAGTCAAAACTATGATTGTAATAACATTAAGGTATTTTAATTTCTGAAATGGTAAATATCAATAAATATAATCCACATAAATAAAAACTTTTAAACAAAAAAACATTTTTAAGGGGTCTTCAGGGGGGAAAGTATTGAGAACCATTGATCTAATGCACTCATTTTAACAGAAGAAAATTAATAACGTTTTTTTTTCTTTCTCATGGTTTCTCACATTCATTATAATTCTTCTATACAACATGACTAATGTGAAAATATGTATAATAGGAATGTTTACATAAAGCCTGTATCAGATTGCTAAATGGGAATTTTTCATTTTTATTATGGTCTGATTTTTTCTCCTCACAGGAGACACTGTCTAGCAATCCATGACAATATTTATCCTTTTGTCCATGATCCCCTTGGGGAGGGAGGGGGAGAAAATTTAAAACTTATGGAATTAAATGTTGAAAACTAAAAATAAATAAATAAACTAATAAAAAAAAGGCATTTGATCCAATTTCGTAAAAGCATAAAAAAAAAAAATGAGGTCCAGATTGACAAAAAGACTTGCCCAAGCTAACATCTCATTGTAGAACAGAGACTGGAATTAGGGGGTCTCCTGACTCCCATTTCATATCTTTCTTTATTATGCTGTATCTCTAGGAATAGAAGAGAGGAGGCTTGAATTATAATCCTGTTTCTGCCACTGACTAGCTTGCCAGTGGTTGGTAGGCAGAAAAGTATTAAAGTGTTAGAGAATACAAAGTGTCCCAAAAGTCTTAGTGCAGCTTTAAGCTATTTAAGTTTAAAATGGGAGTGGCAAGCTAGTCAATCACAGAATTGAGACTAGAATTGAAGTTCCTGATTCTTTATCACAGAGACAGAATAGTGAATAGAACCCTGGAAATGGAGTCAGGTGACCTCTGATAACTTCTTGAGGTACAGGGTCTGGGACTCTCCCTTGGCCTCTAGATTGAATTGTCTCATTTGATGAGGCATTTGCATGACGCAATAAGCAGTACATTGTGGCTGGGCCCAGACCTCTAGCCTAGTTACTAACTCCTAACTACCAGCCTAGCCCTCCATTGTTCATCTACATCCCACCCTTGAGCTTATCAAAATATCAATACACCCTCGAACTGGCCTAGCCCACCATTATCTGTAGTCTCCAGCTACTTCCCACCCTTAATCAGTCATTGACCTCATTAACCCTGAAGACCCTTCCCAAACTCCTCTAGACCATACCTAGATTCCTCCTACAACCTTCTGTATATAAGACCCCATCTCCCAAATTTTGGCCCTATTGCTAAGCCTCTCTGTGCTTCTACTCAGGGCCCTAACTCTAAAGTGGAATATTGATCAGACTAAGGCTTTTAAGACTCTGAAAACTAAATTTACCACCATGCCAGCATTATCCCTACCTGATCTAAGAAAACCTTTCACTCTCTATGTAGATGAAAACAGAGGACAGGCTCTGGGAGTCCTAACACAGTACTTAGGACCTGACCCCAGTCCAGTTGCCTATTTTTCAAAACAGTTAGACTGTGTGGCTGCAGGATGCCCTGTATGCCTCCGGGCAGTAGCTGCTACAGTCATTCTAATTGAGGAAGCCTCTAACTTTACACTTGGTCAGCCCGTGGAAGTTCTAACTCCCCATCAAGTTCAGAGCATCCAGGAAGCAAAGGGCCACCAGTGGCTTGCTAGTGGCAAGCTCACCAAATATCAAGCCTTGCTCTTAGATACCCCTGGCCTAAACCTTCAGGTGTGCCATGCACTTAACCAAGCAACCCTCCTTCCATACAGTGCCCACTTAGATGTCCTGGTTCATGATTGTGAGGAGACCTTGGACTCTGTTTGTGCCAGTTGAGCTGATTTGAAAGATTTTCTTCTGCTGAACGCCAAAGCAGTCTGGTACACAGATGGTTCAGGCTTTATTGAACAAGGGGTCAGGAAAAGTGGATATTCAGTGGTCAGCATTTACCAAACCATAGAGGCCAAGCCCCTGGCCCCTGCGACCTCTGCCCAGTAGGCAGAATTGATAGCACTCACAGGAGCCCTAGAGCTAGGGGAAAATAAATGAGTAAACATTTTCATTGACTCAAAATATGCTTTCCATGTTCTACATGCCCATGGAGCAATTTGGAAAGAAAGGGGATATCTCTCAAAAAAAATTCCCCTATTAAACACGCAAAGGAGATTTCACATCTCCTCCAAGCTGTTCAAAAGCCCTCTGAGGTAGCTGTTATATTTTGCAAAGGCCACCAGAAAGGAGAAATTGATCAGGCTGTGGGAAATCACCTGGCAGACACTGCAGCAAAGAATGCTTCCCACCAGTTGACTACACTGGCCCCTATACTCCCGCAGCTCCCAGATTCCTTCATACCTTCATACAGCCCTCAAGAACAGTTCCTTGCTAAAGAAAGGGGATACTCTCTTTCTTCCTCTGGGTGATTTCAAACACCCTCAGGACAACTTCTTATTCCAGAGGAAAGTTAGTAGAAGCTTCTTTTTGGCTTATACTAGGCCACACACCTAGGGAAGAATGACCTCCATTCTCTAATAAAGCCCATTTTTACTGGAAGTAAGTTAGGAGAAACCATCAGACAAGTCTGCTGGGCCTGCCCAACCTGTGCTCAGGTGAATCCCGAAGGGGCAGTCAAAACTCCTCCCCTTTTAAAACCTGTTCAGAGGAAGGGTACCTACCCAGGTGAAGACTGGCAGATAGATTTTACACATATGCCCGCATGTAGGGGTTTCAGATTTCTTTTGGTTTTTTGTTGATACCTTTACTAATTGGGTAGAAGCTTGCCCTTGCAGAACTGAAAAGGCTCAGGATGTATCAAAGTTCCTATTAAAGGCAATCATACCTTGTTTTGGCTTGCCTGGCTCCTTACAGAGTGACAATGACCCAGCTTTTATTTCACAGATAGCCCAGGCAGCAGCAAAGACACTTCAAATCAATTACCACCTCCACTCAGCCTGGAATCCAAAATCCTCTGGTAAAGTAGAGAAAATGAACCATACCCTTAAGCAGGTCCTTACTAAGCTATCCATAGAAACCTGAGAAGACTGGGTTAAGAATCTCCCCATTGGGCTGCTCAGAGTCTGAATCACACCTCGGGAGAATATCAAGCTTACTCCCTTTGAACTCATGTATGGGAGGCCCTTCCTACCCTCTGACATCCTGGTGGACCCAGAACAGCATTTAATTACCCAATTTGCAACTCAGGAGCTGTCAGGAATGCTCTGACTGAATATGCCAGTAAGTATCTCCTAAAACCTCTTGGCAATGAAAAGGAGGGTCCTGCTGCAGTACAACCTGGAGATTGGGTCTACTTAAAGTCATGGAAAACGCAAAAGGGAGTTAAATATCAAATGGAAGGGACCCTACTGAGTCATACTCACCACTCCAATGGCAGTAAAACTCAAAGGTCTCCCCAGCTGGACTCATAATTCTAGGATTAAACCAGTACCACCTCTTGCTCCCCCCCCCCAGACTCCAGAATATACCTGTGAGGCATTAGAGGACCTCAAGCTAATGTTTAGAAAGGTCCCAGCCCCCTCCAGCAAAAAAAGATAAAAAGAGCTGAAATTTTAACTGCCCTTTTTCTTTTGGCCTTCACACAGTCATCTTTAATTCCTACCAGGGAGATTGTTTTTTTATCTATTTTTTATTGTTGTTGTTGTTTCTGTTTGGTTTGTGTTTGTCTTGCCAGGTTTGTCTCCTCTAAGGGTTCAAGATATCAACCACTGGATGACCATTAAGGCTATGAAAATCTCTGACTAATCAAAGTTCTCCAGCCCATTGGACCTGCTATCATCCATGTTCCAGAGTCTGACACTTTGAATGTGAAATCTGACCCAGTTGAATGGGACCCAGAGAGGCAGGGACAGCAGGAAGCAATGTCAGAAGCTGAGACCTTAGCCCTTTACCCCAAAGGAATTTGGGTCCCATATGTTTGAGGTGGGAATGATGTGGTATGGGCTCTAGGAGCCCCCTTGAGCTCTCCTTGAGTCCTTGAGGTATAGGCTCTGGGAAGCTCCCTTGGACTCTTGATTAAATTGTCTCATTTGATGAGGCATTTGCATGAGGCAATAAGCTTTACATCTTGCTGGGCCCAGACCTCTAGCCTAGGTACTAACTGCTAACTACTAACCTAATTACTAGCCTAGCCCTCCATTATTCATCTACTTCCCACCCTGGAGCCGATCAAAATATCTATACATACTTGAACTGGCCTAGCCCACCATTGTCTATAGCCTCCACCTACCTCCCACCCTAAATCACTCATTGACCTCATTAACTCCTCCTGAAGTCCCTCCCCAAACTCTTCCTTTAGACCACCTCTAGATTCCTCCCACAATCTTCTGTATATAAGACCCAATGCCATAGAATAGTGAGAGTGCTATAGAATAATGAGAGCACCATAGAATGAGATAGAATAGTGAGAGTGCCATAGAATGCCATAGAATGGTTAGAGCTCCATAGAATGACCTAGCACAGACTTACTGTGTCTAATGCAAGTGAACTTTTAACAAATTTTACTTTTCTTTGGCTGAGAAGATTTGAGTCAAATTTCTTTGGCAGTACCCAGCATGTTGGTATTTTGGGGTCTCCAGAGCAACCCTAACCCTCTTAGTGGGTACCCTCTTCAACCTCTAGTTCTAATTTAATAAACCTAAGTTTAAAACTGCACTAAGACTTTTAGTTAACCCTTTATTTTATCAGGAAGGGATCTTTGAGGTTTCAAGTTCAACCAAGACATTTTATAGATAAAGGAATTGAGACCCAGAAGATAATTTCCCAAACATGCCATTGTTAGTAAGTTAAAGTTTAGCTGAGATTTGAATCTCATGTAGGTGGTACAGTGGATGAAGTGCTGGGCCTGGAGTCAGAAAGACTCCTCTTTCTTAGTTCAAATCTAGCCTAAGGCACTTACTAGCTGTGTGCTCCTAAACAAGTCACTTACCCTTGTCTGCCTCAGTTTCCTCATCTGTAAAATGAACTGGAGAAGGAAATAGCAAGCCACTCTAGTATCTTTGCCAAGAAAACACAAAGAGTTGGACACAAAGGGGTCACAAAGAATTGCACACAACTGAAAAAAAATTAAAACAACAAGAATTTCTGACTTGGAGTACCTCTTTCTACAATAACAGTCTCTTTACATCTCAGCTGCTTTCACCAAAGGAAAAATGAAAGACTTGACTAGGCAATCTCTAAAGTCAATTCTGGCTCTGAAATGTTATGACTCTGTAATTTAAAAACTGGGAGAAAATGGAGCAATGAGTATTAATTAAATTGAATTTGATTACAGGAGATACCCCAAATGAAAAGAGTACTATTGAGAAAAAGGAAAAGAATTGGGAAAAGAAAGAAGATAGTAGGCTTTACATCTATTACTTTCCTGGTTCATCTTCTTCCCCCAGGCTCCTTTCATATTCCTTGTAGTCTTCATTGTAATTCAGCTGTGAAGAGGCTAGCAAAAGAAAGATTCCTGACTCTGAAGACAATAAATTGGATAAGGCAAGAGACAATGCCAGTGATGAAAAGCAAATATATTCAATCATTTTCTCCTACTGGCTCAAACATAAGACAGGAAGAGTGGATTTGCACCCTTTGAGAAGCTTCCATTCAATCTATTTATTTGGCTTCTAACTGAAGCTGGCCTACATTCCTTTGCTCTGTTTTTGAACTTTCACCCATTTGAGAAACAATGCAGCTGCCAAGAAATGTGGGACTCAATTAATTAAGATTTCAGCATTTGATGACTACTTTATAGGTTCACTGGTTAAAAATGTATCCTGTGGAAATCAAACTAATGATGTTGGGGAAGGTGGGAAAGAAGACTGAATAAGGTATGATAGTTGAACACCTTTCTTAAGAGGCCATGGTCACAAATTCAATTCATATGTAATTAAATGTTGAATAGGGCATGCATAAAGCCATTGTCCTCAAATCTCTTGGTTCTGAGGACCCCACACTCTAGTTCACTATTTGGTCACTTTGGGAATGAATAAAACCTTAGATGTTTCCCACCCCCACAGGCATGGCTCAGCCCAGTGAGTGCTTGTGGTTTGAGATGATGAGAGGATCCCCTCTGGCCACTGATTAGGAAGAGTCAATAATTCAGTAGATTCTGAGGCAAATACTTCTTTGAGGGAGGAGAGAAGAGATAGCAGTAAAGCACCTCGCAGTCAAAAGTCCATGTCCAACCTAGGTGAAAGACTGATTCAAGACTTCCTCCTACTAAGACTTCCTCCTACTAATGTTGGTCCCTTTCTATTCTTAGGTGAATGATTGTCAGTCCTCTGATGGATGTGTCCAGGCTAGGAGGCCACTTTAAGAGTTTGAGATTGGTGGTTCTGAGTCTTTTGGTGGGATTTTACTGGTGATAAAGAAAGAAATTTTTGGCAACCACTACAACATTCTTGGATCATGGACAAAAGGACGATCCTAAATGCTGGCATGGATTGCCAGAAAGTGTCTCCTGTGAAGAGAAAAATTCAGACCATAACAGAAATTCCCATTCAGCAAACCTGCAAAATGTCTCTAGTTTCATTGAGACTGAAGATCAATGTCCTGGGAGAATGTAACAAAAGTTATTTTTATCACTTGTTAAAATTTGTTTCTGTCAGATGTGTGCTTGTGTTTTATGCTTAGCCTTTCTTTTATGGATAGGAAATAAATACCTGGCCCATATCTATTTCATATTGTACATTGAGTTCCTTTCCACTGTCCCTTTGGAGAGAACTAAGACATGGTCCAAAACTCTAAGTCATAAGAAATTTCTGCCCAGGGCACTAGAGTAGGAGTTTAAGAAGCTATAGTAGAATCTAGAGGCTTCCCTAGGACTAAACCCATTATGACTGCATGTTTGCATCTGCAGAAGATGGTCCTTCAGCAGGAAGTAATTGGGCAGATGAGTGCCCCACCCCTTTGTCATTCAGCAATAACTTCCAAGTCACAAGGAGTAATTATCTTTCAAAAGAATGAAATCTTCCGTTGGCTAAACCCATAACTTCAACCATCTTTTGTAAGTGCTCTGTGGCCAGAGTGCCAGAGAGAGAAATCATAACAACAGAACAAGAACAATGTAAAATCACCAGACCAAGTGATAGTAACCCACTTCTTATCCACTCTTTGTGTTCTTAGGAGAATACAAAGATTCCACTTGTACACCAATTTAATACTTTGCTTTAAAAAGACTACTTCGGAAAAAAAGACTACAAATCTGCTTGAGCAGTCACTGAAATAAAAAGCATGGTCTTGCCCAGTCAGCTCAGCCTGAGACTGTTAACAGAAAGGCAATGACTTCAGTAGAGCATCTGCAGATAGGAATAATGGCTACCTACACACTCATATCTGGCTTTGTACATACTGTTTTTCAGTTAGTTTCAATGTGTTTCACTAACTGAATTTTAAATAGATAAGTAGGAATAAAAATGTAATGACCAGGGAAGGGAAGACCTTGGTATGGGCATATGCATACGTACATGTACACACACACACACACACACACACACACACACTGTTTCATATGCAAAATTCCCTCTGCTGAGAATGTTACTATTTCTTTGGAAAGACTATAACTACAGAACCTCCATATAGGAATGGAAATTCTTGCCATGCTGAACTCACATGTAGATTTTGAATGACATAGCTACTAAAGTCGTTCCTTTCAATGCTTCTTGTTTTTTTAAAGCTCATATTTCTTCATCTCCTAAACTGCACAATCTTTTCTGAGGAAAAAAAAATTTCTTTATACCCAGCTGATCCATCTGCCCCACAACTTACTTCTCTGAAATCCCACTATCATACAGATTTAATTTCCTGGAGCCCTTTTTGCCTATTCAGCTGTCTATCTCATTATGTTTGGCTTTAAACCTATAGAGCTGTTTTCGAATCCTGGTTCTGTCATACCTTCCAGTGCAGAGGGTGCAGAAGAAAACTTGCTGTCAGATTGGATACATTCTAGAATTTATCTACAAGTCAGAAATAGTCTTTAATTGCTCAAGTTCTTAGCTGTGATACTTGTGGCAGAGCCGTGCTAGTACTTTGTAGCTGTGTGACTTGGGGTAAAACACATGATATCTCTGAGGCTCAGTTTCCTCATCCTTAAAAGAGAGCTAATATTTCCTGTTATACTTACCTCATTGGAGTAATGTGAGGATTACATGATCATGCAAAGATAATGTTTATAAAGTGCATAAAAAAAAAAACCTTCTAAATGTCAGTTACTTTTTTGTTTATTTTTTCTCTGAAGGGCCTCATTTTATTTGATGGAATTAAAATAAAAATGATCTAGGTAGAAGTCACTATCTTGATATTCTTTTATGCTTAATGTTCTGCAGACTGTTATTCAGAGGGCCAGATTAAAGCAGCATGATACAGTGGAAATATAAGTAGTCCTCGAGTTACTGAACCTGTATTTAACCACCTTTGATACTTACTAGCTGTGGGGCACTGGGAAAGTCACTAAAATTCTCTGAAAAATCAGTTTCCTGCTCTGTAGAATGAGGAGATTGGACTTGACCTGTGTAGTTTCATTCACTTGTAACTCTTGAAATAGAAAGTCATCCATTTCAAATTATTAGTAAGAGAAATACAAGTCAAAATAACCCTGAGGTTTCATGTAACACAGAAAATCTGCAGAGAAGACAAAAGATGGAAATACAACCAATATTAGAAGGATTATGGAAAGACAAGAAAACTTAGGAACTGTTGGTGGAACTGAGAATTAATGCAACCATTCTGGAAAGAAATTTGGAAATATGCAAATAAAGTGGCTAAAATCTCCATCCCCTTTGAAATCAGAAATTCTATGTCTAGGTAAATACCCAAAGAGGTAATTGGCCAAAAATTTTACATGGCAAAATTATATATGATCATATGCCAAAATATTAATAAAAACATTTATTGTTGTAGCAAAGTAATGAAAACAAAGTAGATGCCCATTAAATTAGTGGATGGCTAAACAAAGTTTGATACCTAAATCAATAAAATATTATTGGACCACAAAAATGATGAAAATAATGATTAGAGAAAAAGGTAGAAAGATATGAAAAGAAGCAACATGAAGAAAAGTAGAAATAGAGTGAGAAAATGAATAATAACTAGAAAAATGCAAATGGAAAGGACAAAAGACAAGAGAGCAGGTAAAACTAAATGTTACAAAATTATAATGACCAAGCTTGTCCAGAAAAAAAAAGATATGAGAAGAGAGTGCCTCCAAATCATTTGCAGAGTTGGGGGTTTCTAGGTATGAAACATTGTATATTACATGCTGATTGGTTTTACTAGATCTTCTCTTTCTCTCTTTCCTATTTATTCTTTGTTATAAGAAATTACTCTCTGGGAAGAGGGAAGGAAAGGGGGAAACATAAATCATGTAAAAACAAAAGATATTAATAAAACATTGTTCTCAAATTTTTATTAACCAATATCAGGTCTAGGAGATAGTAGATAATAGTTCTGTCTGTGAAAATGTTCTGGTTAAAGCACAATTTATTGGTTGAGTTCTCAAGGATATTTTAAGTTCTGTATATGCAGTATGGGGATTTATTATTTGTCAGACCATCCATAAAAGTTAGCAAGTTGGCTTGGGTATAAGTCCTATACCCATGTTACATCTTGCTGAGTATGCAGTAGATGCAAAACCTTGTACCCTACAGTGATATACTGCAGAGTTCTTACCACTTCCTTGGATTATCCTCATTAGTCACTAAATTCAGCATCCTCAAGGATAACCTTTCCTTAATTTCCAATTTCAATGAAATGCTTCTAAATTGTCGCTATTAATTCTCATTTCCATAAAAAAAAATCACATAGCCATTTTTGGCTTTACTTTATTAACATATAGTTGCCTGAGTTCATTCAAATGTCCCCAATGGAGGGATTTTTGATTCCAATTGAATTATTGGCTTTATCAAGCTATTTTCAGTTGCATGTGATATGATGATGGTGATAAGCAACTGGCACAGTAGGTGCTTTATAAATGCTAATTATTTTTGTCTGACTTGATATTGACAATGATGATGATTCCCTCTTCCACCATGGAACTTAATACAAAGTAAAAGCTTATATTTGATAAAAAGCTTCATGTAATGGAGAAAGCCAGTCTTAGCATTATGAAAACAATAGGTTCAAGTTTTGTTTCTGACATATACTGGCATTGTAAGCATGATGAAATTATCCAATCTGTTGAAATCATCCAAACTCTTAGTACCTCTAGGTGATCCTCTAAGACTACAAATAACAAATGACTTGCACATTATCTTTTTTTTTGGGGGGGGGGCAGGGAGTTCCTATATTGGAATTTTCTCACACTAATGAAATCAAAGAATCAAAGGTCCAGACAAACACACATATACACACACATTGTGTGTGTATGTATATATACATTTATGTCTATATAGATTATATATATACACACATATGAGGGCATATTCATATATGCAAATATAGAGAAAATATTAAATTTATATAAATATATGGGAATATATAGATATATCTCTAGTTATATCTAGATCTAGCTGTATGTATGTATATATGTATTTATTTTCTTCATGAATTCCCTTTGAGCTAAGGTGCTGACTGAATTTTAACTTCTGTGAGCCCCATCTTCCAGAACAGAAAGATCTACATAATGCTGACTAAGTAGATGAGAGACAAATACCCTTCAAGCTACAAGTACATACTTTATACACATACCTATATGCTAAGCATCTTGAGTAACATATCCAGACTATTAACCCACTACAATGGGTTTCACATTCTAGATAAAGTATGAAAGCTTCACTTTCCCTAACAATATCTTAGTATGGTGCATTTGATTGAATGACTTCTGTGCAAGCAGGAACTTGATGCTCTGATTTAGCAGGATGACTATTTCTTAGAAAAACAGTTCAACATTTCAATTGACATTGCTGCAATCATATGGAAATACAGGTGTGAGAAACCAAGAGGTAAGAAGACTCTAAGGTCTGAAAGCAAGTTCTTGTCAATAGCACACCAAGGAGTATATCGCCTCATTTTCTGGATGAAATATATTTTACTTTTTGCTTTTTGGAGGGTGATTGGTGTTAAGTGACTTGCCCAAGGTCATACAGCTAGTTTTTGTGTTAAGTGTCTGAGGCCGGATTTGAACTCAGGTCTTCCTGACTCCAGGGCCAGTGCTCTATTCACTGTGCCACTGATGAGATATATTTTTAAAATATCCTTGAGCACAACATGCATGACACATGATAACAAAATTGTACAGAGCAAACTCTTCCTAGTTGCTGTGTCACTGTTGAATGCAATCAACCAGAAGGGCTTTGATGATCAATTCTCAATTGGCTATCTAATCCCAATAATCTCCATCTTCCAATAATGAAATTCTTTGACAAGAAGTGGGGGGAAAACCCTTCCTTAATCTTGATCTGTCAGTACTACTCAAGTCACTGTTTTTTCATGTGGTAGTTAACATTTATCTTTTGCAACAGAAAAATCTAAAGACTAACCTGCAAATCACTGAGAACTGAATTGTTTCTTGGTGGCAACACAAAGTGTCCTATTCCTTTTCCCTTCTGGCTTCTCTTTTATTCCAGCACTACTCAGGGAGAGTAAACATTCATGTCTATCCAGTAACTAAACATACAGGTTTGTATTTATAGAGTATCTTTTCCCCAGGAAGTTCAACTATTTTCTACATAAACTGGCCCATTTTTCATCACAGACAAGTTACAAGTAGAGAATTTGAGACTCAGACAGCTTAAAAAGACATTTTAAAATTCAGTCACCCAGTATTATTTTCAATATCAACTTCATATTTGATCTATAGGCATATGCTTTCCCCAGGGTCAAGCAACACTGTTCTCTTTCTATCACTCTATAGCTATATTAGTAGTCTGTTACAGAATGCCATACTACCAGACCTTGATCCCTGTAGGCTTGAACTGGCACGAACCATATAACCAATAGGGATATTATTTGATATCATCTATGCTGTTGTCTAAGGAAATATAACAGGAAATTTTAATCTTTTCTTCTTTCAAAAAAAAATATCTCGACTCTTTCTTTGTAGTACATCAATAAAGACTTCAAGTCCTAGCTAAAAGCCCATATTCAATGAAAAGCCTGTCCTGATCCCCATTAATGCTACTGCCTTCTCTCTATTGCTTATCCTTTACCTATCTTGCTTGTAAATTGTTTTTTGTTTGTTTGGGTTTTTTTTTGTTTTTGTTTTTGCTTTTTGGAGGGCAATTGGGGTTAAGTAACTTGCCCAAGGCCACAGGGCTAGGTCTTTTTGTTTGTGTGTGTTAAGTGTGAGTTCACATCTGAACTCAGGTCCTTCTGACTCCAGGGCCAGCGCTCTACTCACTGTGCCACCTAGCCACCCCTGTTTGGTTTTTTTTACTGTTCTCTCCGCCTTTATATTTCAAGCTTCATAAGATTAGAGATAACTTTTGGAAATTCTTTGTATCCTTAGCACTTAGCACAATGCCTGGCTTATAGTAGGTGCTTAAAAATGCTTCTTGACTAAATAACTGGGTTGATTTTTTAGTTAGAAAGTACATTGTCTTGATCCTAAACTATATTTCAAATTAAACTGATTTACTAAACATACTATTTTGTGTACTTGTAGATATATGCCATTGACAAGCTAAATAGATTTTAATTTCCTCACTGAACCAATTTTTCAGATGCAAGGAGTCTTATCACAAAGTAGTGTAGCAGCAAGCACCCCAACATCCCCAGGGTGGCTGCCAACACAGGTTCTTAAATCTGCTTTTGTAAAGGAAAGCAACTCAAAATGGGCTAACAAGCTTGCTTTAATCAAACAAACATATATTACCTAGTTCAGGGGAAAAAAGGTCAGTACCCCGAACTTCAGAGTATACAGACAGATCAAACAGACAGGCTTCCAAACTGTCCAGCCATTATAGCAATACCAAATCACAGTTACCAGAGAGGGAAGCATCAACATCTGGGTTTTCAAACCCGGGGGCCTCTCAACAACGGTTTCCCAGAGTCTCATCTGGTCAAATCACACAACACTTCTCAAAGTGAGCCCCAAAGCAAAGCCTCTCATCAGGGTTTATATAGCCTTCTCCTGGCTCAGAGAATGTAATAAACTTCTTGACCCACAGCCTAATCACAAAGTATCAAGGTGTGGGCTTTCCTGAAAAACAAGCCTCCCACCACAGGCTCCAGGTGCACTTAAGCTAGGGGCAGGGAAGATCTTTAAATTTGTATTTCCATTACAAGTAGATACAGAAAAAAAATATCATCACTACCACCTTCTTCCTCTGCTCCAGCATTATGACTCCAAATGTTCCTGCATCACCATAGTTCTATTACTAGATCTATTCCATGCCCATCCTACCTCCATTAGAAGTATATATCAAAGAAACAAGAGCCAAAATCAACAATATAGTGCAAACTCAAGATACTTAGTTCAAAGAGCTGCTCTTCTACACTGGAAAAAATCCACTGGATTTGAAATCAGAAAGCCTATATTGAATATTAGATTTACCAGTATGATCTTGGACAAATCATTTAATACTTCTGGACCTTAACTTTCTTATCTGTGAAATAAGGAGGGTGAATTATTTGATCTCCATCTTCCCTTCTATGATAGGAGCAATATTCTAACTCCTGCAGTCATACAGTATAGGATAGTTTTGTTGTGCTGTTTTTTTTGTTTTTTTTTTTCGTGAAAGATACTGAATTGTCATTGGCTCATGGGAGTAAAGATTGAAGCTTTTTATATCCCTTTTTGGTTGCCTGACTACAAAATGGCCATGAGAACCTCCAGGCATACTCAAATAATTGACTGGTAGATCATGATGAGCAATTCAAAAAAGGGAGTTTCAATTAGCTGGATCAACCTGAGTGATCTTCTTTGATTATTTTTGTTGCAAAACTTCTGCCATGACTAAGTAAATCTTTTGTTAACTATTGAATGACATATGAGTGTATTATTTTGTTTCAAAATAAGATCAATTTTGAATTGAATATGCCACTGAATATATGATTGAATATACATTATTTTAATTTAATATTAAATTCATCCTATACTTTAAGAATACATCCTATGACACTAATCAGAGAAAATATACATTTTTTTTTTTTTGCTTTTTGGAGGGCAATTGGGGTTAAGTAACTTGCCCAAGGTTACATGGCTAGGTTTTTCTTTGTGTGTACGTTAAGTGTCTGAGGCCAGATCTGAACTCGGGTCCTTCTGACTCCAGGGCCGACACTCTACTCACCGTGCCACCTAGCCACCCTGAAAATATACATTTCTAATATCTTCTACTTACTAAATCAAACAGATTTTGACCAACCAACATAGAACTTTATCTCCTAAATCATCTATATTGAACTATGTAGCGTAATACAATGGATAGAACTTTGGTTCTAGAGTCAGAACTATCTAAAAATGTTGGCATTGCTATTTATGGCATTCATTTTTATGTGACACCAAATCTCTTTTGTACTCAATCCCTCATAGGTACAATGTGGGGTTTGAAAATAATTGACATTTAAAATGCTGTCCAGATCTAAGTTTATGGTCCTATGGACTGTTATGTGTATGTATATATATGCTGGCAAACAAAGATTTGAAGATTGCTTTAATTAGGGTACAATTCAAGCAACAGGGGTTGAATGATAATGAGAGTTCAAAAATTTTCTTATTTCAAACTGTATCTCCACTGCTCCAGAATAACAGGAATGAGTGGTAACCATGTCCTAGAATCATGAAGAGGCTATTCTGCTTATGTTTTGACTAAACCAAATCGCTTTTATCATAAATTTTTAAAAAAATTTTCCATTCTCTATAATATTTTGTCTGTCCACAGATGGTAAGTTTTTTGATTGTAGTCCACTTCTGTCTCTAATGTATTCTCTCCTTTTCAGATCAGAAGTAATGAAATGGGGTCCCACTAGTCCTTCACTTCACACAGAATGACCTCACTCCAAATTGCTGTCCTCTTTTTATAAGCTTTAAAACTCTTGTGATAATTCTTCTCCTTCCTAGAACTAACCTGTCAGCCCTAGGTATTCACCTAACCCATGAATACATATATTCTTCACTCAAAGGAATAGCAGTTAGAGTGGTGTTTTGCTCCATATAAAAATAGAAAATCTATTCAACAGATTAACTTCATTTCTCCAAAAAGTAGTCAACACAATTTAATTCAAGAAGGAGTTATTGAACAGCACTATGTACAAAGCATGGTGATGGGTGCTAATGAGGCAAAAAAAAAAAAATAAGCATTTTGCCCTCAAGGGACTTATATGATGCTTAAAAGTAAGCCTCAGATTAATATGAGCTTAAATTACATTAATTTTAAACTAATATACAAATCACAGTCACATGTTTTCACTATATGTTTTAGAAATACTATTTTACTTCAGGAAGATGCTTCTCTATCTTCTTCCTGTTGTCATTTAGAAAAATCCACGTAAAGCTGGAAGGGATCTCAGGGGCCATTAACTCCAACTTCCTCTTAATCTAAATGATGAAACTGACACCCAGGAAATTTACATGATTTGCCCATGCACTAACTACACAAGTTGTTATTGTCAGAAGCAGCATTTGAACCCCAGTCCTCTGATTCTATTGCTTTGTATGCATTGCCAGTTATTATCTCAAATGGGATTCAAGTAGCAATAAAAGCGTGGGTTTCTTTTTAGTTGTTTCCAAACAAACAAACAAACAAAATAAAACCTCTCCTTCTCCACACTTTGATATGAAAGCAGAAAAAAATAATTACTGCTTATATTTCTTCCTGTTCTCCCTAATCAATGTGCCTAGGATCCATCATCAGTATTATTTCAACCATCATGATCAAACTTGATGTCCCTGCCCTAGCAGCTTCCTTAATTTTGTTGCTCAGTCATTTCAGTCATGTTTGGCTTTTTGTGACCCCATTTGGCATTTTCTTCACAAAGATACTTGTGTTATTTGCCATTTTCTTCTTCAGCTCATTTTATAAATGACAAAACTAAGGTAACCAAGGTTAAGTTCCTTGCTTGGGGTCACATTGCCAGTAAGTGCCTAAGGTCAGGTTTCAATTCAAGAAGATGAGTCTGAGATTCTTGGTCTGGCACTCTATCCACCATACCACCCAGCTACCCCTGCTTCCTTCATAAACTGTTGTAAAAACCACTGATTATGGAGTCAGAGGAATTTGATTCTAGTTCTGTCTCTGCCACTTACTTCAAAATTCTTGCATAATCCACTTCCCTGCTTTGGGTTTCTGTCTCCTCACCTTTAAAAAGGAGGGGATTAGACTATGGTCTTGAAGTCACTTCTAGCTATAAGTCTATGATCCTTATTACTGTTCTTGTAAAGGCAGCAAAGCCTGATAATAACTGGGATCCAAGAAACATATTGTTTATAGAGCAACACATTGATTTTTATATAATGCACAATAAAGATCAAAGTGTATTTGATCAGTGTACTCAGGATGATGGAAATCTGAATTTTATATAACTAGACTTCTATTACAGTTGTATTTTCATAACCTTAAATTCACAGATTGCAGAATGCCTCATTACACAATGATGTTTATGGGAGGCTTAGAAAATTACACCTGTCTATATCTTCTTGGTAAAGTAAAAGAGACAATGATATGCTGCACTTGTTCTTATTTCTGAGCATGACTACTTACTTAACTCAAAGTTATTCTGGACTTGAATACTGAAGAATTCCAGAATCACTATATTTTGTGATCAATTATCTTTTTCTGAGTTTTCTCAGTATGTTGTGCCCTCATAGAAATAAGAATAGTTCTTTTAAAAAATATTCTCCCCAAGATAATTCACAGAACATGACATTGAAAAGGCAGCATCTTTTTTTGTAAACCTTTCCATCTCTGCAGTCTCTGTGGACATTTCAAAAGAGGTAACTAATTAGGCCATTGGTAGTAGTATATTTTCAAATGGGCTCTGTTGCTGGTGGATTTCCATGATAAAGAAATCAAGAAAAGGTCTTTTCTCTGAGTAATTATCTGAGGTCAAGATCACTGTTATCCAAATATCTTGTCTAGACATCTTAACTTGTTTAATGTAATATAGGGAACACTTTACAAATCACAGATACACAAATTATAGTTTCTAATATTGATGACAGAAAAACTCCTTATCAATTTCAGACTTCTAACCTAGATATGTTCACAAACCTTTTCCTCCATCCTTTCACTGTCTTCCAAATGGTTATTTCCCTTGAATACAATTTTGTGGAGAGATGGAGCCAGAAAGAGAGGGGAGAAATAATCTTCCCCACACATTTTACCTGTCATATGTGAGATAGAGAGAGAAATAGAGGGAGAGATTGAGGCTATAGAATTCCTGCTATCTATATCTCCTCAAATGCCCCATTCCAAAGAAAAGAGAACACTAAGTGAAGGGAAGAGCATTCATGTTTTTACCAGGGGATCTCAGAGATTTTTATTTCTTCTTGTTCTATCGGCTTCTCAGTGTTTTGTAGTCATTACGTAATTTATTTCTCAAATGTTTTTCTTTTTTTTTTCTTTCCTTTCTTTCCCCTTTTCACTTTTTTTCTTCTTTTTGAGAATATCTGGCTCAGGCTGGAAATGTAGTGACCATTCACAACCAGATAAAATTATTAATTGTCATGGGACCTTTGACTTGATACACTTCTGATGCAGGCTGGTTTACTCCTCCTAAGGCATCCTGATATCTTCTCCAATGTGACTAGCATGAAGCTCCAAGATATACAGACATACAATACCAACACCTGGTCCTGTTGTGATTGTTTAAGAGTGACTGTCTTAGGAAATATTGTAAATGTCTTCTATTTAGTGGATATCTTCCATATGCTGGGCCCACAGACCTACCCTTCACACTTCTGAGGGGGAGGGTGCCTTATACTAATTACATCAACTTTATGGGTACTTCTACCCTGTGATCACAGAGTGCCTTCCCAGGAATTCAAAGATTTATGTGATCTTATCTCAATTAACTTCTAGCATGCCCAGGAGATAGGTTTGGGAAGAGTAGAGCCAATTAATTTGCCCAAGGTCACTTAAAATAGGGTTTTTAAAAACTCAATTGCATGGAACCCTAGGGTTACATGAAAGCTTACTAAGATTTCATGAACATATTTTACAAATGAAGTTGGACTCCAGGTGAATTTGTGAACTCTCTGCTTTTATATTCCCCTATTTTTTTCTGTACATCTTCATATGCGCACAAATGTACATGCCACACACATATCTATGATGATCATGCTATATAAATTCTTTTCCTCTATTTTTATGTTGCTTTCATTTTCAGCCTTTATCATCATTTGCTTCTAAATGCAAACAATAACTACACCATAAAGTTAACAATGTGAAAGTTGCTATCTATAGAGTAGTTTTTTCTTACATGTATGTTACTACAAACTGGATAAGGAAAAAAAATAAAAAGGAAAGTATCTATAACAGTAAAAGGAATTACAACAAAATAAATGAAGGAATCAGTGGTATTATATTTTGATGGCCTCACATTGAACTTTGTTTTATTACTATAATTAGTATTTATTTATTTTACCATATTGCATATTCATATACATGTATGTTCTACCCTAATAGACTCTAATCTACATGAAGGCATGTAACATATCTTGTTGCTCTCTGCATAGCATACATAACATTTGATGTCAGTCCCCCAAACCTGTAATACTCTCAATATTCACTTCTGCCTCTTGGAAATACTAACTCTTTTCTTGTTGGGAGTAGGAGGTTTGGAGGGGGAAGGCAGGGCAATTGAGGTTAAGTGACTTGTCCAAGGTCACACAGCTAGTAAGTTTGTCAAGTGCCTGAAGTCAGATTCGAACTCAGGTCCTCCTGTCTCCAGGACTGGTGCCCTATTCTCTGTGTCACCTAACTCCCCAATACTAAATCTTTTCAAGATTTAGCGCAGGTGCCACCTCCTACAGGAGACTTATTGATCTCCCCAGTTTCTTCTACTCAATGCACCACCATGTAATGATGCTCCTTAAAATGTACTTTGTAGCTACTTATCTGCATGCTTATTGCATCTCACTAACCCCATCCCCCATCTCAGTAGGATATAAATCCCTTCTAGGGAAAGACTGGTTAACTTTGGTCACTGTATTCCTTCTCACATAAAACAGTGCCTTGAACCTAGTAAGCACTTAATAAATGCTTGTTTAATTCAATTGGATTAAATCCTAATTATCTGTATAGCTCCCTCAACACCAAACACAAAGCTTTGTAGGCAATTAATAAATCATTGTTGAATAATTATTTCAGAATTTCACTAACTTGTTGACTATAACTCAGTATATATTTACATTTTACTTCATTAATCAACCAACAAGGGCTGGTTACTTTTTATATGCCAGGCACCATTCTAAGCACTATGAAATAAAACAAAAGTGAAAGTCTGCCCAAAGGAGCTAATATCCTAACTGGAGCGGCCACATCTATATATATCTGTGTGTATACATACATATAAATAAATATATACACGCCTATATGCTTATATGTATACATACACTTACATGCACAATTGGTATAAGTTAAATATGAGGCAGTTTGGGAAGACAATACAGTAGCAGCTAGAAGGGATCTGGAAAGGCTTCTTAAAGAAGGCTGAATCTTGAAGGGCACCAGGAATTCCAAGAGGCAGTCATGTGGAGGGAGCACATTCCAGACTAGGTGGAAATTAGTGCAAAGTTATGGGAGTGGATGATGGAGCATCCTACTTGTGTGAAAAATAGTGAGTGGGCTAGTATGGTTGGATCACAGGGGAAAGGAAAGAGCTTGATACATAAGAAGACTGGAAATGAAGGAAGAGTAGGTTGTGGATAGACTCAGAACTGTAGTAGTAATAAAATCTACTAGAAACTCTATGAGGAGGGATGGGCTAATTTTTCTACAAGATGCATGGGAGCTATTCTCCAGATTTGATAGTTCAAATGATATAGCTATTGGCACAACTTTACAGTTATCTAGAAAATTAAAATACTCATCTAACCATACACATTTCTGTATGGAGATGAAGGTGGACTATGACTGCCTGAAATAGGGCTATATCCTTATTTAATATACTTTTAATGCTATTGTTAAATTAATTTCTGAGAAAGGTTTTGCATTATTTATGAGTGTCCCATGTTCCAGTCTCAAACCTGAACCAGGAGATTGACTTAAGGCCCTAAATGAACGACAATTCGCAAAATCTAAAGATTGGAAGGAAGAAGACCATATCAAGTGGAATTCATTCACCAATGGGGTAAGACAGGGATAAAAAAGAATAGAGTGGGGGGCGGAGCCAAGATGGCAGAGTAGAAACAGCTCCTCCAAACCACTCTGCACCCAGATTCCCCCCAAACTATGTAAAAGGGGACTCTGAACAACTTCTGGAGCCCCAGCACCCACAGAACAACACAGAGAAGCTAACCTCCCGCTGAGGACAGCCCAGCAGCCCTGCAGGAAGGACCAGTGCAGCGCTCTAGGAGCTGGCAGTGCGCAGAGTGTGGGGAGCCAAGCCGAGCCTGGGGAGCCGAGCTGAGCCCAGGTCCGCGTGAGCCGAGGTTTTAGCCCCAGGGCGGCAGGGCCAGCAGCTGGCGGTAGGAACCCCAGAACACCAGCAGCTGTGGAGACTCCAGAATTATCAACATAGATATGCCTAGGACAAAGTAAGAGGTTAGTGTCCTATGGACTTTGGGACCAGTATTTGGGGAATGCGTCAGCTCCCTCCCCTGGGGGCTAGAAGCCCCTGAGGAGACACGCCATTTTGTAGTTTTCAGAGGCAGCTCCAGCTCCTGGCCTGTCAATTAATTGTAGGGAGATCCAGCGATCAGTCTTGGGGGGGTAATCGCTCTTGCTTTAACCTCCCTGGATCTGGATTGTGATCTAGGGTGGAAGTCGTGGGTGGGTTTACAGCTTGCCAGAAACGGAAGTTGCCCCCCACACGTTTGGGACGAAAATTCCTCTATCTGGCCTTAAAGCCATAGTGTGGCAACAAGCCCAAAAGTCAAGCAGTTAAGTGGCAACATGCCAAGGCAAAGGAAACAGAAAAATGCAACCATAGACTCCTATTTTGGGGGCATAGAGTGGGAAAAGGACTGTGAGGTCAGAAGTCCTGCTCCAAAAGCCCCAGGGGAAAACATGAGCAGGTTGCAGGCCATAGAGGACCTTAAGAAGGACTTTAAAAATCAAATACCAGAAGTGGAGAAAAAATTGGGAAGAGAAATGAGAAGGATGCAGGAAAAGTATGAAATGAGGGTCAATAGCCTGACTGAGGAAAACAACACCTTAAAAAATAGACTAACTCAAATGGCAAAGGAGGCCCAAAAGGGCAATGAGGAGAAGAATGCCCTAAAAATTCAAATTTGCCAGATGGAAAAAGAATCTGAAAAGCTCACTGAGGAGATTCATTCCTTCAGAGTTAAACTGGAGCAAATGGAAGCTAATGACTTCATGAGAAATCAAGATGCTGTTAAGCAGATCCAAACAAATGAAAGATTAGAAGGCAATGTGAAATATCTCATGGGAAAAACCACTGATCTGGAAAATAGATCCAGGAGAGACAATTTAAAAATTATTGGACTACCTGAAAGCCATGATCAAAGAAAGAACCTAGAAATCACCCTTCAAGAAATTCTCAAGGAAAATTGCCCTGATGTTTTAGATCCAGAGGGCAAAATAGAGGTTGAAAGAATCTACCGATCACCTCCTGAAAAAGATCCCAAAAAGAAAACTCCCAGGAATATGATAGCCAGGTTCCAGAATCCCCAGATCAAGGAGAAATACTACAAGCAGCCATCAAGAAACAATTTCAATATTGTGGAAACACAATCAGAATAGCCCAGGACCTGGCAGCTTCTACACTGAGGGATCAAAGGGCATGGGATATGATATTCCAGAGGCCAAAAGAACTGGGAATGAACCCAATGGTCACTTACCCAGAAAAACTGAGTATTTTGTTTCAGGGGAAAATATGGTCATTCAGTGGAATAGAGGACTTTCAAGCATTCTTGAGGAAAAAACCAGAATTGAATAGAAAATTTGACATACAGACACAAGAAGGAAGAGATGCCTGAGAAGGTAATCAGGGAAAAGAAATCAAAAGGAACTTATCAAAGTTGAACTATTTACATTCCTATATGGAAAAGCAATAACTGTGACTGATGATATCTTTCTCACTATGAAAATAATGGAAGAAAGGTGTGTGGTCATATGAATACATATGTGAATGTGTGTGTGTATGGTTACAGTTATATATGGATAGAGGGCATAGGTTGAATTTGTTGGGAAGGGAGAATACTCAAGGGATGAAATTATGAGGTGAGAGAGGAAAGTGGAAAGAGGAGATGGGGGGAGACAGGGTAGGGTAAACTATCCCATGTAGAAGAAGCAAGGGGTAGTGGTTGCAAGGGAGGGGGAGAATAGGAAGGCTAAAAAGGCAAAACCACATTCACATTGAATTTGGTTCAGGGAGAGAATGACATACATACTAAATGGGATATCTCAACCTGCAGCAGGATAGGGGGAAGGGGGATGAGAGGAGGGATGATGGATGGGAGGGCATCCTTGGGGGGATGGGAGGTTGGAAGTACCCACTATAGAAGAGGTACAGGATCATGTAGGGAATGGACCAGGTGGGGGGTGGGATGAGTGGGAGGGAATTATAAGCAGCCTTGTACAATATATCTACTATGATAATGTTTTGCATAGCTAGACATGTACAACATATACTGAATTACTTATCTCACAAGAGGGAATAGGTGACAAGGGAGGAAGGAAATGGATCTGAAATTCGAGGTCTTAACATTAAATGTTTCAAATATATATAAATACCACTATTAACACTCTTTTGCTTGTAATAGGGAGATAAGATGTGCAGGCATTTGGACACAAAGATTCATCCTCCACCAATGGAAAAGTCAAAGGGGGTATGGGAGAAGGTATGGGAGACAGCAGATTGGAGGAAGCGATATCATGTGGGACTGCTATTCTGGGAGGGTGGGTAGGGGAAGAACGGGGGATGATTGTAACTCAAAATCTGGCAGAAATGAATGATGTAAAACAGAAGTTAATAAAGCATTTGTTTAATAAAAAAAAAAAAAAGAATAGAGTGACTGGCAAAAGGGAGATGGCCTAGAAGGGAATTGGGGGGGAGGTCAAGGTAATGGTGGTCACAGTATGCAAAAAGAGTAAAGGGGGATCACTTTGAGAAGTGTTGTGTGATTTGACCAGATGAGACTCTGGGCAGCGGTTGAGAGCCCCGGCTTTGAAAACCCAGATGTTGTTGCTTCCCTGTCTGGTAACTGTGATTTGGTATTGATGTGTAATGGTTGGACAATTTGGAAGCCTGTTCGCTTGATCTGTTTGTTTCTCTGTCTTGTAGGCTTTGTCTCTATACTTTGAAGTTCAGGGTGCTGAACTTTTTCCCCCAAACTAGGTAAATGATATTTTTGATTGATTTAAGTAAGCTTGTTAACCACCCCCCCCCCCAAAAAAAAAAAAGAGTAGAGCCTGGTAAGGGCAGGGAGAGAGAGAAGAAGACATAGTCAATGGGCATGGTATTGTTTAGTTAGAATTTTGGAGTGGGAAGGTTTAAGGAGATAAGAATAAGGATTTAGGTGGCAAGGGATAGGGAATGGAGTTTGCATGAACAACTGTACGGATTCTGAATCAATGAGATGTATAGGGTGTGACCAAATGTGAAAATGTTCATCATTTATTGGAAAGTCCTATTCCTCTTGCTAAGAGAGGCTGGAGATCAGGCACAAGACATAAAGTACATGGTTAGAGAGGAGGGCATACTTCACTAACTCCCTTTCTCTCTGAAGGTGGAAAATGGAGCAGCAGTTTAAAGTCTTGCTCCCCATTGACTTTCCTCTTCCTCTTCCCTCAAAGGCTAGGCTGAATGGGATTTGGAAGACCTATGGTCAAAAGGAAGGTTGTTCCTCTCCCCAGTAGAGGTTTTCTACATTGAGGTTGGGAGAGAAAGCTGGCAGCAAGAGGTTCGAGTTGCCTTGTGCTGGCATGATGGAAGTCTGCTCCAGACACCATCCCTAGTTCATTGGTGAAGTGAAGTACTTAAGTGTCCTTTCTTTTCTTTTTTTTTTTTTTTGCTTTTTTTTTAAGGTTTGGAAGGGGGAAGGCAGTGCAATTGGGTTTGAGTGACTTGCCCAAAGTCATACGACTAGTAAGTGTGTCAAATGTCTGAGGTCAAATTTGAACTCAGGTCCTCCTGACTCCAGGGCCAGTGTTTTATTCACTGTACCACCTAGCTGCCCCTGAAGTGTCCTTTCTAGATAATATTTTCTTCTTGGCTCTCCCTCTCATTTCAAATGGAGAACTAAAGTCAATATTTTATGTTTCTCTTTCAAACTTTTTTTTAACACTTTCAAAAGTATCATTGTCTGATTTCTTTAAATAAATGATGAAATCAGTTTCAATTTTCTCTGTGAGGCTGGTAGATATTCTTAGTGGGAGTGGGATAGGGGTGGGGTAGGATCAGATCTGCCTGCTCTTTGCGTCACAGAATGGACTGACTAGAAAGTATTCTTTCCAGCTTTGTTGTTAGATGCTGCTTGGATTAGGTGATGAGTTGATGATACAGATTTTATTCTACTAATTACCTCGTAAATAGAGGTAGAGAAACTTAAAAATGGAGTTTCAGGCTTCTTGCTGCCCCTTCAACCAAGTGAACTAATATGTCACTGTAATTTTGATTCTAATTATGGGTATCAGGAATTAATTTTCTTCTTCTTCTCTGACTCTGGAGGAAGAAAGATTGGAAAGCAAAGAAGAGGATGGTGAGTTGGAAGAATGATTTTTGTTTGGGCAAATTTTGCCCCTGAGAATTTCATGTTGGTAGGAAAAGTGAGGAGCACCCAGGCAGCTGGCTGCCACAGCTATAGCCAGTAGTTATAATATCAGAAACCCTCTGATTGGCAGAGTCTATGGCAGAGCAGACTTCTTTCTCAAAACAATAGGTTTCTTTTTTCCTATAGGATTGTCCTTTCTTGGAGACTCAATTATTCCTTAAATTACTCAAATCCTAAGGTGTCCCCATAAGACCCCATTCTACTGCTATGGTGTTTTCCACTTTAATTTATGAACAATTGCCTTAATTTTAGTACAACTTTCCCCCAGTGCTTCTGAACTCAATCTCCTTCTCCTAGACTAAGGCTACATTGTCCTACCCCTTTTTCTGTTTCCAAAGTATGATCTTTCTTCATTAGAATTTAAGTTCCTAGAGAACAGGGATTGCTTTACTTGATTGCTATTGTATTCCCAGTACTTTTTACTGTGCCTCACACATTTTAAGCACTTACTTAATAAATGCTTGCTCTATCTAATTCTTACCCGCTGTCTCTGTCTCTGTCTCTGTATCTATCTTTCTGTCTCTCTCTCTGTCTCTCTGAAAGATTCTGGATCAGTGATAGAGATGATTGACTGCATTTACACAGAAATAAAGTAAAAAACCACACCTAAGCCAGGCAGAAGAGATTTGTGCTACCTAAATGGCAAGCCTGTTGTGATAAGTGGTAGTTAGTTTTCACATGGAGCCAAGAACTAGGCTGGGATTGGATAAACATAATTTTCCCAAGTTGGGGGTGAGAAAGAATGGCCTCTAGTATCACCTCATCTTAAGCAAAATGATGTCATAGGTAACATTCCTCTCTTCTGTGTTCCACTCTTGTCTTTTTCATGACTATGCTAATACTGAATTTCCACTTAACTGCCTGGTGCTTCAAGATCTCCCCTTTTTACTTTCCAGCATTCGCCCTTACACTGCCAAAATGAATCAGAAAGCTATATGCAGCAAAATGGTAAGTATTGCTTCTTTTTATAAAGTAGGATTTCTGACCCCCACAGTGAAAGGAACTTCCCCTATTTTGCCCTGTTAATAATGAAATAAAAATGAACTCCAATAGAGGTTAGTATTAGCAGAGATTTCAGCTAACATTGACTATAAACATTTATTTGGACATTTTGCTGTGACTTGTATTCCTGTTAACTTTCCTAGTTATTCATTAATCTCTCAGAAAAATAAGACAGAATCTTCCTATAGAATTATTCAAAGGAACACTCAGAGAACCTGATATTGGCCATTCACTGGCTTAGAATCATAGACCAGAAACTCAAATACTATTAAACTGTATCATATGAAAAAAAGAATGCAGATGGGAGTAACTGCATTGGAAAATGATGACACAATCTCTCATCATCATGAGAATCTCATTTTATTAAAAAAATTATAAATACATTTAAAAATAATTTATATGTTTTTAAAAAATAATTTATAGATCAATATCTAGGAGAATTTGAGTTACTCAGTGAATAGAGTATTGGGTCTGAAGTCAGGAAGCCCTAAATTGAAATCTGGCCACAGATACTTACTAGCTGTGTGACCCTGACAAGTCACAGAATCCTATTTGCCTTAGTTCCTCATCTGCAAAATGAGCTATAGATGGAAATGGTAAACCACTATACTATATTTGTCAAGAAAATCCCAACTGGGGTCATGAAGAGTCAGACACAAATGAAAAATAATGGAACAACAATAATATAAATACCTAACAGAGAGGGATTGTTAGTCCTGGAGGCATGGGAAGAGGGAATATATATTTGGGAAGCATCTGCTATATGCCAGGCACTATATTAGCATAGCACAGTGCTTTAGAAAAAGTTCTTGTTTTGATCCTTACAACAGCTCTGTGAGGGAGATGGCATAATGATCCTCATTTTACAGTTGAGGATACTAAGGCAGACAGATTGTCTAGGGTCATTTAGTTTAGTAACAGGCTAATTTGGACTTAAATCTCCCTGCCTCCAGGTCTAGCACTCTATCTGTTGTTCCACTTTGCAAACTAGTCCCAACTCAGACAAATACTAGTTGGGTGAACCTAGGCAAATCATCTCAGTTCTAATAGCCTCAGGCAACTTTCTAAGACTATTAGTTGGAAAAATAGTAATTATCTGCATTGGTAGAGGCAGTTCCTTATTCAGAAGTTCCCCGTACCAGTGCAATCATAGGCCTGGTCAACACCCCAAAAATCTTACCTAGACATTAATCAAATGCCATGGAGCTGAAAATCTAAGAATCAATGTATTTCAAACCAGATCTAAGCAAAATCTACACACACACACACACACACACACACACACACACACACACACACACACTCATTTCCTGCTCATACAGCATCACACAATTTCATAGTTGGAAGGAACCCCAGAGACCATCTATCCCAACCTATATCCATGAAAGAATTCCTTCTACAGCATTGCTGACACAAGATCATCCAACCAGTGCTCAGAGACCTTCAAAGAGGGGGAATCTGTTATCTGTGAAAGCAGACCATTCCTCTTTAGGAAACCTCTAATAGGGATGGCTAGGTGGTGCAGTGAGTAGAGCACTGGCCCTGGAGTCAGAAGGACCTGAGTTAGGATCTGGCCTAAGACACTTAACACACACACAAACAAAAACCTAGCCATGTAACCTTGGGCAAGTTACTTAACCCCAATTGCCCTCCCCCCAAAAAAATAAATAAATAAATAAATAAATAAATAAGAGGAAACTTCTAATAGTTAAGTAGGCTTTCCTTGTTTTAAATTTGCACTCACTGGAGCTTTCCTCTATTGGTCTTATTTTTCATTCAAGGTTCATTTTATTTAGCTCCATCCTTATGTCACAGAAGGGTTCTGAAAGCATTTTTGTTTATGAAACTTGGCTTCTTGTTATCACATACTAATTTTTCTTCCTATTACTTGAACATATTTATGCTGTTTTACTCTTTCAGGTACAGAAGATGAGTTTATTTCTAACAGAACCCCTTTCCACATTATATGTATAGTATATTCATTACATTGACCCAACTCTGAGTTTCAGGTGCCCAACTAGTCCTCCAGAAATACAGAAAAAAAAACAAAACAAAATTAAAAAGGCCTTCCAAACTCGTCCTTTAAAGTCATTACTAAAGAACTTTCAGATGGGTTATAACATTCTTTATCTTGTATTTTTGTTTTATTTCCACTGTATTTTTTTAAAGCAGATGTAAAAAATGAAATTTTCCCTTGTAGCATTATAGGTCATTAAATATTCCGGTGAGCCAAATCTACACTTTTCCATGTAACAACCATCCTATTAGAGACATGAAAATATGACAAAGAGTTTTAATATCTAGATTCTGTATTCTAAATGTTATGAATGTCCTACAGGAATTACAGATGACTTTACAGAAGGGCAAGTCAACCTTACCAGACAGAGCAGCTCTCTGTTCTAATTTATAGTGGAACAATTTATACAAGAATTGTTATAATTTCATTCATATGTAAATGATCCAGGCATCAGTGATTTACAATGTCTAATAATTATCCTTTTAAAATTTATTAAATTATGGAAAGAAATAATAGTGAAATCAGATTTGACTTTGAAAATGAAGTTCTAGGATTGTTAGCTAAATATAAATTGTAACACTAGTAACACAGTACAGAAAAAGAGATATAATGGATGGATATATATCACTAAAAGAAGAGATATCTTCCATATATTTGGTCATTTCAGGAGAGAGATATAAGATACAGGATTGTTCTTGGAGATATAATCTTTTAAGGAAAGAAATCAGTTTTCTTGTTATCTTGGTCCTAGACTTCCAGGTGAGCAAAGATTGATAGTTTTCTTTCTCTATTCATTTAAAGAAATACCGTGCCAATCTACTGGCCAAGCAAGAACAAAATGCAAGAGTAGAGAATTGTCACTGCTGTCCTTTTTAGTGCTAAATGTAGTTAATATTAGTATCATTTATTAATGACACCTATGAAAACATTTTTCTTTCTGTTAATGGAATGTGCACATAACTTTTCAAAGCAGATCATTTTGGGGAATTTCTCAATTTAAATTATGTTGAATAATGGTTTCATCCCAAAGTCAAAAAAGGAAGCACTAATGTTGCTCAGACAGTGGTTGTGCCTGTAGTTTGAATTACTCAATCAAGTACATTGAGTAAATTATTGCTCTTCTATGATTTGGGGAAAGGGGAAACAACAGGCTTACTACCTCTCTCTTCTCCTGAATTCAACAGTTAATATTTTTTTTTAAGTTAGTGAACAAAGGCTATTTTCATAAGTCACAGATAGAATCTATACAAGTTAGATTCAACTTCAGAAAAATCATTTAAATTTAAATTTAATATAAAGATAGCATACAACCAGAAGAAATGTGTAGTGGGTATAGGAGGCTGGTTGCACATATAGCAAGAATGAGAGATACAAATGGAGAACTCTCACACTCCATGTCAAGAGTTTTAGAGGAAGACTCCCAAGTATCTTGGTTAAATTACCTGTAGAGGATCTAAAGGAAGCTATGTGGGTAGCCATAGTGGAAAGGAATGCCCATCCTATGATCACCAGCTTCATTGAAGTAAAATAATACATCTTAATACTATTTATATTTTTGTAGTATTCTATTTTTTGTAGTTTAAACTGGAGTGGTTAATAGCACCTACTCTAATATAGTCCCTTGTCAACTCTAACCAATATCTTTTTTTTTTTCTAATTAAACAAATGCTTTATTAACTTCTGGTTTACATCATTAATTTCCACCAGATTATGAGTTACATTTTTCCCCCATTTTTTCCCTACCCACCACCCCAGAATAGCAGTCCCACTAGATATCCCCTCATCCAATCTGCTCTCTCCCATACTTCTCCCATACCCCCTTCGACTTTGCCATTAGTCTAACCAATATCTTAATAAACTATACCTTACTTCAAATTAATATGTCCTAAGCAATTGCTTGAAATGTGTGTAAATTAAGTAATACAGAGTAAATATAAAGAGGATTTGAAGCCAGGTTTTTCTAATTTTAAGTCCAGTTCCTCATTGTATCGGGTTATCATCTGTCCTTTAATTAATAATTTTATGTGTGCTTCTCGAAACTGACTTTGTAGTCAAGGAAATCAGGTGTCAAATCATATCTCTGTTTGGAAATAGAAGCATGAGTAAGCAAGTCACTTAACTCTCAGTGTACCCAAGCAACTAAAACTATCTAATACAGATGATCTGATTGGTACTATACAGAAAGTTACCATACCAGGAGTTTCTTAAAGTGAAGAAATCATGGATATAGGCTTTCCTATTTCAATTCTTCCCCAACTCCCTACCCTAATGAAAGGGGGAGAATGAAATAAAGAGGATAGCAGCAAAAGAAAGGACTCCATCTTTCACTATTCCATAGGATAAAAGAGCTTTACTGATTGGTAGGAAAGCACATGATTTATTTCTCCAAGAAGGCAATGTTTGAGCCGTAGGTCATATCTTTAGGCTAGAGAAGTTTAAAGGCAGACTGAGAAATACCTCTGTAGAGGAGGGACACAAGAAGAAATGGGAGTGCATTGAAGGAATAGAGTAGGTTGCAGGAAGGAGCAGAAGTGATCATAGAGAAAAAAACAATAAGAGAATTGTAGGATAAAGAATGCTCCCCAAAGAATGTGTGGTGGCACTCATACAAAATATTGATAGAAAAACATAGTATTAACAAAACTATGATCTGTGCTAAACATATGGTCTTACTCAATTCAGCAGACATGTTTGACCAGATATTTGTGATAATGAACCAGATCGTGATGGCATCATACTATGCATGTATAAAACATGAACCTTGTATTGACTTTCTATCATAATTTAATTTTTAATCTTTAACCTACTAATGCCTATAATGTTTTGTTCTAGTAATTTTAAAAATCAAAACACTATCATTATAGATGATAACTTAGATTTTTATAGCTGATAAAATATCTAGGCATTTGAAAGCAATTTTATAGATGTCCATGACTTTCAAATTCCCTTCAACCTCTCGACCACAAATTTCCCAGTACACTGATTTTCAATATATGATGTATGGCACTCCTTTTTTGCTTTAGCTTTTCACTAATTAACAGTGAGAATCTTATTATCATGAGGCTGTTTTATCCTGTCTTTCTTTTGTTCATTATGACTTATTTCCTACTGTGTTTGTACCCAGAGGCAAAGGAGCTAAAAATCCTTTCACTTCAAAATTATGAAACTACTTTACCCTCCTTTGCCCCAGGAGACATGAAAGAAAAACTTCAAAAAGTTTTTTTTTTTTTTAACTTCATGGTGTCCTGCAGATGATGAATGAGGAGGGCAAGACTGATGACAGATTCAACAGTGTAAGATGTGGAGGAAATCTACTTTTAAAAAAGTCATTCCTTATTATAGGAGGAGCTGTTATACTCTAAAATTTTCCTCCTGAAAGGCAAAAATAAGGAAATATTAAAAGAAAAAAGTTAATGCTTTCTTTTTAAAAATATTATTAATGCCAAGCCTCTCATAAACTGGCTTTATTCTGCTATCCAACATAATGGTTTCTGTCTGTATATGTTAATAAGTAACATATAATTTTCCAGATGAGTTGCCATGTTCAGACTCCAGAACAATTATTCAAGTACCCAGACATAAAGTATAAGTTCTTTTGAAGGGAAACACATTAATATGGAAACCAAAAAAAGGACCAATATAAACTCAAATAATATAATCTATTAGGAAGATTACCCATTTTCCTTTGTGAAAAAAATATAATATCCCTCAGCTGCCTAAAAGTTACAATCTTTGGAGGAGGGTATTGGGGAAATGTGAGAAAAGATCTAAACTTTGCCTTTATCACCTTCACTGCAGTCATCCCACAAAGGAAAAAAAAAACCAGGAGAAATTGGATTGGACAGAGTGAGAATGGTGAGGTGTTGAAAGGTGGTTTCTGAGTCTTCTGTTACTTAAAGGTAATATTTGAAAGCATGTAAGATTCCCCTTTGTAAAGATTGTATGGAAAGACGAGGAAATTTTAAAATTTGAGATTTAAAAAAAGGTAAGAAAACAGGATGTTGAGGAACACTATGAAGTGAAGAATTCTCTCAACAGGTGATTGATGAGGAGGAGGAGGAGGAGGAGGATGGTGAATTTTGATTGTAAGAGAAATTTTCTGGGAAGGAAAAGTTGACAATTCAATAGAAATAAGTAAAATCATAGAAATAGAACCTGAAGTTTGAAAGGAATTTAAGAAGTCATTCAATCTATCTAGTACATGAAGTAGTAATTTCCTTTGCATCATCTTCCAAAAGAAATAGATTGCTTGTCTAAAACTTTAAGAAATTCAGACTTCACTATAATAGCTGGTATTTATATCATGCTTTAAGGTTTGCAAAATATCATCCCATTGTATCCTCACAACAATTCTGAGAGATAGGTGCTGATATTATCCCCACTTTACAGGTGAGAAGACTAAGCCAGAGAGATTATGTGACTTTGCACAGTCTCTCATAGCTAATGAGTATCTCAGGTGGTATCACTGGTACTGAGGTCTTCCTGGTTCCAGTTCCAGGACTCTATTCACTGAACCATGTAGCTACCTTATAAGGCATTTTCCATTTTTAATTATGTCAAATTTGTAGGATAGTTTTTTCTTATGTTAAGGTAAAATCTGCCTCTTGTACTATTTGTTTATTGGGCCTAACTTTATCTTCTAGGATCAAAATGAACAAGTCTAATATTTCTTCCAGACATTCCACCAAATATTTTAAGTCAGTCATTAAGTCTTCCTCATTTATTTCCTTCTCCATGCTAAACATTTACAGTATTTCCAGTGGTTTTGAGGTCCCTCTATGTTGTGATTATTCACCTACCCCAATTAGGAATCAGCAACTTGTCAATATTTTTCCTACCCAGAACTGAAGACAGTCCCCTTGATGTGTGGTAGTACACAGTGCTGCCTTCCACCTTACTTGTTCTTAGACTTTGTACCTCCATGAATGAAGCTTAAAAACCTCATTAGCCTTTTTTTTTTTTAAAGCAATTGGGGTTAAATAACTTGCTCAAGGTTACACGGCTAGTCATTATTTATGTGTGGGTGCTCATTTTCTGAGGCCGGATTTGATCTCGGGTCATCCCAACTCCGAGGCCAGCGCTCTTACTCACTGCACCACCTAGCCACCCCTATCATTAGCCTTTTTTAGCTGCTTTGTGGACTCTTCATCAGTGTTCAGTTCTCCTAAAATCATTTATTTAGAAAATCTAGCAAGCACTTTCTTCATAACATCTTCTTTGTTCCACATCTTGCTTTCTGGAATCAAGCAAGGTAAATCTAATTCTTTGTTCCTGCATATAATAATATTTCAAATAAAGGAAAACAAAACTATCTTACCTTTCAGTAAGGCTTAATTTCTCTAATTCAGTCAACTAATCCTTGTATGGGATGATTTGTGTTCCTTTATTAAAAGAGTATGTTCCTAACTTCTTTTTCATATCATTCAACCAGAAAATAACCTTCCTAAAATGTGGTATCAACATATGAGCAAAATATTTTAGAAAAAATTCATAACCACTATTCCATCTACCTCATGGGGTCCACTGAGCTTCACCTGTAAGTGGTATGTTGCTGAGAAGAAATCAGCATGGTCAAAAAGCAGAGAAATGGATTAAATGAAGAGGAAATATTATACCAATTCACTAGTACTAACAAAGAAATAGAGGAGAAAGAGAAAAGTTAAAGCATGATGTATACACAAAGTAGTCAGAACTTTGTGGGAAATTAAAAGAGCAAAAGAAAGAGGACATGAGTAGTGAGTCTTGTAAAACTCCACTTGTCATCAGATTTAGCTCATAAAATCTTACCCATTGTCAATAGTTTCAGATCAAGCTCTAATGCTTCTGTGAAGTTTGCTCTGATTTTTTGTCTAGCTATAAATAAATATTATCTTCTTGTGATTCTTCTAGCACAATTCTTATCACCTATGCTGTGTAAGTATCATATTAAATGTAGTATCATGAAAATTTGTATAAATGTCATATTTTCCTCCTTTCCCCTTCCATTAATTTCATTCATTCAGAAAACATTTATTAACCACATTAATTGTTGTAATGGAAATGCAAATTTAAAGATCTTCCCTGCCCCTAGCTTAAGAGCACCTGGAACCTGTGGTGGGAGGCTTGTTTTTCAGGAAAGCCCATACCTTGATACTTTGTGATTGGGCAGTGGGTCCAGAAGGTTGTTACATTCTCTGAGCCAGGAGAAGGCTATATAAACTCTGATGAGAGGCTTTGCTTTGGGGCTCACTTTGAGAAGTGTTGTGTGATTTGACCAGATGAGAGACTCTGGGAAGCCATTGTTGAGAGCCCCCCAGCTTTGAAAACCCAGATGTTGATGCTTCCCTCTCTGGTAACTGCGATTTGGTATTGATATAATGGTTGGACAGTTTGGAAGCCTGTCTGTTTGATCTGTAAATTCTGTAACTCTGAAGTCTGTAACTCTGACCTTTTCCCCCTGAACTAGGTAATATATGTTTGTTTGATTAAAGTAAGCTTGTTAACCCAATTTGAGTTGCTTTCCTTTAGAAAAGCAGATCTAAGAACCTGTGTTGGCAGTCACCCTGGGGATATTGGGGTGCTTGCTGCTACAATTGTACAAGGCATTATGTTAAGTCCTGAGGATACAAAAAGGCAAAAGATAGTTCTGGCCCTCAAGGAGCTTAAAAATTAACCTTGAAAACAAGGGCAGTGACCAATTCATCTTTGTATCTCCCTGCTCTCTACTACATAATAGGTGCTTTTTTTGTTAAAGAATGGAAAGCTACTAGTAGTATGCATTATCATTGCTACTTGTTATTTGAAAAAGAAATGGAAATTGATGAAAAGAGGTTATGGGAAATGTTTGAATAATTGGGGAAATATGGAGGAAAGTTTTGAGATAAATAATTATTATTAACCTATGATTTGGACAGATACCGCCTTGTCTCCCCCTATTTCTAAAGTCATGATTTAAAAAGTTCTGTCTCTTGAAGGACATTGTTGATAATGAGATTGGACTAATTTTCTTTGTTAAGAATAAGATTGTTATCTTATTCAGACCCAACCCAGGTGGGGAAGCCATTGTACTCTACTCAGTTTTGGGTAGGGATAATTTATTTGAACAGATTACCTAAGGCTAGGGCTAACTTAGAACTAAATGACATAATCAAAGTTTATTTGAATAGGCTTAGCCTCTCCTTGTAGTGTTCATTCTCTCATTAATTGTTAACCAATCAGAATTGATTGCCAAACTGGGGAAAACATCTCTTCTAATGGGTGTATAAGCCAGAATGATTGTTGTTGGTCTAAGAAAGAGATGGCTAAATGTCCATTCTTTTTATTAAACTGCTGGCAATAATAATAAAATCATTAAATTATGAGAAATTATGTCTCTCAAACTTTTGAATTGTCACATTTTGAAGACAAGGAGAAAGGTGAGAGAAGGAAAAGATGAGAAGGCAAAAGAAATTGCAGAGTAATTCATTTTCTTTCCATACAGAAGAAAACAGAAGAGGATCGAAGGAAGCAAGAATATTTGCAAACTAATGTAGCATCTGCAAGGGCAGGACAATAGGAAATATTCCTTTAAGGGAAGATTTACCATCAGAATTTGCTTTGCAAAGGATGAAAGTAGTAGTTCAAATGATGGGGTACTGGAACTAATTATGAATTCAATTGGGATAACCTTAAGTGACATATTTATAGTAATTCAAGTCCTGGGTAGTATGGAACTCAATATAAGATTCTTAGTGAAGAAATTAGTTATTTTGGATGCTATTAGGAAAAAAGGTCAAGCAAGAAATGCTAAAAAATTTTGGGGGGATTACTTGATAGACCAAGGTCAGGAATGAAACAGAGGAGGAAATTAGGTATAAAAATATGTTATGATATATTCACCAATCCTCTAAAAGTTAAATATACATTTGTTGATTGAGCTGAAGACTGTAAATTTGAAATAGAATTGGGCATAAAAATGGAGATCACTTGTCAAGTACTTTTAAGTTGGGAAGAGAAATGAGTTACAACTAGTATAAATTTTACTCATTAGATATTGGGGGGGGTTGGGGATAACAAGAATTTGGCAATACTCTTTTTAAAAAAGATGTATTTACACATATATGTGTGTGTTCATGTGTGTATATATATATACATATGCATTTTTTTTTAAGCAATTGGGGTTAAGTAACTTGCTCAAGGTTACATGGCTAGTCATTATTTATGTGTGGGTGCTCATTTTTCTGAGGCCGGATTTGATCTCGGGTGATCCCAACTCCGAGGCCGGCGCTCTTACTCACTGTGCCACCTAGCCGCCCCTTTTAGGGCAATTGGGGTTAAGTAACTTGCCCAAGGTCACACAGCTAGGTTTTTGTTTGTGTGGGTTAAGTGTCTGAGATCTGATCCCAACTCAGGTCCTTCTGACTCCAGGGCCGACACTCTACTCACTGCGCCACCTAGCCGCCCCTACATATGCATATTTTCAGTGAAAAGGGACATATTATCAAAGACATATAATAATAAAAGGAAGTAGACACAGACTGACCTTCAAGAATTGTCAATGGAAAGGGAAGAGGAGCAGTGGAATTGGTAACTTCAGTCCAAATATATAAAAGTAAGCCTAATGGGTTATAAAAGAAGAAAGTAGCAAGAGAGTCCTTTAGGAAAGATGGAGCAAATACAAGAAAATAAAGAGGAATTTTAGGTTATGGTAGAAAAGCAGGGAATAAGATTGCTCTATTTGGCCTCATGGTTCAGGTTAGAAAAAAGACCTAAGTTTGAGCATTTGCAGAAAATTGGTACTTGGGAAGCTAGTACAATCATGAACTTTATTACTACATGCCACAAGAAGGCAAAAATAAAAAATAAAAACATACACACAGACACTATATCACAACACAGAGAGAAATTTGATCATATAGAGTCAGGGTCACTCAAGTGAGAGAGGTGTAAAATGGAAAAGGTCTCAGTGGGATACAGGCTCACAGTGAGGTCTAAGCAGAGAATTGTTATGCTTTAAAGATGAGCTGGGTTGAGAACAGACAATTGATGCAGTACATGGAGGGGATATTTCTAATCAGACCCAGATGTTGTAGAGAAACTTCTCATATCACTTAAACATAACATATTTAGTAAAGAAGTTTCCTAATTGGGACCAGAAATTAGGTGAAGGCCCTAATCTCTAATTGGGGATTCAAGAGACAGGGATTGGCCCACAGCCTCTGCACTCATTCTAGAGGCTTATCCAGTCAGGAGCCACCATCATTTATGTTATTTGACATAGGGTCAGAATATCTCAGAAGAGTGGGGCAGTCTAGGCTTTCTCTCATAGCTTATATGTTTATAGTCATTAGAACCACTTAGCCTAAGTGACTTGCTATTAGACACTATCACATACACATAGATTTTAGAAATCATAATTATCACAAAGATAAGTAATTATTAATTAGGATATATAGCATAAAGACTATGCTTTTCAGCAGAGGAAAAGAGACAGTGTTTGTTTACTTCAAAGGAGTGATCTGTGTATAATTTTCCACAAAGGAGAAAAGGAAATGAAATATGGAGCAGACCTTTCAGAGAAAATGACAGAAATCCCCAAAACAATTAGAATAAAGGGTCAATAATAGATGTGTCACTAGTTGGAGAGGAAGAGATGAAGGATAGGGGAAGAAATGCAGAGTATTAGTCACGAATAGAATAAGGAGTCAAATTAGAAAAAAGAATAAGGAATTCAAAGAATTATTGTTGTTGTTTAGTCATTGTAGCAGCAAGCATCCCAATATCCCCAGGGTAGCTGCCAATACAGGTTCTTAGATCTGCTTTTCAAAAGGAAAGCAACTCAAAATGGGTTAACAAGCTTACTTTAATCAAACACACATTACCTAGTTCAGGGGAAAAAGGTCAGCACCCTGAACTTCAGAGTTACAGAACTTACAGATCAAACAGACAGGCTTCCAAACTGTCCAATCATTATCAATATCAAAATCACAGTTATCAGAGAGGGAAGCATCAACATCTGGGTTTTCAAAGCCGGGGGGGCTCTCAACAACGGCTTCCCAGAGTCTCATCTGGTCAAATCACACAACACTTCTCAAAGTGAGCCCCAAAGCAAAGCCTCAAATCAAGGATTATATAGTCTTCTCCTGGGTCAGAGAATGTAAGCACCCTCTTGACCCACTGCCCAATCACACAGCATCAAGGTGTGGTCATTCCTGAAAAACAAGCCTCCCACCACAGGCTCCAGGTGCACTTAAGCTAGGGGCAGGGAAGATCTTTAAATTTGCATTTCCATTACATTCGGCCCCAAGATCTTTCATGCCCACAGCATACATAATTTACATTTGAATTAGCACTAAAACATCTTTTCCAGGTACATAATAAAATCACAATATAATCTCAAAATACAATAGTCCAAGTCTTCCACTCATGGGGCAAATGTTAACTCAGTCACTTATCAGTAAAATCAAAAAATATTCACTCTTAAGTTAACTCAATCAGTTACATCAGTTTTCAAAGTACAAGTCTTCCACTCATGGGGCAAAGTCTTGATTAGCTCAATTAGTCTCTTATCTGTAACAATATCTCAAAGTACAATTAGTCACTTATTCAGTAAAGTCTTACTAAGTATGCCCATAGCATAGACAATTTACATTTCAATTAGCACTAACCATGTCTTAAGTCATATTTTCAAGGTACATCTAAAGTTACCGAAGTGGCCACTGGGTCTTAAAGTACATTGAATTATCACATTATTTCAAAACAAGAGTCCAAATAAAGTTCTCTTGGGAGGAGGGGGGTGTCCTTCCCATAACCCTGCTCCAGCCCCTGCTTCCAAGTCCAGAGAGGGAGCTGGGCAACAAAACCAAAGGTGGGGTCCTTGGGGGTCCATGGCACTTCACCCCACCCACCATAGTCACAAGACCATCCCCCCTGGGTTCCAAACCGTGGGATGCAGCAAGGAAACACATTCAGTGCCCCTGCTTTGCCTCACAGTCCTTATCTTGTCCTGTGGCTGAACTCCAAACTCCTGGGTTCCTTCTCCTCCAGCAGAAGGCAGCAGCTCCAGGCTTCTCCACAGGTCTCCAAGCAGGCAGCTCACCATTCCTGCTCTAAGCTCAGTAAAGTCAGCATGCAGGCCATTCTCTCCTGCTCCATGGCTCCAAAGAATCACAGCTACCACAACTGGGAAACAAACAATTATCCCCGCCCCCATACTTTCCTTTTACTAAGCAGATCCCATCCTCGTCTCCATTTTGTATCAGCAAGCACCCTAGCATCTCCAGAGTGGCTGCCAACACAGGTTCTTAGATTTGCTTTTCAAAAGGAAAGCAACACAAAATGGGTTAACAAGCTCACTTTAATCAAACAAACATACATTACCTAGTTCAGGGGAAAAAGGTCAGCACCCCAAACTTCAGAGTTACAGAACTTACAGATCAAACAGACAGGTTTCCAAACTGTCCAACCATTATATCAATACCAAATCACAGTTACCAGAGAGGGAAGCATCAACATCTGGGTTTTCAAAGCCGGGGGGGCTCTCAACAACGGCTTCCCAGAGTCTCATCTGGTCAAATCACACAACACTTCTCAAAGGGAGCCCCAAAGCAAAGCCTCTCATCAGAGTTTATATAGCCTTCTCCTGGCTCAGAGATTGTAACAACCTCCTTGACCCACTGCCCAATCACAAAGTATCAAGGTGTGAGCTTTCCTGAAAAACAAGCCTCCCACCACAAGCTCCAGATGCACTTAAGCTAGGGGCAGGGAAGATCTTTAAATCTGCATTTCCATTACAGTCATGTCTGACTCTTTGTGACCCCATTTGGGGTTTTCTTGGCAAAGACACTGGAGTGGTTTTCCATTTCCTTCTTCAGCTCATTTTAGAGATGAAAAACTGAGGCAAACAATTTAAGTCTTTTAACTGTTAGTTAAGTGTCTGAAGCAGGATTTGAATTTAGGAAGGTGAGTCTTCCTGACTCCAGGTCCTGAGCTCTTATCCACTACACTCCTTATTAAAAGAATAGGGAAGATTAAAATAAAATTACACAGATAGGTTAAAAGCTGACTTGCAGGAGAAACAAAATATAAATATCTTAAGAAAAATAAAACAAGATATAGAAACTACGATGCTCTGGAAAAAGAAAATCTAAATGTTGTTCTAAAATGCAAAACAGAGCTAAATATGAAATTCATTCACAATATGGAAAGAAATTCACTTTGGAAGCTTAACACTGAACAATAGGGGATGGTAGTACCACAGTTTGGGATTTTGCTCAATTCACATGATGTGAATATTCAAAAATATATAATTGATTTTGAATAACAATAGCTGGCATTTATATAACTTTTTAAGGTTTACAAAGTGCCTCATGATTATTATCTCACATTATCCTCATAACAACCCTGTAATGTAGGTGCTATTTTTACCTCCATCACACAAGAGAGAAAACTCAGGCTGGGGAAGATAAAGTGATTTGTTTAGGGTCATCTAGAATAAGTGTTTGAATGCGGATTTGAATTCAGGTCTCCTTGATTCCAGATCTAGTATTCCATCCCCTTCCCCACAAAGCTGATATGTGAATATGAATTTGAAATGAAGAGGTGACAACTTTTCACATGTGGATATACCTATTGTACCTTAAAGAAATGTGTATACCTTTTCTGTGGAGGAAAAAAAAAAGCATTTACCTATGACTGAGTGGAAAAAAAAATATCGAACTGAAAATAACCCAAAAATAACCTTTGAGAAGAAAAATATAAAATTTGTAACAATGCAGGATGCTCACTTTGAGACATGTAGTAACTGTCCTACTTTTAAAATTTCAGTAAGAATATATTCACAAAAGGTGATGTAACTGGGCCAGAAAACCCGATAAAATTTATGTAATTTTTTTTTGGTATTTTAAACATTCTAGATCTTGTTGGTAAGAATTAGCAATAGAAGATTATTGTCTAATTAGAATAACAGGATGATAAATTCTCTACTAATGCACATTGTAACCCCTCTAGGCCTTGAAAAGACATGGTTAATAATTGCTGTGACCCTCAAAATGTATCACTGGGTGCCCAAATCTCTAATGATGAAAATCTCCAACAATAGCTTTACTGGGCCTCTGACAAAAGACATACAACCCATTGCCTATGAAAATTGATGAGATGAGCCAGAACTTTTTAACTCTGTTTCTAATAGCTTTTAAGAAGTCAAAACACTTTCATGACACAAATAGCATTTTTGTAGAGGACAGAAAAAAATTGAGGTCATGAAAGAGAGATGCTTAATTTTCTTTCTATTAAATGGTAAGAGAATTTTTCATATTTTAGGAAATTCTGTAGACACATGCAGAAATACATAAAATTTAAGTAAATTTCTGTTAGAGCCACCTCTATCCATTCCCCCCTCCCAAAAAAATTCTTGAGGAAGCATCAAAAGGAAGAAATCACTCCTTTCCTTCTAAATAGTCATAGAATGGCACAAGAAAGAATATCCTCAAGGGAAGAAATAAAACCAAAGGCTTTAAAGAACAGAATAGATATTCCTAGCTGCTTTTTAAAGCCCTTTACAGATTTTTCTTTTCTAAAGAATGGGGGAAAAATGAAAGTGCAAATGAGAGATATGTGTATGGGAAGAGCCAAAGTGATAAGAGGATAAAGGGGTCCAGTGAGAATAAAGAACAGAATATTCAAGGAGAAGAGAATGGAATGGAATGCAAAAGCATTTATTAAGCCCTTATTATAGCGCAAGAATTGTACTAAGTAAGCACTGAGGATACAAGCACATAAGGGCTAGAAGCAGTTTCTGCTCTCTAAGAGCTTACATTCTCACTGGTGGAGAAGACATGTAGAGTTCAATTTAGCTACAAGGTTGACCAGTAAGAACCAGTAGTTCTTAGTCTGCAATAGTGAGGCATAATGTCTTGGCAGAAGGAAAAAACACCAGTCCTGTATCTAACCAGGAGAATTGTAATTAGATATTCTCTGCTAATTGAAATAGAGTGAGTGTGGGGCGGCTAGGTGGCACAGTGAGTAGAGCGTGGGCCCTGGAGTCAGAAGGACCTGAGTTCTGATCTGGCCTCAGACACTTAATGCACATACAAACAAAAGCCTAGCCCTGTGACCTTGGGCAAGTTACTTAACCCCAATTGTCCTCCAAAAAGCAAAAAAAGAAATAGTGTAAGTGAAAGCATTCATCCTGCAGCCAGCCAGGTGCCTGGAGGAACTCTGATCTCCTGATCTTTGGGAAGTGAGATATGATGAACAGAAAGAAGGCCAAGTCATTGAGGAAAGGCTCATATACTGGCCTGGTCAGCTCCATCTTTATGGGACTCATGGGGTGAAGGAGTCAGACTACAGTTGTTGAGGTAAAGGGTGAAGGTTTGTTGAGATAATAATGAAATGAGACAGCATTAAAAGAGAAACTATTCAAAGGACGTCTTTATTGGAACCATTTGAAAGACAAGAAAAAAGAGGGGAAATGATTTATGCTGATGCTGGTACTATCAATCAAAGCCTGAATTGATCATTAAAGGTAGGATGCATCTTAGGTAATTCTAACCATTTTGCACATGAGGAAAATGAATCTCAGCAAGATAAAATAACTTTCCAGAGTGCACAGCTAGTGGCTAACCTGTGACTATAGTTTCATTTTCATGATTGTAATTCTAGTGCTCTTTCTAATATGCCAAGTCATTTTAATGCCAGTTCAAGCAGCAAATAATAGCATAGCCAAGATATTGTGCAGAAGTGTTCCTGGGTCTGAATGTTTCATTGGTGACCTTGATGGGACTTTTGAAGCTGCTCAAGAAATGTCTTTGGCTACTTCCCCCCATCCCCATGACCTATGGGAGACAGGTGAAATGACTGAACCAAATAAATAAAAAGTGAAAGAAGAGTTATACAGTAAAACAATAAGCACACATTAAGGGTTTACTACATGCCAGATACTGTGCTAAAACCTAGAGAAACAAAGACCAAAAACAAAATAAAAGAAAATACAACAGACTGTCCCTACAGAAGCTTACATTCTAATGAGAGACACACATGTAAGTAACTAATAGTAGACATATACAGAATAAATGAAATTTGAAAGGGGAAGGTATGAGTAGCTGGAGAAAAGTACAAAAAGTCTTCTGCAGAAAATGGACTTTGATCTGAGTTTTGAATGAAGTCAGGGTTAACTTTAAGGCAGAGGGGGAGGGAGCAGAGCATTCCAGGCATAAAGCATAATCAGTACAAAGACACAAAGATGGGAAATCGAGCATCCTATTTGATTAACTCTAAGTAGTTATCTGTAGCTGGATCATACAATATGGAGAAGGAAGTTAGGCATAAGAAAATTGGAAAGGTAAAACAAGACATGTTATGAGTTTAAAAGCCAAACAGAAGACTTAGATAATGCAAGTAATAGGGAGTTTGGAGCTCATTGAACAGCGAGTAAGATGGTTAGATCTATGCTTCAAGAAGATTGTTTTTTGCAGTTGAGTGGAGAATGGATTTCAGTGAGGCAGGGGAATTAGTTAGAAGTGTCAAAACTGAACAAATCACTGTGATATTGTTAAAAAGGAAGAAACTCAACATCCAGAAAGTGAATAAGCCAGAGTCTAATCACAGTTTACAAAGGTTACAAAAAGTCTGAGAAGAGCTTGCAAGCTGGAACAGAGAGAAGTTCTCAGCTGTTTAAAGGGGAGTAGAAAAGAATGAGGTATTTATACCTATTTAAGGTATTTACGACTACTTGAGGTATTTATGACTAACTGGGAGTGAAAGAAGAAAAACACCAAATTGGGAAGTCTGGCAGGAAGTGGGGGTTAAGAGAGAAGATAAATATAAAACACAATCAGAAGGCAGAATGTTTCCTGCTCTTTCTGAGGTGGTCAAGACTAGCTTTGGTAGCGGCAACTCTGAGTCTAGTTAAAGTTTACCTGTAAAGGATCAGTGTTAATGTCAAACAACTCTGGGCTTCAGAAATCCTCTTGATTGGCTTGTGGTTGTGCTACTCCATTGTCTAGTCCTATGTGAAAAAGGGAAGCTCTGACATATTCAATCTATTAGTGCAATCATTGCAAAGCCCATATTTACAGGTGTTTTGGTACTCCAGGCTATATATTGGATATGAGATAACAAACTGAAAAATCAAGGGTCATACCAAAAGGAGAGGTCTGGGGAATTTGGAAACTGGTATTGCCCTTCTATGAACTTTAGGAAAGGAGGAGAGTTTTGAGGGAAGGATGATGTTTTGGATATATTGCGTATGAGATATCTGTGGGATATCCAGCTTGTGAAGTCCAAAAGGCAGTAGGAGATGCAAAATCAAAAATGTCAAAAGCTGAAGATAGGTCGAGAAGGGAGAAGAATCATAGAGTCCACTTCCTAATATTAAAAATGATCAAACCATATAGGTTATGTAATTTTCCCAAGTCACAGAAGTGGTTTGTTGTAGAGCTTGGAGTCAAATTCAGTGCTCAAAATTCAGATATTTTCTACTATAGCATCCTTTCTCCCAAGTGGATATTTACTTAGGGAGTCCACTAGAGTTGAGATTATTATTCATAGTTACTTAGGCAATAAGTGCTTTTGTCCGAATGAAAAAAGATTGTTTAGATAGTGACAGTCCCAAGTGATATTGGAATGGTATTTTATTGAGGCCTTTAAACACAGGGCTCTTACAAATATATTTGGAGCTCTTGGATTTGGGAATGCATCATATCAGAGAATTTAATGAAATTCCTAAAATATCCTCTATGCCTTTGTCATTTTCTCACGGATCAAGCTTATTTGATCCTCCTATTTTTGGGTAATTTTTATAAAGAGTTTTTTATTTTGTTTGTGTTTACTAGAGTTTTGATTATCCCTTAAGCATAAGGATGACCTAAGAACTCCCATGCAAGTAAAAACCTGATTTGCAACTTACTTTATAATCTTAGAAAATTACTTGGAGAATTAAAAGGTTATGTAATTTGCACATAGTCATAGATTCAGTATGTATTAGACTTGAACCTTTGACCTGAGGTCAGCTATCCATTACATTAAGTTACTTTTCACTATGCTTTGAAGGACACTAAGGATTCTCTAATCCAGAGGTAATAAGCAAGGGCATTTCAGACATGACAGGCCATTTGTGAAAATGTAAGGAGGAAGACAGAATATCTTGTTAGGGGAGCAGTTAGTAAGCCAGTTTGATTGGAATGAAGGCATGATTAGGGAATAATCTAAGATAAGGATGGAAACATAGAAGGGAGTTAGATTTTGGAAGGTCTAAAATGTCTTTAGAAAGATGTAACATGAAATGGTATTAAAATATGGAAAATAGTTTTATAGCCTTAGTTGATGTGTGTGTGTGTGTGTGTGTGTGCGCACGCGCGTGTGTGCGTGCTAAAGAGTAATGGGAAGGAAAATTATTCTCTGTGGGACTGTATTAAAAATAAAGTTACTATGGGAAGTTAGGAGGAAACAGGATATATTGGAAAGAATGCTGAACTTTCAGACTCAACTGTCTCCTCTTTTTATCAGACCTTTCCTCATCTCACCAGTTATTAGCAATCTCTCTCTATTGAAATTACTTTGTGATCACTTTGAATAAGGAATGTTCTTCTGTAAATGCTATATTGCCCCAGTAAAGGGTGGGATCATTGAGCACAGGGACCTTCATTTTCTCAGCTACACTGTTTAGCTGAGAAACATTTTGCCTGAAGAGGATCAGAACTTGACTTCCTTTTCAACGGAATTGTATATATTATTGAATTATTACTACACAGTAAAAGACAAAGAAAAACTACAAATCAAGTAGAAGCAGAGACCAGCCCCTCAGGAGACACCAGAGGTGACAAATCTGGGGCTAACTGGACCATTTACAAAACAATCGAGGTGACCTTTCTCCTTGCCAAGGTCAACCTCTTCACTTAGGCCATTGGTCTGGTTCCCTGTAGAAGATTGCATCCTCAGTCACTGTTCCACTTCCTCAAATCTATAATCTCTCCCTATCAACCAGTTCTTTCTCTGTTTTTTCCAAATATTTCCATCTCTCCTTTTCTTAAATTGTTTTAAAAAATTGTTCACTAAACTCTACCACTCTCTCTTCTCCTCAGCCAAACTCCTTGAAAAAACTAGCTGCATTCTCTACCCAATTTCCTCTCCTTTCATTTATTATTCAACTATTTGCAATTTGGTTTCCAACTATATCTCTCAACAGAAACTCTTTCTAAATTTACTGATGACCTCTTCACTATTAAATCTGATCGTTTTTTCTCAGTTCTAATTGTTCACCCTTTTGCACCATTTGGCACTGTTCTCTCCTCCTGAATATGCTTACCTCTCTGGGTTGTCATGACACTAAACTCTCCTAGTTCACCTTCTAATGATTTAGTCATTCTTTATCAGTTTCCTTTGCTGACATCTTGTCCACAATATGCACCATAACTGTGAGTAGATCCCAAGATTTTGCCCTAGGCGGGCTTGTCTTTTTCATCTATATTCTTTCTCTTATTTTAGTAACCTTATCAGCACATGGTTTTAAGTATTATTTCAATGCCAATTACTCCCAGATCTATATATCTAGCCCCAGATTCTTCCCAGAGTTTCAGTCTCATATCACCAATTGTTTGTTGGACATTTCAAATTGAAGGTTGTGAAGGAATCTCAAACTCAACACACCCCAAACTGAATTAATTGCCTTTCCCCCAAGTTCTATCCTCTTCCACAGCTCCAAATTTCTTTCAAAGTGACTACCAATCTTTCTATCTCTTAGGCTAATAAGTTTAGAATTATCCTGGACTTCTCCTCAATCCATATATCCATTCAGTTGTCAGATCTTACCCTTTCTACCTTTACAAAATGTTGTAAATCTGATCCCTTTTCCACTCACATAGCTAAAACCTTGATTCAGGGCCTCAAAATGGTTTTTCTGCCTTAATTATGTCTTTCCTCCAGTCCATTTTACACATTAATACCAAGTATTTTCCTTTAATGCAGATGTGGCCATATAATTCTCCTATTCAATTAATGCCAGTGGCTTCTTAATAACTCTCGAATAAAATATAAACTTCCATTTTAACTTTTAAAATAAAATCTTATTCAACGTAGCTACAAAATACTTCTCTAGCTTCATTATGCATTACTCACCTTTCCATACTTTGTGATCCAGCCAAATTGGCTTTCTCTCTGCTCTGCACATATGGTACTTGATCTCCTACCTTTGCACTAGCTAGTTCCATATTCCTGGAATGCACTCCCTCCTTATCTCCAACTCACAGTGCCTATATCTTCCTTTAAGATGCTGCTCAGAAATCTTCTGCAAAAAGACTTTCTTAACTGCCTTAATACTCTCTTGTATTCAACTAATTTGTATACAGTTATATTTGTTTTCTCTATATTTATGTTGTGTATATATTTTATAGGAACAACCGTTCTCCCTCATTGGATTCTAAGCTCTTTATGAGTAGGGGTGTTTTGTTTGTTTGTCCTTGTATCTTCAGTACCTTGCACAGTGCTTGACACACAGTGGTTACTAACACTTATTGACTGAATAATTTATGCACAGTTAAGATGCTGATGTGAAAGTTGTGAAATGTGAAAGCCCTTGCACGCCTATCCCAGCAAAAACAAAAACAGAGTAACAGAAGTAAGAATCATCATCTACTGAGAACCTAAACAAAAAGACAGCAACAATACCAGATTAATTGAGTGTTTAGACCAAGAAAACCCAAACAGACTATGGTAAACTGAAGCTCTTAAAAAGGAGAAACAAAAGGGGAAATATGAGTTAACAAAGAAAATATCACTTCCTGAAAGAAACATGAAAATTTTGAATTTGAAATAGAAAACATCAGGAATGTCATGACCAAATTCCAGAATTAGGTGATGAAAAGGTAAAATAAAATAAAGGCTGAAAATAGCAATAAATGGAGTTGAGGTACTGAAGAACCACAGTCAGGCCAACACAAGAGTATGGTAAAACTACCCTAATGAAGAAAAATTCTTAGAATACAAGCTTCTGGAAGACAAAATATAAAGACTTAAAACTCAGAATAATTTAACCTTCACAACTAAGTATAATCCCATAGGGTGAAATCCTATTTTACAAAATAAAGAAGTTTCAAGAATTTCTCCTGAGACCAGACTTAAATAGAGATTTTTGAAAAGCAAAGAGCAGTCAAGAAAAACTTAGAAAAGTAAATATATTTGAGCAAAGGGAAGGGCCTGAATGATGAAGTATTTGTATTCTAATAGAAGGAGAAGAGGTTAATATTCCTTCATAATATTAGGACATAAACCCACCAAAATAAACGGTAAAAAGTAGGACTATTATATAAATCCTTTATTGACCTTAATTCAATAAAAATATAATTAATAAAGGGCATTTGAAAAAAGAATTCAAACTTAAGTAAACAATAAAACATTTAATTTTAAAGAATTGGTAGTTCAAAGGATAAATTATAGAAACAAATAGATGTTAAAATGATTTAAAATAGATTTTAAAATGAGAACACTAAGACAATATGCCACAACATTTGGGTTATAGCTGCTCATCATGGGGAAAATGTATCTCTGAACAATTTCTTCAACAAAAGGGAAAAAAAAGAATAGAGTGATGTATTGAGTATAAGCCCTTTCCAAAAATAATAAACACAAAATTCAAAATCATTAAAACAAGAGATGAAGGTGCATTTATCAATTATGGAAAGACTGAGCAACTTATGATATACAAATGTAATAGAATGTTATTGCAATTTAAGAAATATTTTTAAAAGCCAGATGGATTCAGAGAAACCTGGAAAGGCTTATATAAACTAATGCAGAGTGAATTAAGCAAAACCAAGGAATGATATATCCAATGACTAAAACATTGTTAAGGAAAACAATTTTGAAAGCCTTGAGGACTCTGATCAATACAAGTAACAATTTTGTCACTCTTGAAATGTGATAATTCAGAAGAATGTCAACATGTCAAGTTAATAAGAATTTATTGAAAATTTGCTGTGTGCCATATATTTTTCATATGGTCAATATGTTGATTTGTTTGGTTTGCTACATAGGGTAGGGCATTTTATGTTTGTGAGGAACAGAGTTTGGAGTAGGGTAAAGGTAATAGTAGTGATGCCACAATAAAAATTAAGGAAAAAATGTGTCAGTGAAACACCAATAAAATACATAAAGAGAAGAAAAGGAAGTTTAGAAAAATAAATAGACTAATAGAATGGCATTAGAATTACTATGCTAATTTTGTTATGTAGTTAAGAAAAAAAAACAGAACTCTATATAATGGATAATTACAATTTACTAATTTAAAATTTCATTCAGAAAGGAATATTACCTTCAGGTGGTTTTGTTAGTTTTACAGATCTGTTATTTCACTGAAATGAGAATTTTAGGGTTTTTCTTTACTCATCTAAGTCTTTGAAAGATTAAATGACTTCTCCATAACCAAATATATGTTAGAGGCAACATTTGAACTCAAATTTCTCTAATTATAAGGCTGGACTGCAGTTCTCTATTCCATGCTGCTTCTCTATCAGAATATTACAAGTGGCTAGGGAACCTAGATGGTGCAGTAGATAGTGTGCCCAGGTCTGGGGTCAGGAAGACTGAGTTCAAATCCAGACTCAGACATTTACTAGCTATGTGACCCTGAACAAGTCACTTACACCTATTTATCTAAGTTTCCTCATCTATAAATTGAGCTAGACTCAAATGGGTACATGAGGGCATAGCTTGACCATTGTCCCATGGCTATTAAGTGTTACTGTTATGGGTTGAACCCAAGGCTCCAGGTTCCAGCTTCAAACAGTTATTTGCAGTAGACTCGAGCAGAGATTATAATCATACCTACTAAACTATGTAGTTATATGAGATTAATGCAGTTGATTATATTTAACTAACAGGGTCAAATGAAAGTTCATATATAATAGATACTGATAATTCAGAACATTCTCCTAGTAATAAATTCTTTTTAAACAGTTGGGTTAGATATAGACAATATAACTGATCCTGAAATGAAGTAGGTAAAGTAACATATTGAAAAATTCAGGGGATCAAAAATCACAAAATATGTTGTCTAGTTTTGACTCTCAACCCATTACTTAACCTTCTTACTTCAAGTGTCCCTGACTACAAAAAGAAATATTAGATTAAATTATCTCTAAGGTATCTTCCAGATCTAAAATTCTAAGTATTTCTACTAATATCTAAATGACAAATTAAAAATCTGTTTGTTTTCAATTTTTATAATTCTAGACAATTCTACAGATGGCAACCAAAACAGGCCGGCTGTTTCTGCATGTATTTACAGAATTGAATCAGAACTAAAAGTTTAGGTTCATTCCAGACAGTCTATTCCATCTGTCTAGCTGTTCTAACACCAAACCCAAGCTTTCAACAGCCTGGAAATGGTGCCCATCAAAAATTGTACTTAAACTCATTGGAATTTAAAAATTTTGGTTTGGCACCATTTAAACATTTGGTAATAAAATGATACCATCACCCCATATAGCAGTAATACCATAGTTAAGAATCAAAATCCATGTATCAATAAAAGGATAGAAGAAAAGAAAATATTCATAGCTAGGTATTTAGGTCACAGGACAGCTTCAGGTAATTGACTCTTTACCTTTTCATGAAAATCTAGCACTAACATAAACCCAGAAAGAATCAAAACAAGTCCCATTGCACTGGATTGTGTGATGGAAAAGTGACATCTCCTTTTTATTTATTAAGTATAGTTGACATTTTATCTCAAAAATAATTAATTGTTCCACCAAACTTATTTTTAAAACACTCATTTAAAGAATATATATTTTAAAATATGAATGATTCATCTGTATAATATACCTTAGGCATCTTGTGTTTGTTTAGCAAAAGTTTTTGACATATCAATTAAAAAAAGTGTAAAGTACAACAGAGTAATTTAAATAAGGTCAAGAGATAGGGAGGGATGCCAGAACATAACAGAAGCAACCATCAAAATAAAGTTCTAGTTCATTAAGTTTCTTACAAGACAACACTGCAAAATTAATCAGGAACTGCTTTTTCACATTTCCTTGTTTTGTTGCTGTGAATTAGTTGCTCATTTAAATTAATATAAAAACTCACTGTTTAGAGAGCATTTTCCTTGATATTAGGGTAATTCAGAACATCATAAGACATGGTTTCTGCTTTCAAGGAATTTGCATTCTAAGGAAATGCCATATTTTTATGTAAAAATATATGTGTACATTAATAATTGTCAGCTGTCTCAGATCTCAGATCACCCAACTCAGCATTCTATTTCTATTCAGAGCACTAAGGAATATTTTATGGTAGCCATAGCTGTCTTCCCATAACATCAATCACAAAACTTTAAGGATATTTCCAAATTATTTCTAGCATCTCTTATTTGCTTTGGGAATTATTGTGTACAAGCTTATCTAAATATTACCTGAACACATTTTTTACCTTGGTTCATTTATTATGTGTAATGTCTTCTTTAAGTTTACTATCCAATGGATAAGTTGATCTCATTGCTCTAAGCTAACCTGTTCAAAATTCAAGAGGTGTCATATTCCAAGGCATATAGAGAGGAAGGCTTCCAGGGAATGTCCCACACTTGTTAGAAACTATTAACATATACATTGGAACCAATTAGTATTGGCAGTACCCAGGGCCAGCATTCACACTAGTAGAGCCTAGACCAATGAAAACTTAGGTCCTAGAAATCTGTACTAAGATGTCTCTTATAAAAGTCTGAGAAAAGTCAGGCCTATACCAATAAATGTCTATAGCTAGATTTGGACTCAGCTTTTCATAACTCTAGGTTTCCTCCTATTCTGTTGTATTTATGGAAATGTTTACTTTGCAGGGGGCACAGTTTAAGTTCAGAAATTTTTAAAAATACAATTAAAAAGAAGGAGAAATTATTTAAGAGGTGACACTTAACTCTTAAGTAGTAGTTCTGCAATTCATGGTTTATGCTGTCATAAATTTATATTTTGTCTCATTTCAACCTTAATTTTTCTGAGGTGTCTTAATTTTTTAATCTGGTAGCTACTCAGATGATTCTCTCTACAACTCTTTTTTTTAAGTTGGCAAAGTATTATAAGTGTATATGTACCATGAAATTTTAAAGGTAGTTTAATCCTTGTTCTTTCATTTCTAATAACTTTCTGAGAATGTACTTATTACCCAGAATCATCATCATCACTGCCACCATAGCCATTATCATTAGTGCTGTTATTGTGACTATTATGTTGTTATTGTTATTGTAGTGGGTAATAGTAGTAATGATGGTGTTAGGTATACCAAGAGGATTTGCTAAAATAAAGTAACATCACGTAGTAAGGAGTCTCACTGGTGAGCATTTCCATGTCAGATAAATTGTTGAAGGATCAAATGAGAGGGAGAAGCAAGCAAGGTCTATGGTAAGAAGGTGAGACAGAAGAAAACTGTATTTAGTTGGTGTGCCCAAGTCCTCCTAATAGCAAGAGTAGTAGCAGAGATAGTAGTAGTAGGAGAACTCTGTAACTGTAAGCTCAATACCAGACTAAACCTTTGGGGAAAGAGTAAAACATGACTACTCTTTTCTGTGTTGTAATTCATTGCTCAGAAATTTACTAAACTTCTAAAGAAATTTACTGATATTTATACCAAATATGCCATGCAAAAAGATCTAGTTACTATTCCATTTTCAGTGGAGAATACAAAAAAGAATAAGATAATGATCCTTTTCTGGAGGAACTTATACATTGAATAAGGAGATAAAGATCAATACACAGGAAAAGATTATGAACAACACAAATCCTCATGGGCCAGGGTTTACACCAGTTGTGATAGGATGAAATTGTGTGTCTGTGGTTAGTGTAGGATGTTATGGAGAGATTTGTAATGCCAGTATGGTAAGGAATAAGGTCACTTACTTAGTGTAGAGGAAAGATGGCTGAATTTAAGATAGAGGATCTAGACTTCAATTTAGTTTCTATTTACTATCTGTATGTCTTTGAGTCAGTCTTGTGAGTAATCTATATTAAGATACATATCCCTTTCAGGTGTAAGAAAATAATCATCATTCTATATTTTTCCCTGGTCAGAAAACATCTGGAACATTGTTCTTTTTGGATACCAAAGTTTAAAAATATATCGATACATGGAAAAATATACAGAAAAAGGCAACCAGGATATTGATGGATCTTAAGTTCATGTCATATGAGGATCAATTGATGGAAGTATTCATGTTTAGCCTGGGAAAGAAAAGGCTCAGGTAGGAGGAAGGCTATCTTTAAGTACTTCAAGAGCCTTCAGATAGAAGAGAGATTAGATTTTGTTCTATTTGATCCCAAGGTGCCGAAGCAGGAATAATGGACAGAAATTTAAAAGTACATTTAGGTTTACTATCAGGGTAAACTTCCTAACAAGTAGGTTTTCCAAAAGTGGAGTGGTTTGCCTCAAGAGGATGATTGTTTTTCCCTCTTTTGAAGTCTTAAAAAAAGAATTTTTAGTGATGACTTGTGAATAAGTTATACTCAGAATTCCTTTTGAATGTGGGTTAGAGACTATTCCAATTCTAAATTATATGATTTAAGTGTTTTGCGTTTTAATTTACCACTTTATAAAACAAGAGGATTGGGGTAAGTGATATCTAAGTGATATCTTGCTCTAAACCTTTGATCTTATGATGGCATTAGACATGTTGAATTCAAGTTATAATAAGAAGATGTGGAGTATATTTCCAGAGGTTGGGAGAATGGTCATGCCTTAAGATGTAGGTTTGGAATGAATCCACAAAAATATGGGAGATGAAGTTGTGAGAATGTGGGGGGAGGAGAAAAGAGCAGAAGGACTGAAGGCTAAATGTGTCTAGGTATATGCACATTTACTGAATAAGATGAAGAGGAACCAGTGAAGGAAGCAGAGAAGGAATGGTACAGGGAAGTACTAAGAAGGAGAATTAGAGTGATGTACTTTCACCAAAACCAAGGAAGGAGAGATAAGGGTTCCTGGATATTACAGAGTATGGAATACAGAAGAGAAATAAGAGAAGAAGTTAGGATGAAAACTGAAAAAAAGGAGGGGAAGGGGCTAATGGTTTAAGTGGGATAAGTTAAGTTTATTTTTCCTACAGTTGATTATTTTTTTCCTAAATGAATCATTTAACACTTAAACTAATGCTAACAACTTTTCTTATACTCATACAACTATAGAAAATAAATATTTCCATCTACCATCATCAACTTAACATTTCACTATTTCAAAGAGTTTGAGTATCTTCGAAAGAAAAAGTGGAACTTTATTTATTTTTTAATGAACACTTTAAACCAGATCAAGCTCTGGGCCACCTCAACTATTTACAATTTTCCATTAAGAAAATGTTCATTTATTCCCATCTATATTTCCTCTTTCCTGCCTTTGCCTCTACACTCATATTCATGAAAAGTAAAAAATAAATTAGAAACAACACTACTCTTATTCTCAGAGCAACTTTTTAAAAATAATACTCTCTGACATGAGACCTTGTCAAAGACTTCTTGAAATTCTAAAAAATTACATACACTGGTTTCGCATTTTCCATATAAATATTCATTTCTGAGAAAGAAATGAATAAATTAGTTAAGTATGAGTTTCCATTATAGAAAGTATGCTGTCATCTGTTCAATTTGTTTAAATGTTTAAGGAACAGGTATAGAGACTCATAGGATCTGTGATAACTCACTGATAATAAAACTTTAAATGCTTTCTTTGAAACTGATTGGCCTTGAACAGTGTAAGTGAAATAACTTGTAAAATGTTATATATATATATATATATATATATATATATATATATATATATATATATATATAATTAGCATATGTCAGAGGCAGTCCTTGAACCCATGTTTTTCTAGCTCAAAACTAGCTTGCTATCCACTAAATGATACAGCCTCTCAAATTTAATAGATTAAGCCTATGATTATATGTATTAAGTGAAGAGACAGAAAAGAGAAAGACAGAGACAGAGAGAGGGAAAGAGAGAAAGAGAGAGAGAGAGAGAGAGAGATTCTGTCATTTTGTTGGTGAAAATTTTAGCATCTCTACTTCCCCTTGAGTCTTTAGGAAACATTTCTGTAGCTAGAAATTATATCATAAACCCACCAATCTTCATGCACTGGGCTATTTGTAATAACAAATTTTACATCTCATCTAATAGCTCCAAATAAATTATCCTAAGTTCTTTCAAATTTCTTATCAAGTATATAATCTCATAGATGTCATTCAAACAAGCAACTAATTTGTTGTTGTTCAGTTGTATGAACTGTGTCCAACAATTTGTGACCCCATTTGGGGGTTTTCTTGGCAAAGATACTGAAATGGCTTGCCATTTCCTTCTCCAAATTATTTTACATACGAGGAAACTGAAGCAAATGGTAAAGTAACTTGCCCAAGGTCACGCAGCTAGTAAGAGTCTGAGGCCAGATTTGAATTCTGGAAAAAGAGTTTTTCTGATTCCAGCCTGGCATTCTATCCACTGTTCCACCTAGCTTCAGTTTATTACCAATTAGGCTAGGAATGATATTCACATTTCTTAATATTTGTTATGTAGGATACACAGAGATACAATGTGGAGAAGAGAGTAGAGTGCTGAATTTAGAGAGAGCAAGATAGAAATTCAAATTATTCATCTGACATGCACTAGCTGTGTGACAATAGGCAAGACGTCAATCTGTAATACAATGCCTCATCTCTGAAACAGGAATAATAGCTGAATCACCTACCTCATGGGGTTAATGTGAAGCTTAAATTCACATACACATACAAGACATATGCACATAGACACACAAGCACATATGTATATTGACATATTAACATATATGCATGCACATCTATATAAAGAAATGTATGTATTGTATATATACACACACATATTTACCAATATATGTGTTTGCATATGTATATACATATATATATATACATATATATGTATATTACAGCACTTTGCAATCTTTAAAGAACTACATCAATCTCAGCCGTTATTATGTAATCCCTTTATCTCGACTACTTCAAAACAATTCATGAGTAGGAATCTTGCTACCCTCTTTCCCTAACAACATCAAAGCATTTTTTCTCATCTTTTTGCTCCTTACACTGAGCTAAACTTTTGATCATAGATTCAGAGATTTTGAGTGGAAAGAACCTTATAAAAGACCATTAAATTCAGCCTCTTCACTTTACATATAAAGAAACTGAGTAAGGCCAGGTGATTTGTCCAGGTTCTCCCAGCCAAGACCAGCACCACTCCCATTCACCACACTACCAAACTATCTATTTTTGTTCCATCAGTATCACATGATATTCCTTTCTCTGCCTAATCTTTTATTACCTTCCATATATTTAATGAACATCTGCCACTTAGTTTTGTAATCTCTTCAGTGATACCCATTGTGTTCTTCTTTGATGCAACATGCTTAAATTGCAAGTACTTGACCTTATTTTGGTGTTTCCCTTCTTCGTACTTGTACCATGTTTTCAATCTTTTGAAAATATAAAACTGAAGGTGGCTGGGCCAGCAGCCAGCTGGAGGGACCCCAGAATACCAGCAGCTGTGGCAATTCCAGAACTATCAGCACAGATATGCCTAGGACAAAGTGACAGGTTAGTGCCCTATGGACTTTGGGACCAGTATTTTGGGAATGCTTCGGCTTCCTCCCCTGGGGGCGAAAAGCTGCTGAAGAAACATGGCACAGAAGCCATTTTTCAGTGTCAGCGGTGGCTCTAGCTCCTGGTCTGCGAACTGTAGGAAAATCCAGCAATCAGTCTGGGGGTTAATTGCTCTTGGTTTAAACTGCCTGGATCTGGATTGTGGTCTGGTGGGGGAAGTTTGGGGTGGGTATCCAGCTTGCCAAAGTGTGTGGAGGCTTTACAGAGGCCACCCAACCTGCGGAAGTTGTGAAAACAGCACGTTTGGGGAGGAAGCTCTCCTGTCTGGTGGCAGAGTCCTACTGTGGCAACAAACCCAAAAATCAAGTAATTAAGTGGCAACATGCCTAGGCAAAAGAAACAAAATGAACAGAAAAATTCAACATTGGACTCCTATTTTAGGGGCAAAGAGGATCAAAGCATGGAGGAGGACTGTGAGGTCATAACTCCTGCACCAAAAGCCCCAAATGAAAATACAAGCTGGCTAAAGTCCATAGAGGACCTTAAGAAGCAGATCAGAGAAGTGGGGGAAAATTGAGAAGAGAAATGATAAAGATGCAAGAAAAGTACGAAATAACAGTCAACAGCCGGACTGAGGGAAATAACACCTTAAAAAATAGACTAACTCAAATGTCAAAAGAGGCTCAGAAAGGCAATGAGGAGAAGAATGACTTAAAAAGCCAAATTTGCCAGATGGAAAAAGAATCTCAAAAACTCACTGAGGAGATTCATTCCTTCAGAGTTAGACTGGAGCAAATGGAAGCTAGTGACTTTATGAGAAATCAAGATGCTGTTAAACAGATCCAAACAAATGAAAGAATAGAAGGCAATGTGAAATATCTCATGGGAAAAACCACTGACCTGGAAAATAGATCCAGGAGAGACAATTTAAAAATTATTGGCCTACCTGAGAGCCATGATCAAAGAAAGAACCTAGAAATCATCCTTAAATATATTCTCAAGGAAAATTGCCCCGATGTTTTAGACCCAGAGGGGGAAATGGAGGTTGACAGAATCCACCAATCGCCTCCTAAAAAAAGATCCCAAAAAGAAAACTCCTAGGAATATTATAGCCAGGCTCTAGAACTCCCAGATCAAGGAGAAAATACTACAAGCAGCCAGGAAGAAACAATTTCAATATTGTGGAAACACAATCAGAATAGCACAGGACCTGGCAGCTTCTACACTGAGGGTTCGAAGGGCATGGAATATGATATTCCAGAGGGCAAAAGAACCGGGAATGAGCCCAAGGGTCAAGAACCCAGCAAAACTGAGTATTTTGTTTCAGGGGAAAATATGGTCATTCAGTGGAATAGAGGACTTTCAAGCATTCTTGAGGAAAAAAACAGAGCTGAATAGAAAATTTGACATTCAGACACAAGAAACAAGAGATGCTTGAGAAGGTAATCAGGGAAAAGAAATCAAAAGGAACTTATCAAAGTTGAACTATTTACATTCCTACATGGAAAAACAATAGCTGTGTCTCATGAAACATTTCTCATTATGAAAATAATTGAAGAAGGGTATATGGGCATATGTTTACAGGTATATATGGATAGAGGGCACAGGTTGAATTTGATGGGAAGGGATGATTCTTAAAGGGTGAAGTTAAGAGGTGAGAGAGGAAAGTGGCAAGAGGAGATGGAGAGAGACAGGGTAGGGTAAACTATCTCATGTAGAAGAAGCAAGGGGAAGTAGTTGCAGGGGAAGGGAAGAACAGGAAGGCAAAAAGGCAAAACCAAATTCTCATTGAAGTTGGCTCAAGGAGAGAATCGCATACATACTAAATGGTATATCTCACCCTGCAGGAGAGTAGGGGAAAGGGGGATGAGAGGAGGGATGATGAAGGGGAGGGCATTCTGGGGGGAGGGGAGGTTGGAAGTACCGACTATCAAAGAGGAACAGGATCAAAGTAGGGAATGGATCAGGTGGGAGGTGAGATGGGTGGGAGAGAAATATAAGCAATCTTTTACAATATATCTACTATGGTAATGTTTTGCATAGCTATACATGTACAACACATACTGAATTGCTTATCTTCTCAGAGGGAGTAGGTGACAAGGGAGGAAGGGAATGGATCTGAAAATCGAAGTTTTAAAATTAAATGTTTAATAAGATGTCCAGGCAGTGGGGCTCAGAGATTCACCTTGCCCTAATGGCAAAGTCGAAGGGGGTATGAGAGAAGATATGGGAGAGAGCAGATTGGATGAGGGGATATCTAGTGGGACTGCTATTCTGGGGTGGTGGGTAGGGAAAAAATTGGGGGGGGGGAATTGTAACTCAAAAGCTGGTGGAAATAAATGATGTAAACCAGAAGTTAATTAAAAAAAAAAAGAAAATATAAAACTTAACACCCCCCATTCTATCTTGATGAATTATTCAGCCAATTTGTATCTGGACTATCCATCATTACTACTCACTTATTCAGCATTCAAAGATTATCATATTGTTCTCATTATCTTACCCTGGCTAAAGTGTATCAATAATGCTAAATGATTAATAAATAGGTTATTTCTACCCATAACTATTCCACAGAATTCCCTTTTATTATATGATTTTTAGTGGAACTCTTTGTGTTATTCCACCATACAATGACACACATCTTCCTTTACATGAATTCTTAATGTTTTTTTAAGGAATTTATAACTTAGTAGTATTGTATCCCTTCATTCTTCTGATGTCCTTTATTCACATTTGATGCAACATACCTCAGTGTTCAGGTTTTCTTTTATATAGTTTCTTTTATATAGTTCTAGCATTTTTATGCAAGCATTGACATATTCTGGTTGTGTTTTTCTGCTTTGTCCCACACCTGTCAGTTCTATGATTTGTTGGATCAAGTACTTCGTCATGCCCATTTTCCTCAAGCAAGGTATTGTATTCCCTGTGGATCAGTCTCTTAGTCTATTGTCAATCCAAACCTTGTGTTCTATTGCACTCTGACTTTTCCTCAGTTTTGCTCAGCTACTGTTTTGAAAATATTTAGTACCCATAGTCTCATGGCAATTTGCTGTAGTTAGACTCCATCCTTCTGTTACATATTTCAACTAAGCCAAAGCATGACAATTCCCATAAAATCTACAAGGTTCTTCTTAGTATCTTTGCCCAAGACTACAGCTCTACTTAGTTCATAAAATAGGTAGTATTTCAGATATTAACCTAGAAATACTGGAGTTATTTTCTTAAAAAAAAAACAACATAACAACTAATTGAGGAATTTACAACTATCCTGCTCTACTCTCCTCTGTCACTGGTGCCCATATGCACCAAGATTACATTTTCTTAGTGTACTCAATAAAAATGCTTTGTGAATTGTAGACTGCTCTGCTATAGCGAGCTAGTTGCTTTATCCTGTCTATGAGCCATGATGTGCTCTACCTTTGAATCCAATGGTCAGGTCACTATGCATCATTCAAAGTCATCACAAAACTGTCTTTGATTAAATTATTCAAACTTGCAATTTTGCTGTCTGTCCTATATATATATTTAACTATCACAAACAAGCTAGAATAACAAAAACTATATAAAATAAGTAGCCTAAGAAGGAAGCGAAGTGATGGACAAAAACTATGACGTTACATCCTCCATAGACATTTAGTACATTTGTAACATTAACATGCAGTAGTCTTCTGAAATTGGATTTCGCTACCTTAAACCTCATGCTTAGGGAGTTTTGGTTCATTTAAACTGCATATTGGCCAACTTTTAAAATAAAAAAATAAAATTTCTAGGATTTATAAAGGTGTAAGTGTGTTTAAAGTACTTAAATGAAGATTTTTGTTTCAACAGTGTTCTAAACTGAATATTCAAAAATCTAAAAAAAAATATGATGCTTCAAAACTTCAAGCATCATCACTGAAGATCAGATACCTTGCACCTAGAACTACAGACAACAATCTCCTCTACAATTTAGTAATCACTGTTCATGAGTTTGCTAGGGCTTAAAAATTCATCAACTCATGAAGAACCATTTGATGATGAGGCTATATATATATATATATATATATATATATATATATATATATATGTATACACATTTTAATTTGAGTGGTTGGTCTTGAATTAACAAACATAGAGTTCATTAATAGATCATTATTTGGAGCCTTTCCATATTGGAAAGAGCCAGCCAGAGCTTGCATTCTAGTAGCATAACCTTTGAAAATCCAAAGGCACATCTACAGCTTTAGAACCCAGTTATTAAAGTAGAGCTTTAGTGAGGAAAAATGAAGATACCAAGGGGAAAACACAACACATTCTGAAATATTCAACTCCCTATAAAAAATAAAAAAGGTAAAATGGGATATTGTATCAAGAAATATTTTGTCAAGATTTTTTAAACATTGGAGTGGAGGGTGGAGTCAAGATGGCAGAGTAAATGCAGTAACTTGCTTGAGTTCCCATTCCACTCACTTCCAATACATGTAAAAAATGACTCTAAACAAATTTTAGTGATACCGAACCTGCAAAGTGAAAGAGAGAAACATGTCCCCTACTGAAGCAAGCATGGCAGGGCAACAGGAAACGTCTATCTCACTGGTCTGGGGGCAGAGGACAGTCTTGTGTGAGCCATGCCAGTCCAGATCCGAGGCAGAGACCAGTCAGCTTCAGAAATATGAATCACTGGCAACTGTGGTGGTTTCCAGACTTCTCAAACCATAAATGCCAAAGACAAAGTAAAAGGTCAATGGGAAATTCTATTGGAACTGGGTAAGAGAAGAATGTGGTCTGGCCCCTGTCCACAGGTCAACAGAGGTGGCAGCAGCAGACACTGTGGCTGCTTCCAGCTCCAGGGCTACAGATTGTAGGGGGACCAAGTGACCAATCAGAAGGCATTTGCAGCAATCTTTATGTTGGCACTGAGGTAGGATTCTCTTGCTTTGTTTGTCCTGCTTTCATCTGGGTTGCATTCTTAGGTGGTGGTCTGGGATGAAGAACACTGTTGTGACAGAGCTTCTTGAGGTTGTGGAGAGGCAGTCATTATCACAGAGGTAGGTGCCTAGAAAAAACTTTGACAACAGCTGCACAAAACCCCAGAAATTTGGGACACAGCACTCTGCACTCTGGAAGTAGAATTTTTCTGTGAAAGATCACAAAAGTCAAGTAACTGGCTGGAAAGATGAGAAGACAGAGGAAGCAAAATCAGAGTATAGGATAATTTGGGGGGAATGAAGAGGATCAAAACATAGAACTAATAGACAACAAAGTCAAAACTCTTACATCAAAAGCCTCCAAGAAAAATATTTACTGGTCACAGGCCATGGAGGAGTTCAAGAAGGATTTTGAAAATCAAGTAAGAGAAGTAGAGGGAAAATTGGGAAGAGAAATGCAAATGATGCAAGAAAATCATGAAAAATGAGTCAATAGCCTGACTGAAGAAAATAACACCTTAAAAAACACACCAACTCAAATGGAAAATGTCTAAAAAGCCAATGAGGAGAAGAAAGCCTTAAGAAGCCAAACTGGACAGATGGAAAAAGAATTTCAAAGACTCACTGAAGAGAATAATTCCTTGAAAATTAGATTGAAGCAAATGGAAGCTATTGACTTTATGAGAAATCAAGATGCAACAAAGCAAATCCAAATGAGTTAAAAATACACAGCAATGTGAAATACCTAACTTGAAGATCCATGGACCTTGAAAATAGATCCAGAAGAGAAAATTTAAAAGCTATTGGATTACCTGAAAGTCATGATCACAAAAACAGCCTAGACATCATCTTTCAAGAAATTATTAAGGAAAATTGCCCTGATATTCTAAAACCAGAGGGTAAAAGAGAAATGGAAAGAACTCACCAATTGCTTCTTGAAAAATCTCCCCAAAAGATAACTCCTAAGAGTATAATAGCCAAATTCCAGAGTTTCCATGTCAAGGAGAAAATATTGTAAGCAGCCAGGAAGAAACAATTTGAGTATTGTGGAAACACAATCAGGATATCACAAGATCTAGCAGCTTCTACATTAAAGGATCAAAGGGTTTGAAATGTAATGATCTAGAGGTCAAAAGAGCTATGATTAAAACCAAGAATAACCTACCCAGCAAAACTAAGTACAAGACTTTAGGGGAAAATATGGATATTCAATAAAATAGATGACTTTCAAGCACTTTTTTTTTTCTTTTTGGAAAGGGGAAGGTAGGGAAATTGGCATTAAGTGACTTGCCCAAGGTCACATGGCTAGTTTTTGTGCTAAGTATCTGAGGCTTTATTTGAGCTCAGGTCCTCCTGACTCCAGGGCCAGTTCTCTATTCACTGTGCCACCTGGCCACCCCCAACTTTCAAGGCTTCCTGATAAAAAAACAGAGCTGAACAGAAAATTTGACTTTCAAATACAAGAAGCAAGGAAAGTATGAAAAGGTAAACAAGAAAGAGAAATTAAAAGGAACTTATTAAAGTTGAATTATTTACATTCCTATATGGAAAAATGATATCCATAACTTATGAGACTCTTCTCAATAGAAGGATGTTGAAGGGATTATGTGTGTGTGTATACGTGGGTGTATGTGTGTATGTATATATGTATGTGTGTATATGTGTATACATGTATACATAGAAGGAGGGCATAGGGTGAGTTGAATGAGAAGGGATGATATCAAAAAATAAAATTAAGGGGTGAGAGAGGAATATATTGGGAGTAAGAAAGAGGGAGATAGAATGGGGTATACTATATCAAATAAAGGAGTCAAGAGATGGCTGTTACAATGGAGGGGAAGAGCAGGAAGGTGAAAAGGAAAAAGTCACCCTTAAATACACTGGATTTAGCATAAGGAGGGAATAACATACGCACTCAATTAGGTATCTTACCCTACAGGTAAGTAGGGGGGAAGGGGATAAGAAGGGGGGTGGTAGAAGAGAGAGTAAATTGGGGGAGAGGGCATTTTGAAAAAAAGAGTCAAAAGAGAAAATAGAATAAACGGGGGTGGGATAGGATGGAGGATATTATAGTCTTTCACAATATATTTTGGAAATGTTTTGTATTACTACACATGCATAACCTATATTGAATTGCTTGTCTTGTCAGTGGGGGTAGGTGAGGAGAGGAGAAGGGAGAGAATCTGGAACTCAAAAATTTAAAAACAGCTGTTTAAAATGTTTTCTTTTGTTTTTTACATGCAATGAGAAAATGAGATATACAGGCAATTGGGTATAGATATTCATTTTGCCCTAAAAGCGAGTAAGGGGGGTCAGGGGAAGATGTCAAAGAGGGCAGATTGGGGCAATATGCGCCCCAATTCATTCAGTATGCTTGCCATCTTGAGTGGGGATAGAGGAGAGATGGGAAGAAAATCTGTACCTCAAAATATTTGGGAAATGAATGTTGAAAACTAAAGATAAATTTTGAAAAAATATCAGAGTGAAGATAACAGCAAAATCTGTCAGGACTGATCCATAGATATCTATACAAATAGAAAAATTAGAGGAAGTCATATATCCAGATCATTGGAACCCTGGAGTGGAGATATTTTTATATGTCGAGATCTTTTTATAAGGAGATATAGACAAGAGATGTTCATCATAAGCAGTCAGAGGGTTGATAGCTGTGCCACTGGAAGAAGTACCCATATTGATGAGATAATAGATCCATTATGGCATTGGAGTTTAACATTAGAAAATTTGACAAGATATTTCCTTTTTAGAAAATCACTATGCCTCCATTATTGTGACTTATGGGAACGTAAGTTGCTTGTGTCTCAGCAGGGATGTGACTTTTGCCTTTCATTGTATCCCCAGCACATAGCACAGTGCCTAACATATAATAGGCACTTAATTATAAAAAGAAAAAACAAAACAACTTATTGGCTGACACTCACTTGCATGTAACTATACACATGAATAAATGCATAAGAATACAGATACACAAACTTCTTTTCAAAGAATAAAATACATCTAATATAAGTAAAGTTCTTTCTTTGAAATTATCAAAATTATTAATTTTAAGTTCCCCCAGGACCCATATTTCTAAAGAGTTTTGCTTATTTTTGCAAGTGTGGTCTTCAAGTCTCGGGACAGTGAGCAATTACACATACACCCTTAATAACCATAGTCATTAAGCAAAATGGGGAAAAGTTTAAAGGGCTTCCATAAGCTCAGACTTTATTTGGCTTTGTGGGATTCGTCCATAAACTTAGTTATTTTAATGTTTAATGGGCATGTGTTCTAAGTCCTTGCAGGAAATGGACTGTGTAAATTGAAAGATAAGTATAAGAGAATCGGGAGGCAAGTGAACCTTTTCATGAATATCTTCTCTCAGCACAGTTTTAATGAAGCAAGCATTAGATACTTTCTAATTGGCCACCACTTCTTTACAATATACAAAGTTGATTCAGTATAAAAAAGAGGTATTTTCTTGCCATACAATGGACCTTTAAGGGTTTTAAAGGAAGCAGAGAAACATTTTTTTCTCCTTGCAGTGGAAAGCACAAAGATGATACTTGCAAACTAAATAATGAAAAAAATTCAAGATTCTACAATATAAATCATAGAGATAGAAACTGAAAAGGGAAAAATCTGTAAATTATAGAGTCTGTCCATCCTCCTCTTTAGAATTGTTTCTTATACCACATTGTATAAAGTTCTTTCTTTTAAAGCAAACAACTTCTGTTGTGCCCATAAAAAAAATCTATGATTCTATGATAGCATGAGTCTTCTCCATGATCTTTTACCTCTGAAAGAGAAAGTGGCATTCTGCCAAAGGAGAGAGAAATATTCGACCTGCAAAGTGCTGAAGCTACTCCTTCACTCAAAACCTGGTCCTGACTCCTCTGAATTGCTTTTTCCTTTCATTTGAATTCTTTTAGCCTGACAATATTGATGAAGTAACTTGCAGATAAAATCACAGAAAGGTGATGGCCTACTACAAGTCTATTGTTTTGAAAAAGACAGCATACACATAATTTATATACACATAAAGTCAATTCATTTCAGTTTTTTCTTGTCTAAACTGAATGCTTTGGACTAGGTGTCCTCTAATTTTCCAGCTAGTTCTGAATTGCTGGCAAAAAACCAAAACAAAACAAAAAATGTTGTTCCTGCTCTCTCTCTCTCTCTCTCTCCTTCTGTCTCTCTCTCTCTCTCTCTCTCTGTCTCTCTTCCCCCCTACACACACACACACACACACACACACACACACACACACACACACACACACACACACACACACACACACAGTATCCAGAATCCAGAGTATCCTACTGGACCAAGGCATTCTCAAATATGAGAAGTAAGCAGAATGGAAGTAGAAATGAAAACATTTTCCTTTATGGAGTAGAATATCTTCTTCCTGCCTTCTAATCACATTTTGTATGTACAGTATCTATTTAATGTTTCCTCTGTGTTCCACTTTAGGCGAGATACTATGGAGCATATCAAGTCTTTAGTCTTATGATTGCCTTAAAAAAATGACAAGACTCATGGGGAAAATAAACAAGACTTTTTTTTTCTTTTACAAGACCTATGATTTCATTGGTATTAGAGACTCTCATTGAAGGTAAATCTTTCCACAAGTTACAGTCTGAAGGATTTACATGAGGCAGTGAGATTTTATGTGATTTTCTAGGCTTACACAGTCAATATGGATGCAAGGGAAATGTTGTTTGAATCCAAATCTTCCTGACTCTGAGATTGGTTCTTAATTAATTATGGTACTGTACATAAAAGAAAGTGTATAATGCTAAACAGTATAGTACAAAGAATAGCAGTTCAGAAGAGAAGAGATTAAAAAAGACTAAATTAATAGAAGGAGGAATAATTTTTGGAAGGAATATATTTTAAGTTGAGGTTGTAGGTTAAGAGGAAGGAAGAGAGAAGAGTAGAGGATATTCCCAACTTGAAGGGCAATACTAGAAATAGCAAAGTCTGTTCTAATTGTTAAAGAACTAATGAGTATCTGTGATAAACACTTATGTTTATAACATGCTCTTAATATATAAGGAGTTACAAATGATTAATATCAATATACAATCCGCAAGGATTTTTGTTATTCAGTCATTTCACTTTGACTCTTTGGGACCCAATTTGGGGTTTTCTTGGCTATGTACTGGGGCAGATTTCCATTTCCTTCTCTAGTCCATTTCACAGATGAGGGAAACAGGGTTAAATAACTTGTCAAGGGTCACACAGAAAGTGTTTGAAACTGAATTAGGACTCAGATCTTCATGATTCCAGGCCTGGTGTTTTATCCACCAAGATATTCATCCTTAAGGATAGTAAAACCCTATACAAATAGATTTCTTTAAAAAATGTTATCTGGGAGCGGCTAGGTGGCACAGTGAGTAGAGCGTCAGCCCTGGAGTAAGAAGGACCTGAGTTGGGATCTGACCTCAGACACTTAACGCACACACAAATAAAAACCTAGCCACGTGGCCTTGGGCAAGTTACTTAACCCCAATTGCCCTCAAAAAAACAAAAAACCAAAAAAAGTTATCTGTTGGAATTTATATAAGTACAAGTCTAATTTTTCATTCTTTAGCAGAGTTTTTAAGAATATGAAGAGGAAGTTTTCAAAAGAAGATATATAAGTGATCAAAAACGATCTATAAAAATGCTTCAAAACACTAATAGTAAAAAAAATGCAAATTAAAATATTTCTGAGGATCCACCTAACACCAAACTGATTGAAAAAGGTGACAAAAATGGAAAATGCTAATTGTTTAAAAGACTGTGGGACAAGATACAAATTCCACTATTGTATCTATGAATTGGTCCATCCCTTTTGGAAAATAATTGGAAACTATATCCCCAAATGCGGCAGCTAGGTGACACAGTGGTTAGAGTGCTAGGCCTGGAGTCAGGAAGACTGATCTATTGAGTTCAACTCTAACCTCAGACACTTACTGAGTGACTCTGGGCAAGTCACTTAAGTCTTTTTGCCTCAGTTTCTCTTCTGTAAAATGAGCTGGACAAGGAAATGGCAAACCATTCTAGTATCTGCCAAAACAAAGAAAAAAAAAGGAAACAAACAAACAAACAAACTCAAATGGGGTCACAGAGAGTCAGACGTGACTGAAAAATAATTGAACAAAAACAGAAATGCCCCCTAACGTCACTAAATTGGTATATACTTTTACCCTTTATGAGCTTCATAATTCACATAAAACTGGAATTATATTTAGTGTTCATAATTAGTAACAATAAAAATAAAATTGAAAATATTGTTTAGTTTATAGTACATATTTGGATACCAATCATACTATCAAGGAATATTTTCCAGTAGTAGGCAAAATAATAAGAAAATATATTTGAAGAAAAAAAATTATAATCAAAAGGGAAATTTAAAAAATGAAATTAATAGGAGCATTCACTTTTAGACCTCAAATTATACTAAAAACCAACAGTCATTTGCTATTGATTAAAAAATAAATAATGGATAAGTGTAACAAACTAGACAAGGAAGTCAGAAATAATTGAACTCAAAGCTGAATGTCTAAGTCAGCTGGAAACATAAATTACAAAGGAAAGTACTCAATATTTGACAAGAATTGTTGGGAAAATTAGAAAGTAGTCTGACAAAAATAGGTTTAGACCAACATCTTATACCAAATGACAAAATAAACTCAAAATAGATGTTTGATGTGAATATGAAATGTCATGTCATAAAAAAAGTAGGAGAGAAGCCAATCAGTTTCCTTTGACAGTTATGGCAAGCAGATAAATTCTTATTCACAAAAGATATGTAAGCAAGTGACCACAAAAGATAGAATCAAGAATCTTCCACATACTCTCACAACTCCTTGACAAATGAATAACTAAATCCACCAGGAAAAAGATTCCCTTCATCTCTTTTCTCTCTGACTTCTCTCTAACCATCATAGGAAAAAAAAAACTACCTTCAGTTTTTTCTGAGCCATTCCTTTATAAAATAAATGTATAATTAATTCTCCTCCAAAAAACTTTTAAAAAATTTCCTTTACTCTATTTCTCTCTGTCTTCCCCATGGTTGATTTCAAATCATCACCATTAACTCTCTACTCTTGGTTTCTCAACAACTGCCATCCCCAACTGACAAATCCAAAACATTTCATTTGTCTCTTAAAGCTACAGAGATAATCATTAAGACTTCTACAGAAGAGGCATTTGAAATAGCAGTTACATGTGACACTGAAAAGTTTTTGCTGAACAAAATTAGTACAACTAGGATAAGGAGAAATGCTGATTGGGGAATGTAGCAGCAAGCACCCCAATATCCCTAGGGTGACTGCCAATATAGGTTCTTAGATCTGCTTTTCAAAAGGAAAGCAACTCAAAATGGGTTAACAAGCTTACTTTAAGCAAACAAACACACATTACCTAGTTCAGGGGAAAAAGGTCAGCACCCGAACTTCAGAGTTACAGAACTTACAGATCAAACAGACAGGCTTCCAAACTGTCCTACCATTATATCAATACCAAATCACAGTTACCAGAGAGGGAAGCATCAACATCTGGGTTTTCAAAGCCGGGGGGCTCTCAACAACGGCTTCCCAGAGTCTCATCTGGTCAAATCACACAACACTTCTCAAAGGGAGCCCCAAAGCAAAGCCTCTCCTCAGGGCTTATATAGCCTTCTCTTGGCTCAGAGAATGTAACAACCTCCTTGACCCACTGCCCAATCACAAAGTATCAAGGTGTGGGCTTTCCTGAAAAACAAGCCTCCCACCACAGGCTCCAGGTGCACTTAAGCTAGGGGCAGGGAAGATCTTTAAATTTACATTTCCATTACAGGGAAGTAATTTGTATCGACTTCTGGTGAACATCATATATGTGTGTGTGCACATATATATGTGTATATCTACATAATACACATAAAATAGTAAGAAATTTATAAATCCAGAAGCCATTCCTCATCAGGCAAATGGTCAAAGCATGAAAAGACATCTCAAAAGAATAAGTTTAATCTAAGGATAATATAAAAAGAATATTCTGAAGTGTTAAGAATAAAAAAAAAATGAAGATTTAATAACCTCTAAGAGTTTACTTCATGCTCAGCAAATTGTTAAAGAAGGGCAAAAAACCACATAGGAATAGTTGATACTTGAGGGTCAGAGAAAAGATAGGCACAAAAAGGAACTGTTGGTAGAATTGTAATGGTTTGCATTTAGGTACTGTGTGAGGCTCCAGGGATGCAAAGAAAAAAAAAATCCAAGCATTTTCTACCTTCAAGGAATTTGGCATTCTACTGAGAAAAGTAACATATATATGTATGTGCATAGACAGATAGAAAGATAAACAGATAAATAGAAAGCAAAATAGATGGATAGATGATTGATAGATATATTTTTGTATGTGCTACCTATATGTGCTGATTGCTACTAAAATGTAATTTGAAGAAAACCCACTAAAACTGGATGAATCAGTTAAGTGTTAATGGAAGAAGTAGCACCTGAGCTGTTCTTTGAAAAAAAAAGAATTTTTTAAAAAATGGAGATAAAAATAATTTTAAAAATTATAATTTAAATTTTTCACTGAGTTAATTTTTTCCTCAAATTAGTCTGACAGTGATTTTTTTTTTTACTCAGCATAAAAGTCAGATACATATGGCCAATTTCATCAATAGAGAGAATAGATGGATTCTTTTGTATTTTAAAATAATACATTATTTAATGCTGATTTCCCTTTTAGAACATAATTAAAGGCACTTCCTTATTAATTGTTCCTTATTAAATGTTCCACTTTGTCTAATACAACTCTTTTTCTTTGGTCTTCTAAGTTGTCACTACTAGACTCCAAGCTGTTGCTACTGACATGATCTCTCTCTAACTAGGTCATATTCTGACTTAAAACTCTCTACTGGCTGTGCTTTTTTTCTGTCTGAAGATCATGTTTCTTATGATTATCTTCAGGGTCTTGCTTTAGCTAATCCCTGCCTGTAGCTCTCCTTTGATTTTTGTCCCAGTTTTTTGCCCTCTGCCCCTCCCCACAAGCATGCCTTCTAAATAGTCATTTCCTCTTCTTCCATTCATATCTCATACTGCCTTTATATTTTAACCAGCCATCCTATTTTATTTTCTTTCACATCTTGAAATAGTTTTTGTTTATTATAGTTATATGAAGAAGGAGAAAAGAGAGGGAGATATAAGTAGGGAGTACTCAGAGACAGGAAAGAAAAAAAAAACTTTTCTTCTTCCTCCTCTGTCACTTTCTATGCTCCCCTTTCTCAGTATCTACTCAGATTTCTGTCTATCCAGAAACTATACTCTTCTATTCACTTCTGAGCTACTCGATCTTCAGTCACAGATATAAGAAACATACTCTGTCAATAATACGACTTTTTTCTCCAGTAGTCAGAACCATCTCAGCTTTGTAACATCATTTAGAGTATTATAGTCACTTCACGGAAGAAATGTAATGGCATAGGAAAACCATCTGTCTCCCCTTTTCAGTTTTTATTGTCAGTGTGGAAAACTTAAAATGGCAACAAATGTTGGCTTCAATGACATCCACAAAAAATGAAAAATAAAACAACTAGCTAGCAATCTCATTGTATTTTAAATATAATTCATTTGATTCTTTGCAATAGTAACCCAAAAAAGTAGGGTAGCAATATTTATAAATACACAACAGTATCTCTCAACTGATAAACATATCATCTTTTGGAAGGATGATTTAAATAAGCTGAAGAAAATTAAAAGACAAAATACACAAAGCTCAAAAAAGCTTTTTGTTTTGTTTTGTAGGAACATACTTATGACAAACATGACAAATTATGTATAATTACTGTAACTAAATTGAACAGATTCATTGTGAATTTCCTTGTAAAGGCGAGATCAATTGCAATATTCCAAAATACTTTTAATAAAGTAATTTATCAGTCTGTTATAGTATATACCTCTATCAAGTTCATTGATTCAGAGCCCCTCTGATTGTATCAGCTCCAAAATGGTTAGTTGCTTTGAAATTAATTAAATTTTGACCAAGGTAGAGACCAGAAAAGGTAAGGAAAATTATTAAGCCGTTTGATTAATGTCTTTTTCTGTTGCTATTGTTAACGCTAATCATTTATTTATTTTCAGTTCTTGTGCTTTTATGAAAGCTGTGGGCACCTGATAATTAAATATAAGTATTTTTGAACTTTATAAGTACATTTGAATATCACAGCTGGCCTTTTAGAAAAGGGTTATCTTTATTTTCCAATTCCTATAAATAAGGTTAAGTTTCTTACTTTAGTCAATACATTATTATTTCTTAATAAAAAAAATGGTCAATTATGTCTTTCTTGATTGTCCTACCCCTTAACATAAACAAAGCAAACCATATTTTAAATGTTTTATTTTATAGCTGATAATTCAAGTAATGGATTAGATTAGTATCCGAAAAGTGATTCTGTATTTGTTTGAAATAGATGAAAGAAGACTTTGCTTGGGGAGTCAGCAGTGACTGATTATACTGTAAGTTACGATGACTTAGGGGTGAATGGCGTTTGTACTTTCTGCTACCCCTTAAGGATTGTTGTAAGTTAGCCTGGAGTCAAAATGAAAGAAAATTTTATTTGGGTACTCTATATTGATTGAGGAGGTTGTAACTTATTGAATGAAATGTTTTGTTTAAGACTATGTGGCTACCTTATTAATAAGTTGTTATATTGTTGTGAATGTTTTTTCTTTCATTTCTTGAGTGTTTTCCTTTAGCTTATTTCTGAATAGAGAGCTCACTACACTATGTGATTACATTCTTAAAGTTATTCACAGCAGCAGTCCTCATGAGAGCTGCTAGTGATTGGCTTTACATCTAGTAAAGTAGATCTAAGAACCTGTGCTAGTAGCCATCCTGGGAATGCCAGTGTGGTTGCTGCTACACCTATACAGTTTAGTTTCTGGACAGAAGTCTGACTTAATCCTTCATGACTCCAGGGTCAGCATTCTGTCCCCTCTATAATGAAGGCACAGAGTATGTTATATTCATTTCTATTTTAATAGCATAAACATTTATTCTGATGGAAATAAAGTTATTTCAAATTATTTTATTCTTTCTCTGGTCAGTGCTTGTGGGGATGGAAACCATATTAGGACAGAAAGGGTGCCAATGCTTTCATTTTAAGTTACCCATCCAGGGGCCCCGTTGAACTCCCTACTTTTGGAATACCTAAAGATTCTCATAAAGATTACTTACAAAGCCTTATATGTTAGTATCTTAGTGCTGGCCCAGGAGTCAGGAAGACCTGAGATTAAATCTGACCTCTAATACTAGATGCATGACTTTGGGCAAGTCACTTTACCTCTGCTTGTCTCAGTTTCTTCATCTGTAAAATGGAGATAATAACAGCACTTACATCACAGGGTTGTTTTGAAGATAAAATGAGAAAAGAATTGTAAAGTTCTTAGTGTAGTATCTGGTACATAGTGAGCACTACATAATGTTAGTTAGGTATGTGATAGTAGCAGTGGTAGTTAGCTATCATCATAATAGTAGCAATTGTACTAGTAGTAATAATAGTAGGCAAGCAACTTTGACCATGGGGACACTTCCATCCAAATTGTTTCAGGATCTAATGAAATTGTTTGAACACTTTATTTGTTATCTATTTATTTACCAAATTTCTATCATCTTACAGATAGCAGCCATATGTAATTAATTCATATTCCCTCTTTTTTATGTTCATTCATTCCATTTCCTACTGCAAAGTATCCACAAAAGTTAAGGTATCTAAGGTCAAAGTCTGGGCCTATAATCACTCTGCCAAAACCCAAATTCTAATTCCAATAATGTATGGGAGCCTGGAAGGCAAGAATGTTATGCTGATGATATCTTTCATATATGTGTTCATAAGGTCATAGTGATGGGGTGCTTGGGATCTATGTTTGTAATATCAGTTTGTAACATCAGTTTGTAAAATTAATTTGTAAAACCAGTCTGTAAAATCACATTTCCCCCTCCCCAGCCTCAGAGCATTAACTCTGCCCCTTCCCCCTGCCAGCACTAGGCCCAGCAACAACTAATGAACTGTTTATTTCTGCTTGGAACAATAACAAGCTACCTATAACTCCTTCACTAAACCATCTATAAACATTTTAGCTTAGGCAAATGTTATCTCCCCAAGTAGAGTGGCCAGCTGCACCCATGAATCCTTCAATGGCCTATAGGTTAACTCCTTAGCCAATTATACCCATACTGATTTTCCTTTAACCTTGGTTCCCAACATCCATCTTGTCAAACTTGACACTGATGGGTGGCAGACTAGGCACTTCTCAGTCAGCCCTGACTGCTGCCTGGCTTAGTGACATTTCAGGTCTAAAATCACACCTCCAGGTAGCCCAGCCTTGGGCTATTTCCCAGTGAATTATGGGCAATACACCTGTGCAGCTGACATTAAAATTGCATGTTCCTTTAAGCACTGACCACTCCTTAACTCCTCCCTAATCCCACCCTTACTCACCTAGTTAGCATATTTGCCACCTGATTTACTGTCTTGACTCCTTGAAACTATACCTGTGATTTCTGTAAGGTTGCAGGTTCCCTAAGAACCCTTGCCCACTGTAAAGCGTAACAATAAACTTTTACAAGCTTGACTCCAAGTTTGTTTGAGCCTACTGAATTCCTTCCAGACTTGGGGACTCTGGTCACTGATCTTGACTGGAGCCCCTCTAGAACCTATTGCCCTTCCCCCTCACCCCCATCAATAGGATCATAAATCTAGAGCTGCAGACCCTTCTAATTCTTAAATTCTGCTTTAAAAAAATTGGGAATTTCAGTAAAAGTGCTAAGGTGGTAGGTAGCCCTTGTAACATCAATGGGGAGATCCAAGTAAATATATAAAGTATAGAATTGTCCAAAGTCAGAGATACCAAAGGATATTGGGTAGATAAGAATACAGTTTTTGAAACTGGGAGACTAGACCTTTTTTGAAAAAAGTGTTCTTATCTACTCTGGACCATTTTATTATCTCTGACTTTGAATGATCATATCTATTATTTGTCTACTTTGATCTCTCCATTAATTTTATTAGGGCTATGCCATTGACAACTTTATACCTGTGAAGGGTATAAGTCTAGGGTCAATTGGGACAGATTAGACTAGATAACTTTCAAATGTATGCACTTCCCTCAGGAATCACTATCCATAGAGTTTGCCTTTAACGTTGCTTTTCAAAAGTCTACCCTTGGTCTTTTGTTGATTTCAATTCAAGATCTCAAGGTATTGCCTTTTTGGCCCACCAAATCTTTTGTAGTCCATCCTCCCCCTGCCACATATTCTCATCTAAATCTGGTGTTTTCCTAGGCCCTGCCCCATTTGAACCAAATTAAATGATACTTCTTTTTTGTTTTTTTGTTTTATTTTGTTTTGTTTTTTTTTGCTTTTTGGAGAGGGGAAGGTAGGGTAACTGGAGTTAAGTGACTTCCCCCAGGTCCCACGGCTACTTTTATGTGTTAAGTGTCTGAGGCTGCATTTGAACTCAGGTCCTCCTGACTCCAGGGCTGGTTTTCTATTCACTGCCCCACCTAGCCACACCTTCTTTTCTGTTTTTTGATTAATCGTCTTTAATTTAAACAAGCCAATCAGTACAAGAACAAACAACAACAAAAACATATTTTTAAAGTACTTAATATATGCCAGGAGGAATGCTAAGTACTGGGGATATAAAAGAAAGGAAAAAGAAAGTTGCTGCCATCAGGGTCAGGGAGCTCCTAGTCAAATGGGGACGGCAGCAAGAAGCAACTGTGTACAAAAAAGATACATTATAAGATACATTGGATACAACCAATAGAGGGAAGACATTAGCATGAAGGGAAGATAAAGAAATTCTTGTAGAAGATGGGATTTCATCTGGAACTTGAAGGAAAATGAGGATAGAAATGAAGGAGAAGATTCCATGCATGAGGGAGAGCTGGTCTGGAGATAAAGTTTCTTGGAAGAGACCTTTGAAGTGATTTCGACCAGCTACCTCATTTTATAGATTGTGTGCCTGTGGTCCAAAGAAATTAAAAGGGTGATTTATCACCAATTAGGTATACTGTAAGTTATTACTGGTATTGTTGTTGTTCCATCATTTCAGTTTTGTCCAACTCTTTGTGACCCCATTTGGGGTTTCCTGGCAAACATACTAGAATGGTTTCTTCTTTCCTTATCCAGCTCATTTTACAGATGAGAAAGAGGCAAAAGGATTAAGTGACTGACCCAGAGTCCAAGAGTTTGTAAGTCTCTGAGGCCAGAATTGAACTCATAAAAAAATATGAGTCTTCTTGAATCCAGAGCATGTGTTCTATCCACCATTCTACCTGTCACATATTGTAGGTGGGATTCATGATTTGCCTAGAATTGGGACTAGGTGACTTAAGAAGTTTTCTCCAATTGTGTTTTCAAGGTTGCCAAATAAGTAATGAAGAGTCAAGTCTAAGAATCAAGTTTCCAGTCTTCTAGTCCAATGTTTATTCTGCTGCACTATAGTCAATGCTCTTCCACAAAAGGAAGGGGATTCAGTATGGAGCCATAGAAATTTGAGATGAAAATGAAAGTCTTTATCAAAATGTAATTAAAGGAAGTCATGCACAGAAGTTTATCAAATTTCTTTAATGCATCAATCATTCTGCACAATCTTTAAGGTCACATGAGAACAAGACCAGTGTTACCACTTAAGAACCTTTAATAGCTGTAAAAATAATAACTAACATTTATAAATCTCTTACTATGTGACAGTTTAACAACTATTACTCACTTGATCCTTACAACAACCCTGGGAAATAGGTGCTAATGTTATCCCCATTTGACAGATGAGGAAACTGAAGTAAAGTGAGACTAAGTGTTTTGTTCAGGGTCACATAGCTACTAAGTATCTGAGATATGAATTTAGATCTGAACTTAGGTTTTCTGGACTCCAAATTCAGCACTTTGTCCACCATGCTACCTAGTTGTCTATTTGATAATCTGAATCTTTAAAATCTAGCATGAAACGTTTTCTTCCAAAGGTCAGATTATTTTTGGTCATGGAACCGAGTTTTCAAGTAATATCCACCAAAATCTTTAAGAGGTCAAACATTATTAAAGTATATTAATGTTTATATGGGGATATCTTTAATTTTAACCCCTTAAATTCCTTAGATTTAGAAGATTTGTTTAATAATTATCACATTACCATGATTATATGTTATGTGGCTTAATATGTCACTGTGAATCTATCCTTATAGTTCTTGAATAGTCTTGCTTCCTTATAAGTCTTTCCATAGAGATTTTTAAACTTTTCTGTTTCTTACAATACCATGTATAACCTAATTTAATGTATAACCTAAGTTCAAACAGATCTACTCTGTTCCTTTCATGCACTAATTCTGGAATCTTACCTAGAAAAGCTATTAAATTTGTGCTCAAATGGTACTCCCTTGGCTATTATATAAGCACGTTGGAACCAAGACCTTTCCCATTGGTAATGCTATTTTTTAAAGGCCCCCAAAAAGGTTTTTAACCAATCTAGGAGGCTATGCCCTAATCATTAAATTAAACTTAATCTCTTTCTTCAGCACACATTTAAGTAGAGAGATGAAAATCATTTATATTTATTATAATTAATAAAAACATTTTCATGGGTATATTTTAATACCTTTAGTAGGTTTAGCCATCCTTATAATAGCTTGGCTGTAAAAGGCTATAGTTTTCTATTTCAAAGAGAAGACAAGATCAATTATATACAAAGGCAAGCTTTTCTAATAAGAGCAATGTGAATGAGTATCAATATGCCTCTATGAAATTCTAAAGCATATTGAATGCAATAATTCAGAATGTTCCTTTCATATCTCTCAAAGGAGATATTATAATATCTTTTTTTGGGGGGGTAAATGTTAATGCTGTTACTGGTTACACATTGAAAAGACTTGCTTTGAGTTATGATTACCCTTGATTGATCTTTCTCCTGCTCCAATTATCTAATAAGTAGTAAGACCTTCCTACTTTTTCGAATACTGCTAGCATAAGCTGGTCCATTTAGTCTTAGATTCTAATCTTCATGTCAGATGCCTAACTTCATGCATCTGCAGAGGCAGAATTACACATTTTTTCATGAAAGAAATTTTATTTCCTAACTGTGAGACTAGAGATCATGCATTTTTATCAGACTGGAAGAATGTAACTGTTTTGTTTACAGTATGCCATATAATCTCTGTTTAAAGGAATTTCTTTATACAGTAGAGTAAAAGCAATATGCCAGTCTCTAGTTACTTTTGAAGAACCCATTTGGACAATTTAACAGAATTGTGAACCTAGAAAAGAATAATTTAATTACTATACAGATTATAATATTGAAAAAAAATAAAGATGAATTAAGTTTAGAAAAACATTGCAACTGTAGAGAAATGAGAAAATATACCAATAATATTAAATGCTCTAGCTTATATATTATTTTCCACAGAATTAATATAAATCTCTTCCATGCTCAAAAGATCTTATTTTATAGACTAAAATGCTAAGATGCTGAAAGAGGTATTGCCATTGTTGATGGAACTAAAAATAGAATCCATATCTCATTGCTACCGGTGAAATGTACTCAGGCATAAATCTGAAATGGCAAGGAACCACTAGTCCATTAATTAATTAGTGTCTACTTACATTATTGAGGTTCAATCATTTTTAATAAGAAGCCAAAATCATGAATTTATTCCTTGTTCTCTTCCCCTACTGGGTCTATATTCTTTCTATACTAAAATCAATTCTTTGATACTCCTGTAATTTCATCAATATTGATACTCTCTCCATTGCTACAGATTTGCCCTCCCATCTGAAGACTCTTATTTACTATCTTTCAAGAAAAGGAGTCTAACTACTAACATAGGGAACTATTTCTCTTAAAATTGCATAGTCTTAAAAAGCTGTTTTTGTTTTTGTTTGTTCCAGAAAAACTTATGACAATTTAAAATATCCCTTAATTTCCAAATTTTAATCTATGCTACCCTCATCCTTTTATTTTAATTTAGCATCAGTTCATCTGTACTCTCTTCCACTGTTCATATATTGATGGACCAGTTCACTATACTGTTTATTAAACTGTATAACATAATCCCATTACTTTGATGTAATGTATGCAATGGGATGACCCCTTTCCTCAAATTATCACATGCAAATTTATCTGCTTAGATTTTATATTTTCCCATTTCATCAACAGAATTTACACTAAGATACTTGCAGACAGAAACCAGGATATATTTTTATATCTTTGGTCAGTCCACTGTCTTGAACATGAGAAGATCTTAATGGATGTTTGCTGAATTTTGAACAACGTCTCTAAAGTTACCAAAATCTGTATTCTCTTTGATTCAGCAATACGACTAGTAGGTCTATATCCAAAAGAGATCAAAGAAAGAGGGAAAAGAGTTATTTGCTCCAAAATATTATGATAGTTCTTTTTTGTTATAATAAGAAACAAGAAACAAAAGGGGAACGGCTTAACAAGTATTGATATGTGAATATGATGGCATATTATTGTGTCATAAGAAATGACCAAAGAGATAGTTTCAGAGAAAGCTTTATGAATTCATGCAATGTGGAGTTATCAGAAGCAGGAGAACATTTTATGCAGTACAATAACACTAAAGTAAAACAATTTTAAAAGACTTAAAAATTTTCATCAACACCATGACCTAACATAATTTCTGAAGACTGGGGAAGAAACGTGTTATTTCCTGACAGAAGTGTAGAAGTAGACATACATTTTTGTAAAAGGCAGATGCTTAGATTTGTTTTGTTTAAAAATGTTAATTTATTAATAATGGATTTAGAACCCAATAACTATATTAGTTGCATCACAGAAAAGACAAATAAGAGATGAGTGTCCTTGACTAATGTAGTTAATATCAATGGCAGGGCCACTAACCAGATTTAGGTATAGTTTTAATGTTTGCTAAGTGAGACACATAAATATAGATACACATATACATACACACATACACATATATATGCACACACATATATAAATGTATATATACACATATACAAACATGTATATATGTGTATGTGTATATATATACACATATGTATATATGTATATATGTGTGTGTATTCTCTTTTCATTCTTATGATGACCTTGTGATATAGATCCAAAGGGTATTATTGTTACCATTTTACAGAGGAAAAAAACTGAGTCTTAGTGACACTGAAAAGCTAACCTAGGTTCACATAATAAGTGTCTGATGTATGATCCAAACCTAAATTTTCTTGGCTTAAAGGCCCTACTCCATCCATTATGTTATCCTGCTTCTAATGGAATATTTTAAATTTCTAACCATTAAATTTCATTTTAGATTCAGTCCAATATTTTATCTTGTCAAGATCCTTTTATATACTGTCTCTACCATCCAAAGTGTTCTACATGCCTCATAGCTTTGTGTCACCTGCAGATTTGATGAGTATGACATCTATGCTTTTAGCCAAATCACTCCTTGGTAAAAATATTTAATAGCACAAAACCAAACACTATTCCTTGGTTCCAGCAATTCCACTAATTCCAAGTCTAGCCAGCTATACTGCTCCTTAGATTAGGTCTCTATATTATCTCTATAGAAAAGACAAATCCTTTACTTTGTAAAGCCACATAACTTTGTCTACAATACCTGCCTGATCAACAAGGCTACTAACCTTATCAAAAAGGAAGATGTCTCTAGCATTGTTTTTTTTTTTAATATATATGAATCTTATTGATGTCCTATACATTTTACATGACCTAAATTTCCCCTATATCCTTTCTCTTCGAAGACTTTTTTTTTTTTTTTGCTTTTTGGAGGGCAATTGGGGTTAAGTAACTTGCTCAAGGTCGCACGGCTAGGTTTTTTTTGTTTGTGTGAGTTAAGTGTCTGAGGCGGATCTGATCCGAACTCAGGTCCTTCTGACTTCAGGGCCGGAGCTCTATTCACTGTGCCACCTAGCTGCCCTGAAGACATTTCTTTAAAAAAATTTTTGTTTAAAAAGATGAAAACATGAGTCAGGAAAAAATCAGTTAAACTAACTCAATATGTTGAAAAAAAATCATGATATTTGAAATTTTCTACACCTATGAATGTTTTATCTCTGCAAAGGGAATAGGAAAGGGATATGATCTCTTCTTGATAAGGCCATGCTGGCTCTTTGTGATCAACAATTCATTTTCTAAATCTTCCCTAACCATATCTTTAATAATACATCTGCAAGACTTTGCCAGGAATTGAAGTTAAATTCACTTAACTATTTTTGCAGTATCTTTTTCCCCCAAAATTCGTAAAACATTTGCATTTTTCCAGTACTATGTCATGTCACATCGCCTGTTTTGTATGATAATTCTTTGTAAAATTTAACTTCTGCTGGAATTTGCATGTGTGGCATTTTATTTATTTGTATATACATAAATGCACTTATTAAGAAACTCAGGATAGGAGAAATGATACTAGAGAACAAAAAATATGTAAGCAAGAGACATGTCTGATTAAAATGAACTTTCTGAAATCAGGTTACTTGTATGGCTGAAGCTATTATCAATCTCAACAGCATTATTCCTCCATACTAGTAATTTTAAGAACAATAACTAATGCTGACATGGATATACTCTGCGAAATAACTGGTGACTGTATTCCTATGGTAATATATAACTGCAATATCTATTATGCATGCAAGTAAGAGGGTTATTTGGGAATCAGCTATATGCAGCTAGGCGTTTTAGGCTACTAAATCAACATTTGGTCCCCCTCTACTCTTACAAATATACATAGACCACAAAGAGAAAGAAAGGAGAGAGAGAGAGGGAGAGAGAGAGAGAGACAGAGAGACAGAGAGAGACACAGAGAGACACAGAGAGACAGAGAGAGAGACAGAGAGAGACAGAGACAGAGACAGAGACAGAGACAGAGAGATTCTAGGTGCATGGCACATTATATTATGAATGTGTATATTTGAACACTTTCCAGATTTGGAAAATTAGTAATTACTCTAGGGAAATGTAGGGATTTCATTTAGTTATCTCCTTTAATTTTTTCTTTTGCCTTAACATTTGCTACCAAGCACTGATTCAATCACTTAATAGACTAACTTGTAATCCTTAGCACTGAAAAGAGAACAAAATGTTTTACCCTCCAATGATCCACTCTGCCTCAAATACTGGGAGAAGAATAGCAAAACTGTAAGTAAAGCCAATACTCACTGTCCCCTATCTTAAGTGTATTGGACTGTATGTATCAGAAAACTAGACACCTTATGTTCTTCTGACCTTTAAGTCATTCAACTTGGCAATAACCAAATGTAAAAACAACTTTCTGCTGTTAAACACACACACACACACACACACACACACACACACAGCAGGAAACTGATGCCCAGAGATATTAAATGACATAACCAACATCAAATAGGTAATGAGTGCCAGAGCCAGTTATTCTTTGGTATTTCCTCCACTAAAGTCCTACTTTAGTTGATATTTGTTCACCTTGGCATGAGGTATTACCATTAAAGGCTAAGTCAACAAAGCACCAACTCTGGAATGTTCTTTCACTCTGGAAAGAGTTCAAATCCAGGTCTTGAAGCAAAGGAACTATATGTCTTTTCCCCAAGGAACAGCCTATCTAGTCAAATACAGAGAAGCTTACTACTATGTAGTTTGCAGGGTGATGAATTCTAACAGAGATAGCTAATCCCAAGACCATTTACTAAGGTGGAAAGGGTTTGCAGTATGTATTTGTGAAGGAAATATCCACATCAGCAAAATCAAACATCATTAAAATTTTGAAGCAAGCAGTCTTTTATATTTTAATAATGGTATAAATGAGGAAAGTAAACACACGTATTCTGCTATTATGATAATTGGTACAGATACATTATTGGAATTTATCTTTTCAGAGTCTTTCAATTAGCTTTCCAAAACACCAAGAATGTCAATCATGGTCTCTCTCCCCCCTCCCCCTCTCCTTCCCTTCTTTCTTCTTTCCTTCCCTCCCTTCCTATCTCCTTCTCTCTCTCTTTCTCTGTCTCTGTCTCTCTCTGTCTCTCTGTCTCTGTCTCTCTCTCTCTCTCTGTCTCTCTGTCTCTCTGTCTCTCTCTCTCTCTCTCTTTCTCTTTCTCTTTCTCTCATTATTATTTGCTTTTTAAAGAAAACATCCATATTTAGCACTCAATCTTTCTGATTCAAAGCAGCCATACTCACTGCATCGACAGGTTCCAATATCAAAGTCAGGAACTAATATATTCCACCTGCCATATTATGTAAACAAAATTTATTATTTATTCATTACAATTTTGAAGGGCATTCTAATGTCATTTGAGTTATGCATGTAATAGGAAGAATGTTTATGTATTTCTTTTTTTGTCATTAGCTGATAATTTTAGGAAAGGAGATTCAATGATTTGGCCCTAAATGTTAAATAATGCACTTCAATTAATATTACTTGTCACAGTGACACTAAGAGAAATGTAATCGTTTCTTCACTGTTGTTATTATAGTACTTTCCCAAACTTATCAAACTGTAAGCTCAATGGATAAGGAAGATCAAAAGATATTTTGAATACTTGTACCATGTCATAAAGCCAATATTCCAATAAATGTCTATTAAGCATCTATTATGTATGAGATGCTGTGGTAGGCATAAGGAATTTTAAAAATAGAAAACAATGAGTCCCTGACCTCAAGGAGTTTGTAGTCTACTAGGATAATAAGGTACATTCACTCTATCCACTCAGCACCTAATGTATACACAGAACTATACTAAGTGCTAGGGAGGGAAAAATACAAAAGTTGGTTGTCATAATCTCTACTTTAAAAGAGTTCCAATATGGTAGGAAGATAAGACATGAATACAGACAGCTGTAATGTATAATGTTATCTAATTAGCATAACAAGGAGTAACAAAACAAAGTATTACACCTTCTTTTAGACTCTTTAACAAGATTCAGAAAAAATACTTTCAGAAAATCTGATGGTGCACAGATCACTCTTTTTCAAGAACACATGAAAAGAAGCGGTGGCTAGGTGGCGCAGTGAGTAAGAGTGCCAGCTCCGGAGTTGGGGTGATCCGGGTTTGGATCTGGCCTCAGAAAATGAGCACCTACACATAAATAATGACTGGCCATGTAAGCTTAAGCAAGTTACTTAACCTCAATTGCTTATATATGTATAAAAAAAAGAACACATGAAAAGGGTTCATGAATAAGGTGGACCTTATACAGTGCAACAAATTAAAGGAATTTTAATAGGCAAAAATAAAGAGTACATTCAATTATCAGCTAATGACAAAAAAAGAAATACAGAAACATTCTTCCTATTTCATGCATAACTCAAACGACATTAGAATGCCCTTCAAAATTGTAATAAATAAATAATAAACTTTGTTTATATAATATGGCAGGTGGAATATATTAGTTCCTGACGTTGATATTGGAGCCTGTCGATGCAGTAAGTAGAGTATGGCTGCTTTGAATCAGAAAGATTGAGTGTTAAATATGGATGTTTTCTTTAAAAAATTATAGAAAAAATTCAAACGTAGCTACACAAGCATGGCATAGCCATGACAAGGTCAGGCAATAACTAGTAGTTTAAATTAACTAGAGCACAGAGTGAATGAAGATGATAAATAAGAAATAATGAATATAAAGGGAGACTGGAGTCATAACCTCATGAACACTATGATAGAGTATTATGTCATATTGGATAATAAGTTTTGATATGGGTTTGGACATGATCACCCTCCCTTATTTTAAATATGGCAAAACTGAAACCCATAGAGATGAATTAACTTAGCTGAGATCACATGTCTAGCTCCTTATCTGTAAAATGGGCACAGTAATACTTTTAGTACTTATCTTACAAGATTGTTGCAGGAAAGTATTTTGTTAAACTTAAAGTTCTATTATCAATGTAAATTATGTTAACTAATAATGATAATAGAACTAAGATCAAAATCAAGAGCCATGATCCCAAGGTCCCTGTTCAATGTCCATTCTGTTATTCCTCTGGGCTCAGGTATGCTTCTGGGAATTCTTAGTCCATTACCATTCCTAGTAATCAAAGCAGCACTAATTCCTTCTGATTTTCCATGGAGATCTTAGGACCTCTACAAATCATTTTTACACAGTAAACTCTGATCTAGGAAGGGATCTGGGTAAAATTTTGTGGTACCAGTTTCATTCCTGTACTCCTTGTCCCAACTTCCCCAAATCTTCATCTTATCTTTATCGTACTTCTATCAAAACTTGCTCTCCAGAAAGAATCCAATAAACTGATACTTGGTAATTTCTTCAATCCTTCAGTTCATCTATGGTTACTAGTCTTGACAGCTAGGTTTTGCAGTGGATAGAACCTGGGTCTTTAGTCTAGACTTCAGATACTTACTAGCTGAGAGACCTTGGCAAGTAATTTAATCTCTATTTGCCTCAATTTCTTCATCTGTAAAATGGGGAAAATAATGTGAGAATCAAAAGACATAATATTTATACAGGACTTAACACAGGGCTTGGAACATAGTAGACTCTATATAAAGGCTAGATGTTGTTGTTGTTGCTAATAATAAGAAATTATACCTAATTCATGCCTTTTTATAGTATTTTATTCCAGTCAATGTGTTTCCATAGAGCTAAATTAGAAGATGCATCAAGCATGATAGAATTCTTGTTGCTGTTTAGTCATTTCAGTCGTGTCTGACTCTTTGTGACCCCATTTGGGGTTTTCTTGGCAAAGATACTGAATCAGTTTGCCATTTGTTTCTCCAAATAATTTTACAGAGGAGGAATTGAGGCATTCAGTGTGTTAAGTGTTAAGTGCTCAGAGTTGTATAACTAGGGAGTATCAGAGGCCTTTGCTTAGTCCTCACCCTTCTTGCAACTACATAATGTCTTTGAACCCCTGGAATGGTTGTGGGGAATAAGTGAGAATAAAGAATGGAAGTTGATACCTGGTTTTCAAGCCTAAGATACTAGAATGATGGTGGCACTCTTAAAAGTAGTATGAAAGTTGGGGGGAATGATTTGGTAGGAAATTATGTTGAATTTGAGATGTCTATGGGACATCCACTTTGAGGAGAGTTGGTAATACAAAAACCAAAAAAGAGTAGTGACATAAAACATAGTGAAGAGAGAATATCTAGCAGAGATGATCAACAGTATTAAATACAGTAGAGCGGTCAATAAGAATGAGGAATGAGGGGGGCGGAGCCAAGATGGCAGAGTAGACGCAGCTCATCCAAGCCACTCTGTCCCCAGATTCCCCTCAAACTATGTAAAAGGGGACTCTGAACAACTTCTGAAGCCCCAACACCCACAGAACGACACAGAGAAGCTAACCTCCCACTGAGGACAGCCCAGCAGCCCTGCAGGAAGGACCAGCGCAGCGCTCTGGGAGCCAGCAGCGCACAGAGCGCAGGGAGCCGAGCCGAGCCCAGGTCCTCGTGAGCCGAGGTTTTAGCCCCAGGACAGCAGGGCCAGCAGCTGGCTGGAGAGACCCCAGAACACCAGCAGCTGTGGCGACTCCAGAATTATCAACATAGACATGCCTAGGACAAAGTAAGAGGTTAGTGTCCTATGGACTTTGGGACCTGTATTTGGGGAATGCGTCAGCTCCCTCCCCTGGGGGCTAGAAGCCCCTGAGGAGACACGCCATTTTGTAGTTTTCAGAGGCAGCTCCGGCTCCCAGCCTACAAATCGTGGGGAGATCCAGCGATCAGTCTTGGGGGGTAATCGCTCTTGCTTTAACCTCCCTGGATCTAGATTGTGATCTAGGGTGGAAGTCATGGGTGGGTTTACAGCTTGCCAGAAACGGAAGTTGCCCCCCACACGTTCGGGACGAAAATTCCTCTAGCTGGCCTTAAAGCCATAGTGTGGCAACAAGCCCAAAAGTCAAGAAACTAAGTGGCAACATGCCAAGTCAAAGGAAACAGAAAAATGCAACCCTAGACTCCTATTTTGGGGGCATAGAGCGGGAAAAGGACTGTGAGGTCAGAAGTCCTGCTCCAAAAGCCCCAGGGGAAAACATGAGCGGGTTGCAGGCCATAGAGGACCTTAAGAAGGACTTTAAAAATCAAATAAGAGAAGTGGAGGAAAAATTGGAAAGAGAAATGAGAAGGATGCAGGAAAAGTATGAAATGAGGGTCAATAGCCTGACTGAGGAAAACAACACCTTAAAAAATAGACTAACTCAAATGGCAAAGGAGGCCCAAAAGGGCAGTGAGAAGAATGCCTTAAAGAGTTGAATTTGCCAGATGGAAAAAGAATCTCAAAAGTTCACTGAGGAGATTCATTCCTTCAGAGTTAGACTGGAGCAAATAGAAGCTAATGACTTTATGAGAAATCAAGATGCTGTTAAGCAGATCCAAACAAACGAAAGATTAGAAGGCAATGTGAAATATCTCATGGGAAAAACCACTGACCTGGAGAATAGATCCAGGAGAGACAATTTAAAAATTATTGGACTACCTGAAAGCCATGATCAAGGAAAGAACCTAGAAATCACCCTTCAAGAAATTCTCAAGGAAAATTGCCCTGATGCTTTAGATCCAGAGGGCAAAATAGAGGTTGAAAGAATCCACAGATCACCTCCTGAAAAAGATCCCAAAAAGAAAACTCCCAGAAATATTATAGCCAGGTTCCAGAATCCCCAGATCAAGGAGAAAATACTACAATCAGCCAGGAAGAAACAATTTCAATATTGTGGAAACACAATCAGAATAGCCCAGGACCTGGCAGCTTCTACACTGAGGGATCGAAGGGCATGGAATATGATATTCCAGAGGGCAAAAGAACTGGGAATGAACCCAAGGGTCACCTACCCAGCAAAACTGAGTATTTTGTTTCAGGGGAAAATATGGTCATTCAGTAGAATAGAGGACTTTCAAGCATTCTTGAGGAAAAAACCAGAATTGAATAGAAAATTTGACATCCAGACACAAGAAGGAAGAGATGCCTGAGAAAGTAATCAGGGAAAAGAAATCAAAAGGAACTTATCAAAGTTGAACTATTTACATTCCTATATGGAAAAGCAATAACTGTGACTGATGATATCTTTCTCACTATGAAAATAATGGAAGAAGGGTGTGGTCATATGAATACATATGTGAATGTGTGTGTATATGGTTACAGTTATATATGGATAGAGGGCATAGGTTGAATTTGTTGGGAAGGGAGAATACTCAAGGGATGAAATTATGAGGTGAGAGAGGAAAGTGGCAAGAGGAGATGGGGAGAGACAGGGTAGGGTAAACTATCTCATGTAGAAGAAGCAAGGGGAAGTGGTTGCAGGGGAGGGGGAAGAATAGGTAGGCAAAAAAGGCAAAACCGCATTCTCATTGAATTTTGTTCGGGGAGAGAGTGACATACATACTAAATGGGATATCTCAACCTGCAGCAGAGTGGGGGAAAGGGGTATGAGAGGGGGGATGATGGATGGGAGGGCATCCTTGGGGGGAGGGGAGGCTGGAAGTACCCACTATAGAAGAGGGACAGGATCAAGTGGGGAATGGACCAGGTGGGGGGGTGGGATGAATGGGAGGGAATTATAAGCAGCCTTGTACAATATATCTACTATGATAATGTTTTGCATAGCTAGACATGTACAACATATACTGAATTACTTATCTCCCAAGAGGGAATGGGTGACAAGGGAGGAAGGAAATGGATCTGAAATTCGAGGTCTTAACATTAAATGTTTCAAATATATATAAATACTATTAAAAAAAAAAGAATGAGGATTGAGGAAAGATCATTCAATTTGGTAACTAAAAGATCATTCATACTTGGACAGAGCAGGTTAACTTGGATGATGAGATCAGAAACCACATTGTAGATGTTTAAAAAAAGAGTGTAAGGAAAATAACTAAAAGTCCTGAGCACAGGCTGGTTACTAAAGGTGTTAATTATAGAGAAGGAATGATTACGTTGATTTTTGTATAAACTTTTGTATAAACTTTTTTGTATAAACTTTTTGTATAAACTTGTTTATTATCCAAGTATATGTTTATTTCCCCTTATTAATTAAAAACTGCTTGGGGACAGACAGAAACTGTTCTCTTTTATCCTTGTATCCTCATTACCTCACAGAAGGTCTGACAAATAGTAGGGGTTTAATAGATATTTAAGTAAAGTGAATAGTGGTGAATCATTTAAACGTTGACCATTGGATTAGTACTTTATACTTGAGGAAACATAGAAGTACAAAGGGTTTTTGACCAGAGGACTGACAGATGTGCATTATTACTATTATTTTATCAGTTATGTGAAGTACACCCTGGAGAGGAAAGTGATTAGATAAAGGAAAAATACTTAGGAGACCAATTTAATAGTTTTAATGTAAGGTGATAAGGGACTGACTTGGTACTGTGCCAATGTCAATAGAAAGAAGAGGACAAGGATATGAGGGAGATTATGGAAGTAGACAAATTAAATAACACTCATTAAAATTTTCATCAAAACCTAGTCTTTACATTTCACAAGTTAGAGACTTTTTTTGGAAATTACTTAACTTCTAAGTAACCTCCACTTTCTCATTTATAAATAAGGATAATATCTGAATTACCTTTCTCACAGGCAAGTTGCTAGGAAATTGCTTTACACATTTAAAGCATTGTCTAAATGTGAGTTATTATTCTTACCATTTTTTTTTCTGTTTCAGTGGAGTGACTTCTGAAGTGGTGATTGTTTGGATGACTCATTGGTTCATTCATCATATTTATTTAGAACATACTATGTTTATAGCATTGTACAAGGAACTCAGGATATTAAGAAACACAAAACAGATTTCTGTGCTCAAGGAGCTAATGATTTAGCTGGGAACATATACATAGAAAGTTCAATAACAACATAGGGCACAAGCAGACACTGTTGGAGATCCAGAGAGGCTGTGTCTAAATTTTTAGTCTATTAGCTATAATAAAAACATGTGGAAATATGTAAACAAAATAAAGCATCAATAGAAAGTAGGGAACAACTTTGATTTATTTTAGTTTATTTTCCACTTATTATTTAGCAAATGATTTCTAGTTTTTTTTTAGTTCAAATGTATTAATTATTTAGGAAAATTCTAACTTCCAACATGATGTGACACTGTTATCTGGAAGGCGAGCTGAACATGAAGTTGTAAGCCTGTAGTATACTCTCTATTTCCCTCCTTATTAATGGAGAGATTTTGGGCAAGTCACAAATCTTTCTGGCTCCAAGTTTCCTCAAATGTTAAATAACAGAGTTAGACTAGAAGACTGCTAAGGCCTCTTCTTAGTGGAAAGTTCTATGATTCTACATTAAGTGTGGTGAAGCTATTCAAATGGTCATATCCCATAGCTGAGCAGTAATACTCAGAGCTGTAGATAGCATAGGACAAATGGGACATTGATTCGGTCATCATACGGAGAAAGGGATCTTCACTTTAGGATCCTGTTTGCATGCCTCCTAGTCCTCTGTTGGTCCCTCTCACAAGAACATGATTATCCCCTGTTCCCTCAGGAGACTCAAGGCAGCTATTGCAAAGCCAAAGTGCTGTATCTCCCATACCTTGTTTTCTCCCACTTCTATGACCTTATCTTTTTTTTTTTTTTTTGGAGGAGGTAGAGGTGGAATGGGGAAGGTGTCATGAGTTGTTAGTCGTACCACAGGAATATAGGTCACTCTCTAGAAGAAAGATCAGGTAAATCTGGAAGGAGATTACTGCTCTTGTGAATGTAGATAGAATGGAAGTATCTTGAGGGGAGGAAATTTTCCTTTTTTCCTCTTTGTAACCATAATGCCTAGAACATAGTAGGCCCTTAATACATGCTGGCTGATTGAATTACCTGTTAAATTTAAAACACTCTTTGATCTTGAGGTATAAATCAAATGAACGCCTTTTTCTACACAAACCTCATATCCTCTCTGTCCTAATTCTTAAGTTTGTACGACAAATAATTAAATATTAAGTGAATGGAACAAGGAAAAAATATTTCAGAAGTTCAGAAGAGTCAGAAATTACTGTGAACTGAACACTTTAGAAGGGTTCACAGATGAGATGTTAGGCTGGGAAGGATTTGAATAAGCAGAAAAGATTGGAAACTGTATCCTAAGAGAAAGTCCTAGCATAAGCAACAACGCAGGAACAATATTAAGTAAGGAATGGCTAAGACATAGCAAATGAGGAAAATAGCCTGTTTAGAGAAGAGAGTTTATGTAGAGAAGACATAAATGAAGATAGAAGAGAAAGATCGTGGACCTAGAACTCCAGGGACCTCAGAAGTTGTCTAGCTGAACATCCTCATTTTCCACATGAGGAAACTGATGCCCCCAAATGTTAAATGGCCAATGTGTCCAAAGTTGAACAAGTAGTACCAGGTTTAGCATATGGGAGGTTTTAAATATTATGCTAAGAATTTTGAGCTTTATCTTAACTGCAGCATTACTGGACTATTCAACATTTTCTTTAGAGATCTAGTGTTATTATGACATCAGAGACGATCGGTTTTCAGATAGAAGGATCTATGTTATTTCTTTAGTCCAATCTTGACATTTTATAGATGAGGAAGATAAGTTTGAAAGAAGTTAATGTTTGTCCAGGGTCATAAAGTGATAAAAGAGTCGTGATTTGATTCTAGGACCCCAGGTTTTAATTATTGCATGCTTATTATGTACCAGGTACTATGCTAAGTGATGCAGATAAGAAAGGCAAAAAAAATCCCTTTATTGAAAGAAAGGGGGGTAGTAATGGACTTACACCTGGTATTTAGGAAGATCACTATGAAGCTGAGTGCATAGTCAACTGGAGTGGGGAGAGACTTGAGACAGTGATGTCCAACAGAAGGCCATTGCAATAGTCTAGGAATGGGAACTAGGGGTTTAGACCAGTGGTTATGTCAGAGGAGAGAAAAGTACATATATGAGAGATGTTATGGCAATAGAAATGACAGGACTTGACTACTAATTAGATGTGAGAATGGGGTTTGAAAGTGTCAAGTCAAGAATGAGGGCTAGTTTGTGAGTCTAAGTGACTGAGAACCTAGACAGCAATAGAAAGTTAGAAGGGGTGATGATTTTGGGTAAAGAAAATGAATTGTTTCAGCCTTTGGAGTTTGTTTTACATATCAGATGTACACACATACACGAACACATATATATATACATATATGTGTATGTGTGTATATGTATATACACACATACATGTGCACATTCACACGTATTTTTCCGCTACACCAAATGACAGAAGACTAGTATTAGAAATGTGGTATCTTTAAAATGATGATGATGATGATGATGATGATGATGTGGTTCTCTACAGTCGACGGGGGGGAAAGCTACAGGCATGGAAACCAGTAAGGAAGTTGTTTCAGTAGTCTAGAGGAGGTACAATGAGGGCTTGAAAAGAAAGTCACTATGGGAATAGAAAGAGGCAGGTACAGGAGAAATTATTGAAGCAGAATTCTTTGTGCCTCATTCAGTATAGGAAAAGGAAGTGTCAAAGATGCCTCCAAGGTTTCAAGCCTGGGTGACTGAGAAAATGATGGTGCTACTGATCAAGATAAGGAAGTCAAGGGAGTTACTGAGACATATAATGTGTATGAATTTAGACATGTTTAGTCTGAGGTGATCAACTACCAAAAAAAATCTATAAACCCAGAAGGGCTGCTCTTAGGTGATTTTTTTCCCTTCATGGTGTTCTATTTTTCATTATCTCTGACATTAGGACTAGAGTTTGTTTCTAACCTGAGGAAGTATCTCCTATTATTTTTAACAGAGCTTATGAGATGAAACATCACAAGTGTATATCCTTTAGAAATCAAAACTCCTTCAATATTTCCTTCCAAACCAAACACGTCCCTACGGGGTAACTGTAAACATAGTGAACCTCTTAAATATTTTTTAACCTTACTTAAAAATTTGAGTCAAAGTAGGTATAACAAGATTAGACCCTCATTGAGCAAACTGTGTTCTAACAATGCAGCATTATTACTCCTTAAAAAATTACAAATGTGAGTCACTCAGAGAAACATGAGTAGGATTATTTGAACTGAGGCAGTGAAAGAGGCAGAACTGGGAGTGCAATATATGTGATAACTACAAAAACATAAAATGGAATCACCAACAGTTGAACTAAGATTAATTGTAAGGACCAGTTTTCATCCTGGAGAATAGATAATGAAATCTATTTCCTGCCTCTTAGTAAAGGGAGAGGGACTGTCAGTATGGAAGTTATCATGTCACTAGGCATAGTTTTGTCAGTCAGTTTTGCTCAACTGTTTTCCTATTGTATCAAGAGAAATCTTGGTGGGGGTAACATCAGGAAAAACTGAAGTGTAAAATACAAATGGTAGCAATAATACTTGAAAAAAATAGGTTAATCTTGCTAAGTAGGGTGTAGGGACTTTTTGTGTGATTATTAAACCTGGCACAAAGTTCACTCAGACCTGAAAAGGCAAAACAACTCATTTCACACATGAGGCAAACAGGATGAAGTGACTCGTCCAGGGTCACATAACTAGTAAGTGTCTGAGGCCATGTTTGAACTCATGAAGTTGAGTCTCCCTGACTCCAAACCCAACACTTTATTCACTGTTCTACCTGCCTGCCTAAGGAGCCTAGTGAAAGCAATAAAAAATAAAACAACAACAACATAAGAATAGGAACAATAAAGGTGTGTGTGTGTGTGTGTGTGTGTGTGTGTGTGTACACACAGAAGAAAATAGAAGAAATTTTAGAACGAAACATAGACAAGTGGGACAACTTTAGAAATAATCCCGAGTTTGTGATAATTTTCTTTAAAAAAAATGTAAGCTGTATTATAATAGAGATTGAATTTCACATAGAATCAGTTTTTCTAATCTTTGTTTATGGAAATGGTAATTTTTGTGTCTTTTTCAATATCTGAATAGCAAATAAGTTTGTTTGCGTGTGTATGTAGTTATACACATACGTTACTCAATAATGACATAGAGCTAGGCAAGTAGCTCACTGAGTTAGTTATGCATATCTGTATGTGTATATGTATACAATCACACGCCCATACATCTTAGACAGTAAATACAGATGGACAGTGATCTGAATATAGAACTGAGGGAATATCAGACTAGATCCTGTCTGACAAATTATTTACACAAACAACAATTTCAAAAAGGTTAAATGTCAAGGAAAGTTCATCGTTTTAGCATCAATGTCACTTGGTGATTACACATCATATAAAACTTAAATCTTGACAAGAGAAGAGGAAAAAGTGATGTGAACTTTATTCCTTTTGAATATAACTGGTCTATATCAATTTTCTACAGGAGAAATAAACACGTAAGTTTTTTTCTTTAGTACTTTCCTCAGAGGTGTTGGGCATCTGATGAACTTCTATGCATATTTGACTAATAGTATCATATTGTTGTTGTTGTTCAGTTGTATTTGACTTTCTGTGACCCCATTTGGATTTTCTTGGCAAAGATACTGAAGTGATTTGCCATTGCCTTGTGCAGCTCATTTATTTTAGATGCAGAACTGAGGCAAATAGGGTGAAGTGACTTATTCAGGATCCCACAGTCAGTAAGTGCCTAAGTGTACATTTGAATTCAGGGAGATGAGTTTTCCTGACTGCAGGTCTGACACACTATGCAATGTGTCACCTAGAGTTTGTATGTGTGTGTGTGTACACATGCATGCATATGTATTTATATATGTATTTATAAGTGTGTGTATGTATGTATGCATGCATGCATGTATGTATGTATATTCATTCGTCCATTCTATCCTTGGACATGTAGCCCTAGCTTCTGTTCACAGGTCAAAATAAGAACAAATGAGGTTATTTGCAAAAGCATAACCACATTCTACTTCTTGGAAAAAATTATACCTATTAAGAATTTTAAAAAATGTTTCTTTTATATATTTTTCTTAAGGATTTCTCTTCTTTTAATATAAATCTTCCTTATTCTATTTCTGCCTTTACAACAATACTCTGATAGAGTTATAAGAAGTACAGTCTCCTGCTAGACTTTGTTTAACCATACTAATGCAGAATGACAGCCCAAAGTTACTGGAACTATGAGGCAAAAGACAAGTCAGCACCCACAAGACTGTAGGAATTGATCAGTTTTATACAGGCATTTTCTTCTCCTGCGGGGAAGTTGACAGAAGAGGTGTCTTCATTTTCCAACTCTGCATAATATCTCCTTAGGTAAAAGCACATAGCAGACAATCAGGCTCAAACATATCCATTTGCATAGCAACTTTCTTCTGAGGCGAAAACACTTTACAGATGTTACTTCCTAAATTCTCAAAAACATCCTTGTAGCATCATTGTAATCAACTTAATTTTGCATCTATAGATCAGCTTCTAATCAGTGACAGAGTCTAGAAAGCAATTTCCTTCTCTCTGACTAACATTAGTAGATCTCAGTTATCCTTCCTGAACAGAAACTTGTACCTCCTTGACTATCCAAGTCTTGAAATGAGATACAAATTATGGATACATATGTGCACACAAGACATGCAAACATACATGCATGCATACACACAAATAACACACATGATTCAAACATATATATGTATACACAGATGTAGATTTTAAGTATACCTCATGTAATTTTTATCTTTGAGTGCCATTGCTCTATAGATGAGGACATTATTTTACTACAACTTACCTTGGAGATGTCATTCAATTCAACAATTACATTCAACACACATTTATTGAATACCTACAATGTGCAAAGCTCTGCTTCAGTGAATTAAAGAAAAGCAGTCTAGGAACCTCCACAGTGACAGGCAACATATCATTGTGGAAGAAGGATAAATCTGGAGGAAGGATGAGGTGAGTTCAAATCCTTCCTTTCATATTTAATATTTATGTCACCTTAGGTAACTCACTCAAAATCTCTGAATCTCAGTTTCCTCATATCTAAAATAAGGACAATAATAGTTCTTGTGCCCTCAAAGATTTGTTAGTCAACAAACATTTATTAAGGGCTGACTATGAGTTAGCCTCTATGCTAAGTACTGGAGATATAAAAAGGCACCTTCTCTCATGAAGTCCACCTTCTTATAAGGCAGAAAATATGTAAATAATTTGATGCAATTTATAGATAGATAGGTAGATGATAGATAGATAGATAGATAGATAGATAGATAGATAGATAGATAGATAGATGGATGGATAGATAAATAGAGAGTGAGGGGGAGAAAGGAAGAGGGAGGGAGGGAAAGAAAGAGAAGATGGAAGGTAATCTAAGGGGGGAATGACATTACTAGTTGGGGATGACTGGGGAAAGTCTCCTGCAGAAAGTGGGACTTGAGCTTTGTCTTGAAAGAAATCAAGGGATTTAAGGGGTTGAAATATAGAGAGAAAAAAAGCAAACTTTAGGAATAAACTAGTGCAAAGACACAAAGATAGGCAATTTAATGACTTATTCTGCACATAGTCTAGCTGTAACATATATGGTCAAGAGTAAAGCATAAAAAGAGTGGAAAGGTAGGAAGGAGCCATGTTATAAAGAACTTGAAATTCCAAACAGAGAAATTTACATTTGATCTTACATTTGAGCAATAGCTAGCCACTGGAGATAATTGGCAGTGGGGGGGCTGACATGATCCAGAACCATGCTTTAGAAAAATCACTTTGGCAGCTAAATGAGAGATGGATTGGCATGGAGACAGTTGAGATGGACAAATTAGAATACTATTACAATAGTACAGGTGAGAGGTGTTGAGCTCCAAGAGAGAAGGTAAAACATACATGAGAAATACTATGAAGGTAGAAATGAAAAATTTTGGCAATTGTTAGATATCTGGGGTGAGTGAGAATGAAATATCATGAATAATACTGGCATCCTCCCCAGTAAATAAGGATATTCAAAAGAGGAGGAGTTATAGGGGAAAGAGAATGTATTCTGTTTTTACATATCTAGTTTAAGACATCTTAGGGACAACCACTTTGAGATATTTATGAGAAATTTGGTGGGATAAATAACCCTAGTTCATCAGAAAGAGTGGGAGTGAGAATGAAAGAGAGAGAGATTACTTTTTTAAAGTGCGTTGTAGCCAGCTAATGTGGGAATGTTTTACATGACTTCTTATGTATAATGGGTATCATATTTCTAGCCTTTTTATGATTGGGGGAAGGTGTAGAAGAAAGGAGAGAATTTGGAACTCGAATTTAAAAAAAAATAAAAGTAAGTGCTTTTAAACTTAAAGGTCTATGTAGATGTTAGCTAATTTCTTTTTATAGATGGTGATTGTTATGAATTATTATTATGTATTGACAAATATAATATAATTATAAGAGGCAATTGCATAGATCTGGGAAGGCCTCACAGAGGAGTTGTATCCAAGTCAAACCTTAAGGAAACAAAAGTATTCTAAGAGGCAGAGATAAGGAGACAACACATTAAATGGATGAGGGACAAAACTTTATGAATGTATCTAGTGAAGAAATGGACTATTTAGCTGGGGAATACCTGGTTGTCTAGTCCATGTGAAATGTGAAGGATATGAATTAGAGCAATGTGAAGCCAGAGTTAAATTGTACAGGTGTTTTATGGTGAGGTTACGAAATTGTATTTTATCCTAGACACAACTAGAAGCCATTACAAACTTTTAAAAAGGGGAACAACATGGTTAGATCTTTGCCTTAGGAAGTATACTTTTTTTAGCCGTGTGGAAGATGGATTACAGAGTGGATGATGGAGGACAGGAAGAAAATTTAGAGACTATTAAAATGCTGCAGGGGCGACATAACTGAACTCACTGGCCAACTAAGTGTTTAGAAGGGGAGGGATGCAGTAAGTAGATTCAAAAGGACTACAAAACTGACTGACTAAGGGTAATGAGGGTGGATATTCATCTTTCATCATCATATAATAAACAAATTACAATATATTCACCTGCAGCATTGTTGAAGGACAAATAAACTTTAGATATGTGGGGAAAAGAATATATACTAAACGAGGCATATAGCATAGGCAAATGGATGGAGGCAATAATCGGTAAGATTTGTCTAGAATCCATTGGACAGAAAAGTCTTTTTAGAGGAGAGGATTTTTGCTGTTTTTGTTTTCACTGTAGTTAATGAGAAGCTGCAAAGGTGAGGTGGAAAGCTTTCAGATTCATACATTTTCTAGTAACTTTGAAGATCATCGACTCTGACTCCCTCATTTTCTACGTTGGCTATAGATTATGGAAAGTCTTAAATGTCAGACTAAGGAAATTGTATGTCACTGAATTTTATAAGGGATTGTAATGGCTATATGGTTCAACCCATACTCTATAAAATATTTTGTTCTTGTAAGTATATTTTTTATCCTTTAATTAATGAAACCCTATTAGATGTCTTTTAAAAATTGATGTTGAGATAGAAATTCCTCAATCACTTATATCCTTTGACTATTAACATATTCCAAGGAGGTTATTGACATTAGGAAACTATGTGTATTTATTTTTAAAAAATCATAGCACTGTAAGAAATAAAGAAGAGAAAGGATCTAGATAAAAATGGCAAGAAAAAAATATGATGCACAGTGGAAAATTCAAATACAAAAGAACCACAATGCAATGATTACAACAGTGAAAATAACATTGAAGCAAAAAGAAATCTCTGGCCAACTGTATTGGTCAATATTAATTTAATAGTATCAAAGATAAGGGACAAATCCTCTTTTTTTCCTTTTAACAAATGGGAAAAAAACATATTAAATAAAATAAATAGAGGAAATGTTATTTGGATATGTATCAGGAAGATTATTATGTAAAAGCTAAATGTATGAATAAATATTTTAAACCTATTATGAAGGAGGCAACACACCATGTTGGATGGGGAAAGAAGTCTTGAATTCAGGAAGATTTAGGTTCAAGTCCTACTTCTGACACATTTAAGCTTGTGGCCCTTGGAAAATCACTTAACTTCTTAATAATCTTCCTGCCCCACAGCTTTCTCACACTGTAATTGCAAAGAAAGTGCCAAACTGCCTTCATAGAGAAAGATCATCAATGAGAACTTTCTGTACTGATAAAATCATATATATATATAGTCAAAATGTAAGAAAAAATATGTTTGAAGGAATGAACTATGTGATCCTTGCCTAACTTCATCATTGTTGGTTATGCTGTAGGAATGTTTAATGTGGATTACATATGGAACCATGTGTATATGTGCTAATCTTATGCTGGCTTTCACTCTAAGCCTTATTTTGTCATGTAAACTAACTCACACCCACATCTCAAGGAACCTCCTTTTTAGAATAGATGGGGAGATGATGTGTGTGAAATAGGTTTGCATTGGGTTGTGATGATACTTTTTTATTAATAAATTAATTTATTTTTAGTTTTCAACATTCAGTTCCATAAGTTTTATTTTTTTGTCATGAAATGAAAGATACTGTATATTAAGCAACATAGAACAGATATATCATATTCCATATTTTCAAGCATCTAGGTTAAATGAAAGAATTGGTTATTGAAAGAACAGTTAATAAATTTAAGATCTAATAATTCTTATCAACATTGGAAGGATAATTTGTTCACTGCTTTACATAATTGGAATAATAGACCCATGGGAGTAAGTACACCTCTAATCATAATGATGGCCCCAAATCTGAAAATTAGAAAACAGCAGATACAGAAGATCCCAAATATTGAGTACTGGACTGCGAGGCAAGGTGTCCCAGCACAGTATCCAGCATGCACTGTATCCAATGGTGCAGCAGAATATAACTTACATTGTTAAGAGGACTTTTGGTTGGATAGAAAAGAAATAAAGAAAATCACTACTGGAATATGTGTGAGAATTCCTAAAAATCATTTTGGATGGATGTTACCTAAATCAGGGCTATTCCTTGTAAACAATACCCCTGGTAAAAACTGACCTCCTTCCAAAATAACTATCAGAGGTACTGGAGATTCTGGTTTTACTGATAGAATGAAATTGGGAGCTAAAGTATGGTTACATGAAACCAGACAATGTTCCAAAGGCTGTGGAAATTATAGCACATGGGAAAGATAATACTTTAACTGTTGTTTAATCAGGAGAAGATGATTACCATATTGTACACTGAACTCATATATTCTACTGTAAATGACTCCAGAAGCATAGCTGATCCTATAGGTTTCTTTTTGGCTTTGTGTCTGTTAAATTTGTTTGTGACATTTGTTTCCTGCATGTTCGGTACCCTCCACCTTCAGATGCCTGATTGCTTAATCTGGATGTCACCCCCTGTCCACAACTGTGATATGTCACCCCTGGAACTGGTGTGGACCAAGGTCCAGATGGCAGCTAAAGAACTGACTTCTCAAATGGGACCTATCAGTTCAAGAAAAGGTACACATCCAATTTCAGCCAGAAGTAGCTGTGAAAGAAAAGACCTTTTCCCATAGCCTAAAGTTTTGAGCCCCCATTCGTTTGAGGGGTGGGATGGTGGGGTGCTTCTGCTCAAGCTCAAGTGTAACATATTGTTTCAATACTGTTTCAACTTATGGAACATTCAATTCCATAAATTTTAAATTTTCTCCACCTCACTCCTCTCCCCTCTCTCCAAGACAGCATGCAATCTGATATAGGTTCTACATATACATTCTTATTAAACATATTTTCACATTAGTCATGTTGTGTAGAAGAATTTTAATGGGAGGAACCATGAGAAAAGAAAAACAAAACAAAAAGAGAGAGAGAAAATAGCATGCCTTAATCTGCATTCAGACTTCATATTTCTTTCTCTGCATATGGATGGTGTCTTTTGTGTCTTTTGAATTTATTTTAGGTCCTTGCTTTTCTGAGAAGAGCTAAGTCTATCAAAGTCAGTCAACACACAACGTGGCTGTTACTTTGTACTTCTGGTCACTTTATTCAGCATCAGTTCATATAAGCCTTTCTGGGCTTTCTGAAGTCTGCCTACTCATCATTTATTATAGCACAATAATATTCCATTACATTCATATCCTACAACTTATTCAGCCACTCCCCAACCAATGGGAATCCCCTCAATTTTCAGCTCTTGGCTACCATAGAAAGAGCTGCTATAAATATTTTTGTACAGGTGGGTCCTTTTCCCATTTTTATGATCTCTTTAGGATATAGCCCTACAAGGGATATTGCTCGATCAAAGGGTATGAAGAGTTTTACAGCCTTTTGGGCATAGTTCCAAATTGCTCTCCAAAATGGTTGGATCAGTCCGCAACTCCACTAACAATGAATTAATGATCCAATTTTCCCACATCTTCTCCAACACTTATCACATTTCTGCTTTGTCATGTTAGCCAAACTGATAGGTATAATGTGGTACCTCAGAGTTGTTTTGATTTCCATTTCTCTAATCAATAGTGATTTAAAACCTTTTTACATATGACTATAGATAAGTTTAATTTCTTCCTCTAAAAACTGTCTGTTCATATCCTTTGACCATTTATCAATTGGGAAATTACTTGTATTCTTGTAAATTTGACTCAGTTCTCTAAATATTTTAGAAAGGAGGCCTTTATCAGAGATACTGGTTGTAAAAATTCTTTCCCAGTTTTATGCTTCCTTCCTAATCTTTGTTGCCTTGGCTTTGTCTGTGCAAAAACTTTTCAATTTAATGTAATCAGAATTATCTATTTTGCATTTCATAATATTCTCTATCTCTTGTTTTGTCATAAAATCCTCTGTTCTCCATAAATCTGACTGATAAACTATTCATTGGTCTCCTAATTTGCTTATAGTATCAGCCTTTATATCTAAATTATCAACCCATTTTGATTTTATTTTGGTATATGGTATAAGATTTTGGTCTATGCCCTGTTCCTGCCATATTTTTTTTTCTAATTTTCCCAGCAACTTTTGTCAAATAATGAGTTCTTATCCCAGATGCTGGAGTCTTTACTATAGTCATTGTCTACTGTGTCTCCTGTACCTAACCTAATCCACTAATCCACCACTCTATTTCTTAGCCAGTACCAAGTAGTTTTAATGATTGCTGCTTATAATACAATTCACGATCTGGTATGTCTAGGCCACCTTCCCTAGCATTTTCTTTTCATTTATTCCCTTGATATTATGTATATATGTTCTTCCAGATTATTGTTTTATTTTTTCTGGCTCTATAAATAATTTTTGGTACTTCATTTTGTATTGCAGTGAATAAATAAATTAATTTAAGTAGATGATAGGTGTTGGAATGATTCTTAAAGAAAGTTATAAAAGATAAGATATCGTTTTAATGTCTATACTTGTTTGTTGGCATCAAGGTTATGAGAGATAAGTAGCTTTTAGGTGTAGAGACACTGTCTAAATGTGGAAAGCCTATTAAAAATGAGTTGTCCTTTATATTATTCTTGAAAATCAACCTAAGATGCTGACACCCAGGCCAGTAGTCAAGGGCTTTTGTTGGCTTCTGAGCATTCATCAGTCTGTCATTTTATTCATCATTTACATATGGTTCACTGATAACTGACAGCAACTTTATCCATCATTACATATGGCCCATTAACAGTTGACAGCTGTCAGTAAGACAAAACTCACTCAAGCCACTCTCCATTCATGATGTATAGGCAAACAGAGGGGAGAGAGCCTGAACCAACCACCTGTTCAGGCTGTCTTCATTTGGCATTAATTAACTCTGTTGGCTGGAATTCTCCTTTCACTACAGTAGAAAAGATCCAGTTCAAAGAAAATGTATTTGGCTAAAATCTTTGGTTGGGCCAATTGTGTTTTGCTTTTAAGAAACACCACCCACACCCATATGCATCAGTTTATTATTCCATCCCCAAATATATATATTTTTTTACCATTGAGTAGAGAGTCTCAGTGTGATGACACAGGGTATTTTATTTAAAAAATAATCTAGTGAGTGAGCATAATATGCTGACACTTGGAATTTTATTTATTTTATACATTTGTTGAGCACCATGTGCATGTACAATACCATGCTAGGTATTGTAGAGAAAACAAGGAAGGACACAAAGTCATTGCCATCAGGGAGCTTGTAGTGGCTGGGCTGAAAAGACACAAAACACACTAAGAAAAATTCTAATTTCCAAGAGTCAAATAAGAATATAAGAGAACAGTACAATAGCTACCCCAAGGTAGTATTTCATTTAGTGTGAAATGAATGGTAGAGATGAGAGAAATGCTTCTTTCTTTCTTGTATTTAATAACTAATTATTGAATGGACCAAGGTTTTTTTTTTCCTTTTTTTACTTCCTCATCCAGAAATCAACCAGCACAAGAAATCTTAGGCAAGACTTACCCAGTCAGGAAGGCTAAGATCTAATCAAAGACAGTAAACAAACTCTAATTTTAGGTGCATGGGTAGATTCCTGCTCACTGTGTTTACTCAGAAAGGTCTGAGAAAATGTGGATTCTCGTTTTTGTCAGATGGGTATTGATGTCTCTTTGACCAAGACTGGGTGCTCGAAGTCACTTCCTGTAGCCCCTCATTAGATTAGGTCCACCTCTCATTATAATATTCATTTTCCCTCATTAATAATTAACCAATCAAAGTTGATGCCACCTTCTGAAATACCCACCCTTCCAAGGGCATGTAAACTCTGAGTGGGTTCAGAAGGGTGTTTGGCATTTGAGTGTCACTGACCCTTTTATTAATAAAATGAATAATTACCCAGGAACTATGTCTCTCAAATTTTTTGAATATCACAGCATTGTGATTTCAATATAAGGAGAGAGAGAGCATGGTAACCTAGAGTGACCAAACATGGCTTCTATGACTTCAGGAAAGAAATATGGCATAAATTATTATAAGCCTAAATTGCATTTGGATAAAAAGGAGGGAGGAAACCACACACATGTTTGTCTGGAGGCAGAAAGAAAATAATATTTTCTAGATAGCAACTGTCTATAAGGAAGCAAGGCATATAGATATAGGTATATACATAAATATAGATATGCACACATTTATATGTATATGCATATACATATATGTGCATGTATGTATATACACATATACATATATGCACGTCTATTTTAACATGTACATAGACATATATGTATGTGTATATATATGAGAGAGAGGAATAGTAGGGAAAAGAAAAATAGATTGTGTTTTTGTTATTGCTGATGTAAATTTGTATAAATTAGCTACAACATAATTATAATAAATGTATAGAACCAAGTTTAGCAATATCAAATATATATATATATATATATATATATATATATATTTTTGTATGAGGCCACTCAAAGCTATAATGAAGACTTTTTTGCATATGGCACAAGGGTACAAGGTAAGGGTACCATCAGTAAGAAACCACTGAATGGTTTTAACACTTCTAGATTGGTTGCCACTGAAGATGTGGCAGGAGAGAGGTAGGTGGTAGGGTGTCAGGGTATGGCTTCCATGGAAGGATGAGATTGTTGTCATCCTCTAAATTTTGCCCCCTTAGGTAAAAGGTCTGATCATGATCCTTAAGTTTTATCTCATGGTCCCTTAAGCCCTCTAAATTTATGAACCATAATTCTAAATATGTCTTCTGTAAACTCCAAACTCAATATATCCTATATCTAATCTATTTCTTTCACACTTTTTTTTCTTTGAGGTAGAGGGAGGAACATGTTTTTATAACATGGTAATGCATATATTAGATGCTATGGTATATTAGAGTGACATAGGCCGCAATAGAGCAACAGCTCAACTCAAAACATTGGTAATTCCAAATCAGATCAGTAATATTTTTCATGTATGCTTCACTGCTAAATATTTATGCAATATTATGCAGAGAAGTTGCTAGAGTGTATCTTATTTTTGTGCCATAATACATATCAAAATTTTGTTGAAAATCATGTTTGCAGTCTTTTCCAAAAAATATAAGTAAAGCAAGAAAAAGTTGTTTTCAAACTCTTATCACTCTGCCCTACATCCATTAAAAAGCCATAAACACATTCACATATGATGGAAGCTGATCAAATACAGCCCACATTGAGGGATGGGGTGAAGATATTTTCAGTAGTGAGTCTTCCTTCTACGATTTAAAAATAAAAAGAGTCACATGGTTGCCACTGCCTTGTAATTTTTATCTCAGAATTGATCTTTTTTGACTCATTAACTGCACAAACCAAATGCTGATGTGTGTGTCTGGATTTTTAGAGAAAAAAAGAAATTAAGGGATAGTTATAGGGGCTAGAGTTCTTAATATGAACATGTAATATAAAAGAGTGTGCTGGGGACAGTCCCAAACAGAGCTAATTCTTAAATTTTTATCATGAATCTGGATACCTTGCAATTAAGCAAATGCTATAAATAAATGAAGTGATCTGTTATATTACTACAGATAAAACCTAAAAAAGATGACTTTTCCCTCCAAAAAGATGGTTGTCAAATGTTTACCAGCCCAATACTGGATATACAACACTTTGCTCAATAAATATGAAAATTATTTTAAATGTATTTCAACATTTTAGACACATCATGGTATACTGGAAAGATAGCTGACCCAAAAGCCAGGAAGAACTAACTTCAAATCTGACGTGACCCTGGGCAAGTCATTGACCTCTCAGTATTCTAGGAACGTCTCTAACACTAGAAGTTTCAGGGAAATGATCAATTACATTGGTAGAAATAATTTCCAAATCTGAGTGTTCTCTATATCAATCAAATTATATGTCCAGTTCCCCTCCCAAGCTGCCTTTCATTGAAATGGGTATTCCTCTCCCTCTGCTATTACAGATGGTAACCCTCCCACTCCGATTTTGACTTAGTAGATCTTTGTGAATTCCTTAACACCCTCTTTGCCTCCAATGGAGGGGAGAACCTCGGGGGCCATCTCTCTGGTGATGAGACTGTCCCAATTTAGCTAGCTGTGCACCAGGCATACATAGTTCATCACTGAGTCCTTACCCCAAACCTATTCAGCTTGCCAGGAGCTGCTGTAGTTTGTTTGTACTTAGCAGATACAGCTTTTGAAAGTGCAAATCACCTCCTGACCACAGAGTAGGACATAAGTGGAGATAATAAGCATAATTTCCACAAATTGAATGTTATTATGATAAAACTTATAGTATACTTTTTTTATAAAATTGCTAGCACTGAAACCATGCATGCATCAAGAAGCACAGCCATAAAAGTTCATGTTTGTCTAGGTACAAAATGTAGGTTTGCTTTTTCAATGTGGTTCAGTAAGCATTTACCAAGCTCCTACTATATGAAAGTCACTTTGCTTAGCCTCAGGCACTGGTGGTATTCAGGAAACCAGCAGGCATCAGGAAGAGGAAACTCTAAAAAGTCCAGGAAAGGAAGGTAGTCAGAAGTTTGGTCACTGAGGCAGTCAGAATCTGTACATGTTAAAAAATGTAGGTGGAAAATACATAGAAGGCACTAGTAAAAATTACTTAGACAGATTTCACTTTCAATCAGTCATGGAGTTTATGGATCCAAAGCCTACACATAGAAGAGATAAACTGTTGTACATCCCTGGGTTAAGGAAGTATGTGGAAGGTGAACATCTACTGGGGGTAGATCCACACCATCAGAAATGCACTTTTAATTAACATTTGACTACTTATAAAATCAGAATTTTTTGTGTTTGCTTGTTTATTTTAAATCCATTTAGAGTTTATGTATGGGTATAGAGGTGGGAAAAAAAAGACTTCCTTCTGTTTATATATTAAAAAGAAGGGTCACGGCGGAGCCAAGATGGCGGAGTAGAAACAGCTCATCCAAGCCACTCTGCCCCCAGATTCCCCCCAAACTATGTAAAAGGGGACTCTGAACAACTTCTGGAGCCCCAGCACCCACAAAACAACAAAGAGAAGCTAACCTCCTGCTGAGGACAGCCCAGCAGCCCTGCAGGAAGGACCAGCACAGCGCTCTGGGAGCTGGCAGCGCACACGCAGAGCACGGGGTGTCAAGCTGAGCGGAGCCCAGGTCCCCGTGAGCCGAGGTTTTAGCCCCAGGGCAGCAGGGCCAGCAGCCGGCTGGAGAGACCCCAGAACACCAGCAGCTGTGGCGACTCCAGAATTATCAACATAGACATGCCTAGGACAAAGTAAGAGGTTAGTGTCCTATGGACTTTGGGACCAGTATTTGGGGAATGCGTCGGCTCCCTCCCCTGGGGGCTAGAAGCCGCTGAGGAGACAAGCCACTTTGTAGTTTTCAGAGGCAGCTCCAGCTCCTGGCCTGCGAATTGTAGGGAGATCCAGCGATCAGTCTTGGGGGGTAATTGCTCTTGCTTTAACCTCCCTGGATCTGGATTGTGATCTAGGGTGGAAGTTGTGGGTAGGTTTACAGCTTGCCAGAAATGGAAGTTGCCCCCCACACGTTCGGGACAAAAATTCCTCTATCTGACCTTAAAGCCATAGTGTGGCAACAAGCCCAGAAGTCAAGTAACTAAGTGGCAACATGCCAAGTCAAAGGAAACAGAAAAATGCAACCCTAGACTCCTATTTTGGGGGCATAGAGTGGGAAAAGGACTGTGAGGTCAGAAGTCCTGCTCCAAAAGCCCCAGGGGAAAACATGAGCGGGTTGCAGGCCATAGAGGACCTTAAGAAGGACTTTAAAAATCAAATAAGAGAAGTGGAGGAAAAATTGGAAAGAGAAATGAGAAGGATGCAGGAAAAGTATGAAATGAGGGTCAACAGCCTGACTGAGGAAAACAACACCTTAAAAAATAGACTAACTCAAATGGCAAAGGAGGCCCAAAAGGGCAATGAGGAGAAGAATGCCCTAAAAAGTCAAATTTGCCAGATGGAAAAATAATCTCAAAAGCTCACTGAGGAGATGCATTCCTTCAGAGTTAGACTGGAGCAAATGGAAGCTAATGACTTTATGAGAAATCAAGATGCTGTTAAGCAGATCCAAACAAATGAAAGATTAGAAGGCAATGTGAAATATCTCATGGGAAAAACCACTGACCTGGAAATAGATCCAGGAGAGACAATTTAAAAATTATTGGACTACCTGAAAGCCATGATCAAAGAAAGAATCTAGAAATCACCCTTCAAGAAATTCTCAAGGAAAATTGCCCTGATGTTTTAGATCCAGAGGGCAAAATAGAGGTTGAAAGAATCCACCGATCACCTCCTGAAAAAGATCCCAAAAATAAAACTCCCAGGAATATTATAGCCAGGTTCCAGAATCCCCAGATCAAGGAGAAAATACTACAAGCAGCCAGGAAGAAACAATTTCAATATTGTGGAAACACAATCAGAATAGCCCAGGACCTGGCAGCTTCTACACTGAGGGATCGAAGGGCATGAAATATGATATTCCAGAGGGCAAAAGAACTGGGAATGAACCTAAGGGTCACCTACCCAGCAAAACTGAGTATTTTGTTTCAGGGGAAAATATGGTCATTCAGTGGAATAGAGGACTTTCAAGCATTCTTGAGGAAGAAACCAGAATTGAATAGAAAATTTGACATCCAGACACAAGAAGCAAGAGATGCCTGAGAAGGTAATCAGGGAAAAGAAATCAAAAGGAACTTATCAAAGTTGAACTATTAACATTCCTATATGGAAAAGCAATAACTGTGACTGATGATATCTTTCTCACTATGAAAATAATGGAAGAAGGGTGTGTGGTCATATGAATACATATGTGAATGTGTGTGTATATGGTTACAGTTATATAAGGATAGAGGGCATAGGTTGAATTTGTTGGGAAGGGAGAATACTCAAGGGATGAAATTATGAGGTGAGAGAGGAAAGTGGCAAGAGGAGATGGGGAGAGACAGGGTAGGGTAAACTATCTCATGTAGAAGAAGCAAGGGGAAGTGGTTGCAAGGGAGGGGGAGAATAGGTAGGCAAAAAAGGCAAAACCACATTCTCATTGAATTTGGTTCAGGGAGAGAATGACATACATCCTAAATGGGATATCTCAACCTGCAGCAGAATAGGGGGAAGAGGGATGAGAGGAGGGATGAAGAATGGGAGGGCATCCTTGGGGGGAGGGGAGGTTGGAAATACCCACTATAGAAGAGGGACAGGATCATGTAGGGAATGGACCAGGTTGGGGGTGGGATGAGTGGGAGGGAATTATAAGCCGCCTTGTACAATATATCTACTATGATAATGTTTTGCATAGCTAGACATGTACAACATATACTGAATTACTTATCTCCCAAGAGGGAATGGGTGACAAGGGAGGAAGGAAATGGATCTGAAATTCGAGGTCTTAACATTAAATGTTTCAAATATATATAAATACTATTATTAATACTCTTTTGCTTGTAATTGGGAGATAAGATATGCAGGCATTGGGACACAAAGATTCACCTTCCTGTAATGGAAAAGTCGAAGGGGGTATGGGAGAAGGTATGGGAGAGAGCAGTTTGGAGGAAGCGATATCTTGTGGGACTGCTATTCTGGGAGGTTGGGTAGGGGAATAACGGGGGGAAAATGATTGTAACTCAAAATCTGGCGGAAATGAATGATGTAAAACAGAAGTTAATAAAGCATTTGTTTAAATAAAAAAATTAATTAATTAATTAAAAAAATAAAAAAAAAAGGTCACTTGAGAAACACAAAAACCCTAGGATTTTGTCCTTAAAAAGAGAGTGGGAAAAAAAATAAAAAAAATTAGGACAGCTAGGTAGCACAGTGAATAGAACACCAGCCCTGCATTCAGGAGTACCTGGGTTCAAATCCATCCTGAGACACTTAACACTTACTAGCCATATGACCTTGCACAAGTCACCATAACTGCCCTGCCTTCCACTGTCCAAAAAGAAAAATTAAATTAAAATGAGAGTGGGCTAGTGTCTAGAAAATGGCTGACTCTGGAGACAAGAACTAAGATATTAATGCTCAGTTGTAGCTCAGGAAAGCAGAATTGTAACTCCACTTTCTGAGAAGGCCTCAGTGGCTAATGCCAACTTGCATAAGATTTCAAAATGCTTACCCCATCCATGCCTGTCAATCCTGTGGGAGTCCTGTCCAAATTCTCACCAAAATTCCACCCAGCTTTTCAGAGGCGTTTTCCACAAGTGGAGTGCTAGCTGTCTGCCTGTCATTCCTCTCTCTTGGCACAAGATGGCCGACCCATCTTCTCTTCCTATCATACAGTTCCTTAATTCCTGTTCTTCCTTGGAGTTCTTTGTTTTTTATGTACTTCAGCCTATTCTACATTGCCCTCTCATGGAATAAACATTTTAAATTCTTTGGTGGGAGTGGTGAACCATATGTTGCTGATATATAGCAATACCAATAAAACATTATTAACAAAAAGATGACCCCTTGTTTTCATCTTGGAATCAGTAAAAGAGCTTCGCAATTTTCCAAAGCACTTCTACTCACTATTCTCCTCCCATTCAACTCTAGGCCCAGAGCCTTGTGTTCATATCATGTGAATCAGATATACAGACTAATGGAAATGCTCTGTAGCAGGGATTCTTAACCTAGGGTTTGTGAAGTCTATATCTATCTATATCTATACCTATATCTATCTCTCTTAACATATATCTTAAATAAATAGCTCTAGCTTGTAGTAATGTATATCTGCACCTACATCCATATTCATATGCACATATTTCCAAATAGTTAATATATATGTATACATATGTATGTATGTACATATATTTTGATAAATGTTTCCGTTCAAAATAATTGGTTTCCTTTGTAGTCTAGTGAATTTTATTTTGTGTTTTTATTCATTTTTTTAAAAAATTTTTTCAAATGCTTTATTAACTTCTGGTTTACATCATTCACTTTTGCCAGATTTTAAGTTACAAATTTCCCCCCCATTTTTGCCCTACCCACCACCCCAAAATACTGGTCCCACAGGATATCCCCTCCTCCAATCTGCTCTCTCCCATATCTTCTTCCATAGCACCTTCGACTTTTCCAGTAGGTCATGATGGATCTCTATGCCCCAGTGCCTGTATATCTTAATTCTCAATCACATGTAAAATAGTATTAATAATATATATATTATTAATACTATTTTACATATATAATATGTGTATATATATATATATATATATATATATTTTAAACATTTGATTTTAAAACTTTGAATTCCAAATTCATTCCCTTCCTTCCTTGTCACCCACCCTTACTGGGAAGATAAGCAATTCAGTATAGGTTGTACATGTATAGCTATGCAAAACATTACCATAGAACATATATTGTAAAAGACTGACTATATTTCCCTCCCTCCTATCCCACCTCCCACTTGTTCTATTCTCTACTTTGATCCTGTCCCTTTTCAAAAGTGGGTCCTTCCAACTTCCCTCCTTCCCCCAGCCTGTCCTCCCTTCCATCATCCCCCCTCTCATCCTCTTCCCTCCTACTCTCCTGTAGGGTAAGATAACCTATTTATTGTGGAAGTCATTCCCTCCCTGAGCCTAATTCAATGAGAATAAGGTTGACCCATTCCCTTTTGCCTTCTTGTTCTTCCCCTCCATTGTAACCATTTTCCCTTACCTCTTCTATATGAGATAGTTTACCCCATTCTGTCTCTCCCCATATCCTCTCATTATATTGCTCTCTCACCTCTTAATTTCACCTTTTAAGTATCACCCTTACCTATTCAATTGGTCCTGTGCCCTCTATTTATGTATACCTGTAAACATATATACACATATGTATTCATATGCCCATATACCCTCCTATATATATTTCTATTCCCTTCAACTATTTTCATACTGAGAAAAGTTTCATCAGTTACAATTATCATTTTCCCATGTAGCAATGTAAATAATTCAAGTTTGATAAGTTCCTTATGATTTCTTTTCCCTGTTTACTTTCTCAAGCATCTCTTGCTTCTTGTAGTCGAATGTTAAATTTTCTATTCAACACTGGTTTTTTCATCAAGAACACTTTAAAGTCCTCTATTCCACTGAATGACCATATTTTCCCCTGAAACATGATATTCAGTTTTGCTGGGTAGGTGATTCTTGGTTTTAATACCAGCTCCTTTGCCCTCTGGAATATCATATTCCAAGCCCTCCAATCCCTCAGTGTAGAAGCTGCCAGATCCTCTGTTATCCTGATTGTGTTTCCACAATATTCAAATTATTTCTTCCTGGCTGCTCGTTGATCTGGGAACTCTGGAACCTGGCTATAATATTCCTAGGAGTTTTCTTTTTGGGATCTTTCCGAGGAGGTGATCAGTGCATTCTTTCAACTTCTATTTTGCCGTCTGATTCTAAAACACCAGGGTAATTTTCCTTGAGAATTTCTTGAAGGAGGATTTCTAAGTTCTTTCTTTGATCATGGCTTTTAGGTAGTCCAATAATTTTAAAATTATCTCTCCTGGATCTATTTTCCAGGTCACTGGTTTTTTCCATGAGATATTTCACATTGCCTTCTATTCTTTCATTTGTTTAGATCTGTTCAATAGAATCTTGATTTCTCATAAAGCCACTAGCTTCTATGTGCTCCAATCTAATTCTGAAGGAATGATTCTTCTCATTGAGCTTTTGATATTCTTTTTCCATCTGGCAAATTTGGCTTTTTAAGGCATTCTTATTCTCATTGCTTTTTTGAGCTTCTTTTGCCATTTGAGTTAGTCTATTTTTAAGGTATTTTCCTTAGTCAGGCTGCTAACTCTCATTTCATAATTTTCTTGCATTGTTCTCATCTCTCTTCCCATTTTTTTCTCTGTTTCTATTATTTGCTTCTTAAGGTCCTCTATGGCCTGTAACCAGCTTGTGTTTTCCTTTGAAACTTTTGGTGCAGGAGTTCTGACTTCATTGTCTTCCTCCTGTTCCATGCTTTGATCCTTTTTGTCCCCAAAATAGGAGTGTAAAGTTGGGTTGCTCTGTTTATTTTGCTTCCTTTGCCTGCTCATGTTGCCACTCAATCCCTTGACCCCTGGGCTTTTTGCCACAGTAGGACTCTGCCACCAGACAGGGGAGTTTCCATCCCAAAAGCTGGGGTTTTCTCAGCTGCTGAAGGTATTAGTTGAGTGCTCTTTCTGATGCCTGCACATGGTCTGGCAAGGTGGTTGCACACCCCAAGACCTCCACCCTAGACTGCAATCCAGATCCAAGCAGGTCTAAGCAAGAGCGATTACCCCTCAGCCTCCCCATCTTGAGAGAATCCCTTTTGCACCTGGTATTTGCACTGCATCTCCTTCATCATACTGGGAAATAATTTTGATAGTGTATGATATTTATTATTAGAAAGTCATTGGACACAGGTATTTCTATGAATTTCCTATGGAGTCTTGAATGTCATTGCTGCATTGATAGAAGATACCTTGATGCAAAAAAGATCATGTAGGATTGTGCAATGTATATGTTCAATAAAAATAATATGCATGAACACTGAAATTTTACTTTAGTTGTTAATTTCCTCCCTGCTTCTATTACACTTCAATAAACATTAGAGATGTATAAAATTTTAAATTTTTCTTGGAACCATATTTCCTTCCCTTTTTGAAACTTTAAATGATGGTTGAGCCTTCCTATAATTGTGAGAAGGGGCAAAGGATCTGTGATTTCCTCAGGCTAGCAGCACCTCAGAAGTGAACCCTTTCCACAAAGAATATAGCAGCCATATTAGGTAGTAGTTGTCAAGTCAATAATGAGGTAATTGACTGGAGCACAAAAGGGTTAAAGGACATTCCTAGTATCACATAGTGAGTAAGTGGCAGAGGCAGAATTTTTAACACAAGTCTTCACAATTCCAAACTTTTGTCCCTATTACTAGTAGAAGGATAAAAGTTAATTAGAAAATATCTATCTATCTATCTATCTATCTATCTATCTATCTATCATCTATCTATCCTCACATATGTGCATAGTTTCTGTGTTTGCTTAAGAGATAGAAAAGGGAGAAGTAGGAATCTGCACAGTACTATGCATTTTTTAAAAATTTAACACAACAAATATTGAGCACTTACTCTGTACAATGTGAGAGGCAATAAACTTCAATGGATAGAGAACTAACTTCAAAATCAGAAATATTTGAGTTTCAGTCTTGACTCTAACACATTGGATATGTTAGCTATGGATTGCTATTGGATGCACAGCTATGGAGTGCTGTGTAAGCCACTTTCTCAATGTCCTGAGGCAGTTCTGTATTGGTGAAGGTAATTTCCTCACCAAGATATCTCTATCCACCCAGCCACCCACCTACCCAAAGAAAGAGTAAGGCCTGGGTGCCATGCCAATGGGATAGAAGCTCTGCAGGGAATCTGGATGAAATGTGACCCATGTGGAATTAGGGGAACTGGTAATTGATGATAGGAGCAGGCCACAAAAATTGAAGGAAGTAGGGCATGAGGAGCTACCTGTCAGCTGGGGGAATTAACACTGAGACCCTGTGTGACATCGCAGCATGATGATTTCTTCAGAGCCCAATGAATCTGCTAAAAGCTTTCCAGTTAATATCACCTCTATGCTGACCTGTGAAATCTCAACATTTCTATGTTAGTATGTCACACGAGTGGAGGGGGGTTGAAAACCTACCTCATGCCTAAGAGAGCAAGCCTGCCCTAGCAAGTCAAATATGTGATTAGGGTGGGGGAAGGGAGGGTAAGAGTGAATGAATGGCTTAATTTATGAAATAAAGAAAACTAGCCAATATATTTTAAAATTAAGAAAATGTGCTCAAAACTGTCTACAAGCTCAACCTTAAATATAAAAGTAAGGAAGTTGTTGACTGGATTTAACAGAATACAAATAAAACAGACCAGTGAAGACCGAATATATAAGAAGTGAGAAAACATGTACTGATGCGAGGCAAGAGGTTCTCTGGTTTCCTGGGTAACATGAGTCAGATTATAATGATCAGAGCTGAGGAAGGTTCTTTCAGAGGCAAAACAAGTGAAATGCCACCATGTTAGGCTCACTGCAGGAAAGTAATAGCATTTTTTAAAAAGTGTATTTGGGTAACCATTCAACCAGAGGATGCAAGGGATACATGAAACCAAAGGTATTGAAGATTTATTTTTAAATGTAATTTTTCACCAAATCGATATGGTTATTAAACCAGTACTCCCTATCTTGTATAATTTCACATTTATTGGAAGGATACACATAGTGTCCTCCAAGTAAAACTAGGATTCCCCGTGATCAAGAAAGAATCAGATTGTGAAAAAATATTTGCACAAAAACACAAAAACTGTAGCTTAAAATGGATAGTTTAAAGCCCCTCAGTCACAGGAACTGCTATTGCATTCTGTAAGGCAACCTTGCTATTCCAAAAATTTGCTGCCAATCCATCCTATCAAACCCACCTAAATTCAATTTGGCAAAAGAAAATTTAAGATTCATCCAATTTGATATTTGAAACACTGGAGAAGTTGGGATTGTTTGGGATTTTGTAGTTGTCATTATTGTTGTCGCTATTCAAAAGCAGGGCTTACATCGAGACTTGGGACTATTTCCTCTTAAGTAACATGCTGCTCTCACTACAGAGTAAACAGGTTGCAGCAGCATAATTTTTATAATCTTATCAATTTCTAAAAATCAACAGTTTAACTTAACTGAATGCAAAACATATCTGTGACTGTATTCTAAATAATATTGCATCCATAAAGCTCCACATAATTTTTTTTTAAAAAGGTAAAAAACTACAAAAATATCAAGATCATTCTGATTTCCTGTTAGGAAGAAAAACATAGCTTGGGCATAAATATCTTATAAGCGTTGTGTCCAATTTAGAAAGGGGAAACCCTATTAAGCCTGTACCGGGATATGTTGCAATGTTGCAGAATAGTGTCAACTGTGCTGCTGCCAAATATGACATCAATTCTCTCTCCTACAAAGGCAGTCATTGTGAAGGCCATTATTAATGATGCTCACACTTGTGTTCTCCTCCTATTTTCTGTAGCAAGTAGGAAATCTTACAATTCCAATCACAGAATCAGTTTTCCAGAGAATAGAAAAAGACAAATCAATGTGAACCTCAAAACATTTGAAAAAGAAGTAAGTGATATGACTGGGTCACCTGTGTGGAAAATGTTCAACATTAGTTTCTTCTCTTTATGAAAACAATTTTCAAGTGAACATATGTGATTCAAAACCTTCCATGGCAGTGGTCTTCAAGAAAAACATATAAAACTTTCCATAATATCATTATTTGTTCCATTTACTGTATGTTGGATTCCTTCACTAAAGTCTTATTTCAGTGTTTGATCTGACATGGAAGTGACCCAGAATTCTCCCTTATTCATTGTCATTTATCAAATGAAGTGTTTGTGAAATACATAATGCATTCAAAGCACTTTGCTGGCCCTAGAGAAAATGTAAGGTTAATAGGATATACTCCCCACCTTTAGGGAACTTAAAATTTTGGAGAGCACAGGGCATAAATATAGATGTTTATTGAAAAGAATACATAGGCTAAGTTTATTAGAAAATTGGAAAACAAAGTGTTTTTGTGAAGTCTTAGAGAACAGATATGAAGAATCCAGTGTGAGAGATCAAGGAAAACTTCCTGAAGGAGGTGGTATTTCAGTTGAACTTTGAGGAATACATACATAGGAATTCAACAGGTAAAGAAGGTATCAGAAAACAGTAGTGTTTGGGGCAGCGAGGTGGTGCAGTGAATAGAGCACTGGCCCTGGAGTCAGGGGGACCTGATTTCAAATCCAGCCTCAGACACTTAACATAAAAACTAGCTGTGTGACCTTGGGCATGTCACTTAACCACAATTGCCCTTCCTTCCCCCCTCCAAAAAGAAAAAGAAAAACAGTAGTGGCACAGAGGTGAGAGGGTTTAAGAGTGTTCCGGAAGCAGAAAATGATTCCATAAAGGTAAAGTAGTACCCTAATGTGAGGGGTCTCTAATGATGGGAAAAGGAGTTTGAACTTAATTCACCAGGCAATAGGAAGCCAATGAAGTTCTCTGAACCTCTATAGTTCAAGTTCTTGAATGACAAAGAATGCTTCCAATGTGTCTTCTAAATTCTGTTCCCACAGAATTCCTGTTTAAAATTGTGAGCTCTAAGTCTTTGATAGTCATCTCAGATTCAACATGTCCTAAATAATAAACATATTTTCCCTGAAACCAATTCTCTCTCTAAACTATCTTATTTTTGTTTTGAGGTTACCACCATCCCTTCGGCCATTCAGGTCTACAATATTTGATTAATCCTTGACTCCTCACTCTTCTTCATTTTATATATTCAATCATTTGCCAAGTCTTATCATTTTGCTTCCACTATGTCTTGCCATCATGCCCTTTTCTCCTCTCACAGTCACCATTCTAGTTGAGGCCTTTATTTTTACCCTATAATTCTGGAAGGGCAAGGAAGTGGCACAGTGGATAGAGCACCAGGCCTATAGTCAGGAAGACCTGAGTTCAAATCCAGCCTGAGAACCTTAATAGCTATGTGAACCTGGGTAAATCACTTAACCCTCTTTACCTCAGGTCCCCATCTCTATAATGAGCTGGAGAAAGAATTGGCAAACTACTGTAGTATCTTTGCCAAGAAAACCCCAAGTGGGGTCACAATGAGTTGGACATGACTGAAACAACTGAAAAAAAATACTATTGGAAAAATGTTCTCAAGTGGTCCCTCCATCTCACATTTCTCCTTTCATCAATACTTTCGCTACACAATGGTCAAAGCGATATTTCTAAAGCATAGATCTGACCAAATCCTTCCTGTGGCTTAATAAACACTGGCTTTTGAAAGATTCTGGAATTAAATAGGAACTCTGGTTTACACTTAAAGATCATCACAACATGTCTATGTCTGCCCTTTCCAAACTTATCATATATCACTCCCCGTCATATAATCCATGATGGGTCATTCATCTTTGGGTCTTTGCCACTGGTTGTCTCTCATACATGCAAGTCTCTACCATGGGTCTTTGCACTGGTTGTCTCTCATACATGCAATTCACTTCCTTTCTTATCTCTTCCTCTTAAGTGAGCTACTATGGGAAATCTTTCTCAGAATACTGTACATATATTTTTATCTGCACACTGAATCTCTGCTGTTATAAGGTAAGCACGAGTGACGGGGTTGTTTAATTTTTGTCATTGCATCTTAATATGGAGGGTTTGGAATGGATTTTACTTACTGAGTGCTACATTTTGAATAAAAGTTTGTTCCAGGACAAGGTTGGGGGCAGACAGTTACCTGTGAAATTGTCAACTATATTTCTGGAACTTCTGGAGTTAAGACTAGGAAAACTGAAGGCCAATAATTGCAAACAGCCTGGGATGTGTCTATTTATTGTTCTTTATCATTTAAATGAGCAGTGGTTCCAAGCAAAAGTGGCAGGAAGATATGCTGGCTTGGAGGGATCAATAAAATTATACATAGAAAGGCAGTAGAGACAGCAAGGAAATCAAAACAGTCAATACTTAAAGAAATTAATTCAGCCTATTCCCTGGAACATCAAATATTGAAGCTGAAGCTTAAATACTTTGGTTACATAATGAGAAGTTGGAACTCTTTGGAAAAGATATAGGGAAAGATTGAAAGCAAAAGGAAACAGGGGCAGCAGAGGATGAGATGAATAAATAGTATCATGGAAACAATGAATAAATATGAACTAGGACAGACTTTGAGAGAGAGAGAGAGAGTGGAGAATATAAGGTTTTGGCGTGATATAGTCCATGAGGTCACAAAGAGTAGCACATAATTGAACAACAAAAGAGAATTCTCCATGAGATTTGAAGAATGGGTGGATGAAAAGAATAAGGGAAGAATATTTAAAGTGAAAAATCCTCTTTCTCAGAGGACCCGGATCTTTGAAATCATATCCAGTTTAAAACACAATTAGTGAGATAGGGTAGAGATTTGATGCTCCTATCTCCAAAGAAAATGTTGCAGGTAACATAATTGCCAAGATCTTTGTAGTAAGTCTCTTAAAGTGTCCTGACCACTGAGTAGATATTTTTCTATCCTTGCTGCATTTCACTCTAAAAAGTAACTGCAGGGCTGGAATCAAGACAAATAAATGCTGACTTTTGGGGAGACCTCCCTCTCCCTAAGTTATCATTCTTGTTGGCCTAGGAAGCTACTAGGATAGGGATGGATGCTTACCATGCCCGAAGAGACACAATACAGAACTTTGATTGGACACTTATGCAAAATCACCTTATATCTCATTAAAAACTGATGTATTTTTTTCCAGACTGTGGACTCATCTGGCTTTAAAACACCAGGTCAATGAAAAATTCTCCATTTTGTAAAAAAAATAAAAATTCCTCCATTGTTTGTATTTGAAAATACTTTGTATGTGAAAATTGCATAGGCATCCCTTGAAAAAATGGAAACCAGTGGAGCCATTTTTGTTCAGAAGATAGAGTGTAGAAGGTAGAGAATATTAAAAAAAATACTTTATAGGGAAAGATATAGTGAAGAAAATGTCTCTCTTCCAGTTTCCCTCTATAATAGTGACCTCTGAGCACGGGCAATGGAATTATTAATACTTTCTCAAGCCATATAGTAACCAGTACTTGCACTCTGTTTAGTCAGATGATTTATTAACTGCCAGCAATCCATACACACACACACACACACACACACACACACACACACACATATACATTAACCACTGCTGTATCTAAAAATAACTATCTTGGTTTAAGAAGCTACCTTGATTATATGGGTAGCCAGGTGGCATAGTAGATAAAACACCATGCCTAGAGTCAGGAAGACCTGAGTTCAAATACAGACTCAGATGTTTACTAGCTTTATGACCCTGGGTAAGTCATTTAGCCCTGTTTGCCTCATCTGTGAAATGAGCTAGAAAAGGAAATAGCAAACTAGTCCCATATATTTACCAAGAAAACTCCAAATAGGGTTACAGTCAGAGCAAATGAACTGAAACAAATGAATAACAAAACGATGATTATGCTCTTTGAACACTATCTCAAGTTATAGGTCACCACCAAACAGTCCCTACCCTACAGGCATGTCTCCCCAGGTCATCTTTTGGCTTCTATTCCATTTAATGTTGCATCTTTATTACCTTTAATAAAAATTATTTTATATCCCTTCATGGTTATTCTTGACTTGGTACATCCATGTTTCAAACCCAGTGCTTCTTCAGGCAACCCCATGGCAAATAAATGAACCCAATCTATCACCTTCCTATGTCATTATAGAATCCCTGCTTGTACATCTCCATATTTATTTAATAACATATAGCCCAGGACATGCAAGGAACTATAGGGGGTAAAAAATGCATAAGGCATAGTCCATGCCCATATGGAAAACATCCATCACTCACTCTCTTGTGCTGATGTTTAAGGAGTATTCAAACTTCTAAGACCTTGCATTGACCAAGTATTATCATATGATTCACATTTATGCCCAGATTTCTGAGATGGTACAAATTTCAAATATTCTGTTCTATCTGCAAATGGGACAGGGTGTCCCTTAGACATGTTTCCTGATTTTTTCAGTTTTGAAAATGTTTTCATGTCATGCACTGATTTTAGGACTAGAGAGGACCTTAGAGATTATCTAGTCTCTAGTTAGATGGAGAACATCTCAGAACAGTGTAGCCAGGATTATAGAACCCTCAATGCATTATAGGATCTGATGAAGCAGCTGGGAATGGTTAAGTTGAAGTGGAAGAAAAAAAAACACTTGATAGTAAACATAATATCTGTACTTAAGTATTTGATGATTCAACATAAGGAAATATTCCCTTACAGTTTAGTAGCTAGTGCTTAGAGTGACACGGTGGCTGGAGAACAGGATATGTAATCAGGAAATTGTTAGTCATTTTTAGTCATGTCTGACTTTTCATGACCCCATTTGGGGTTTTCTTTGCAAAGATACAGAAATGGTTTTTCATTTCCATCTCCAACTCATTTTTTTCAGATGAGGAACTGAAGCAAGCAGGGTTAAGTGACTTTCCCAGGGTGACATAGCTATTAAGGGTCTGAGACCATATTTGAATTCAGAAAGATGAGTCTTCCTCTAGGTCTGGCACTCAATTCATTGCACCACCTAACTGCCCTGGAGTCATGAAGACCTGTATTCAAATCCTTCTTCATATACTTAATAACTATGTGACCTTGTATGTCGCTTAACCACTTTGCCTCAATTTCCTTATCTGTAAAATGGGAGTAATATTAGTACCTACTTACCAGGTTGTTGTAAAAATAAAGTGAATTATATATAAAGTACTTTGCAAACCCTAAAGTGCTATATAGATGCTAGCTATTATTATCGGAGTTATAACAATGAGATTTACCCTAAAGTGGCATAGTTTATCTCATGATATCACAAGATACCATATTTAGAATTGTAAAAGACCTTAGAAGATCAACTAGTCCAACCTTCTCTTTCTACATATATAGTGATTTGCTCCTCCCTAAAAAATTTCAATCACATATTAGAATAATGATCTCCAAAATGGAGTCTAGAGCCCCCAGAGACAATGTCGTAATCCCAAAGGGTCCACAGTCTAATCCCAAGAGATGAGCTATCAACTGGACAGAAACCTACCTTCCCACCCTCTGAACCAAAACCAATTGTAAGGCAGATCTCCAATCCAACCACACCTAATCTCATACCTCTATGTTCCCTCATTCTTCCTTCCATTGTGCAAACTCCCAACATCCTGGCTTCTGACGACTGTATCAATTGCTCTGGTAAGTTGTAACCTACAACTACTTGCCAGACACAGTAGCAGCTGCAAAGGTGCTATTTGTAAAATCCTATCTTCTCTCCCCAAACCCAAGCAAAGACATGGTCATGTCATGGCTACAGCAGGCAGACTCTGGGCTCTGGGAGAGTGACTGATGGGGTAAGAATCTTCCTAATCCCTTTGCATTTTGGGCAGGAATGTGACTCCCATAGGATGAACATAAACT